>CM059188.1:101735128-102118582 GCA_030323885.1 Branchipolynoe longqiensis | reverse complement strand
GCCTTCTACGAACTATAGGATCACCAGACCTGAAACATTGACATCAGTAGGAACAGTCGACTATGCTCAGTATGTGAGGAGCTGCAGCATATACTGATGGTCACTATGTTCGCAACAGAGTTCGGTAGGAACTTTGGCATATTTGACTGAGTCAATGATTTCTGGTCAACAGTACGAGGAAATGCTAGGTTCACGAGGAGAACAAAAGCATATGCTGACCAGTGCTTCCATTAGTCTTCGAGAAGATTGCAACAATAATGTTGACATTCGATGAACTTCGTATGCAGCACTATCAACGCGTAGCAGTTCTGGAGAACTGTACCACAAGCTGATCGTCAATATGTTCGTAACAGAGTTCGGCAGGAACTTTGGCATATGTGACTGAGTCGAGGATTTCGCTACAGCAGTGTGATGGACAATGCTAAAGTTCAGTTAGAACTAACGCATATGCTGTAGTGACTGGATCGTGTTGGTGATATTAAGCAACGCAGACGTACGAGTTCACATAGAACTAACACAGAGACAGTTATATTCAATATAAATTCGCCGTTTCGTGGAAGAAACGCCGTAACATCGATCATCGACGTCAACAAATACAGAACATTCTAATACTACTATTTAATACGTTAAACTTGAGCAAAAGCATGTAGATCTATTATTATTTAATGATATAGATAAGTATTATGGTTTTGAAGTTCAAAAAGAACCACTGTCATTGCTTTGTTTACATTATGCCGCCAAGTTACGCTATCGTATATGTGAATTTCTATTGACACGATTATATTTGTTAATACTGATAATTGATGCTTTATTCTTGTACAGGAGCTACAAAAACACATATTGATTCATCTTTTGCCATTATTTCGGGATAAAACGACTTAAAATTGGTGAAATCAAAGATTTTGGTCTAAATTTGCAAGAAAATAGTCCCTGAAACTAGGTCATCGATTCAAACCGCTTAAGCCTTGTTTTCTCATTGACTTGAGTTCCGTAATGTTATTCCTATGGAGACCTGTCGATCAACCACGCGTCTACCATCGACGTCCCAGGTTTTCTACGAGTTTAGCATTCGGTAAAACAAAATGCCTTGTACAAGCGTATCGATGTGAAGGGTTGACAGCAAATACCAAATCCGACTGAGCACTAATGTAAGATCGATGCTAAGTGACTGGAGTGTGTCTTAGAATCGTTGCAGAACGACCTCTAAACCGTCACAGAACTAAAAAATGCTTGGAATAAGCTAAACATGATGGCAAATGAATCATATGCTTCTTAAGACATCATATAAGTTATCAGAGGGGTAAAATAAGACTTGAAACATAGTTAAAATTTAAATTATGAAAATAAAATATAGAATTATTTTATTAAATACCATAAAAAAAAAAAATTGAAAATTTTCGAAGTTTTTTTTTGCTCTCAAAGTCAGATGTACCTTATCTATTAGCGTGACTATTTCAGACTCAATTTATTGTTTAGGTGGATAAAAGATATAAAAAATTAAAGAGGATATAAAGGTGACAACGTAGTACTGTGCACTTCTTTCTATACTGCTGGGCAGATGGTAAGAAGTGGAGGGGCGGAGTACGTTGTAAAATTGTCCGATATAATACATGTGAACCGAGGTGAAGTTACTATAATAAATTACAAACTGTCTATATAATGATAAATGTTAAAATATAAAAAACCCAAAGGCATATGAGGGATGTGTGAAATTGGTAAACTATTATTCATTGAGTATAGAATTTGTATAATTGAATAGTCTTTAGAGGGAGTGTCACTTCCGAGTTTGACTAAGAACAGTCTTTGGAAGAGTCACCTCACATGCCCCCTCCCCCCCACATGGTATTGTTATGATCATTGACCACTGCATTGTACTCTGATTGGAGGAGTGAGTCATGTGACCACTGCATTGTACTCTGATTGATGAATGGAATCATGTGACAACGGCCATCTTGAATCTTGAAGAACCTATATAAGCCAATAAACTAAAGAGTCTCATTCTCTTACTTTCACTCTAACCCTGTTTCCTTCATTACCTGTAGTGCTTTCATTTGACCTATTTACACCACCCACACCACCAGCCGGCACGTTTACACCAGGGAGATCCACATGAGAACACGCCTGAAATGCCTCCCCGCACCTGAAGAAACTACTACCCAAATAACCACATCACGGAAATGGACACATGATTGGGATGAAGATGACCTAGATGGCCACGCACGCCATCTTGAAAATGGTGGATTCAAAATCTGCCACGTCAAGCCCATAACGACATGTAATGAAGACCATGTGGTACAGCCAGATGGCGCCAACCACTCAACCGCCACAACATGGCCGACACCTCCCCCCGGCAGGGAGGCCCGTACCCAAGGGACACAAGCTGGCCGCCACCAAACAAGATGTACAGAGCAGATGTCAACAACAATGGCCGCCACTTACCATGGACCACAACACGGACACGCCCACCCGGAATGGGTGGCCAGTGGTGACACAGAGACACAACAGAACAACCACAGTGCCCACCACCCATCCAGCCATGTCAAAGTACGCAGCACGGCACTTCCTAACCACATGAAGGCCAGGATACCGATCCCTTCAGGTCTGAACATCAGTGCTTGGAGAGAGCTGCTAGTCGGTTACCACAATAAACAAGTGATCGAGTTCTTGGAATTCGGGTGGCCGGTGGACTACACATCGGCCACGCCCCCCACCGACACAACTAACAATCACAAAGAGGACCCAGCTGCTTCATATGGTGCGCAAACCTTGCACGCGCCTACAGAAAGCTACGTATGTGTCCGCTCTCCACCCCCCTCCTTGGCATCACCATCAACGGTAGCCACTACACCGATATCGCCCCTCCATTCGGGTGCAGGACATCCTCCATGGCCTGTGCCCGGACCACAAATGCAGTGGTCTACCTACTGCGCAAGAAAGGTCACCATATCCATTGCTACTTGGATGATTTTGTGGGCGTGGCACCCACAGAACATTTTGCTAATGTTGCATATGCAGACTTCAAGGAGCTGTCAGCCAGACTGGGTCTTGACCTGTCACCGACGAAGTGTGTCCCACCAAAATGGACTATTTAAAGTCGGTCCCATGGTCGGTCGATTGCCTGAATCTCCCACCCCCAAAACCTCACCCCCTGTTTTGAAGAAGAATTCCTACACTTTTGGTTGAAGATTTCTTTTCAGAAAAAAACAATAATAAGCCGTAGCTACTCCGTGACTACTCCTTTCAAGTGTCCAGGGATCTAGTTACCTATTATGGTACCGTATGATGTAATGTCGTTAAGTGTATGCTTGTCTTTAACACACCAACACTAGGTCATTCACTGTTTACCAACCCAACTGTTACCCCACAACCCACTCCGGCTGCCTTGCATGTGACCGCTTCTTCTCAAGAGCTCAAACCCTCGCTCCCCATTCAACCCCCTCCCCCCGAAAAAAAACACACACAAAACTCACCTCAGCGCATCCTGCCCCACACACCCACACTACATCCGGCGATACTGCAATCATTTAGAAGGGGATCGGTAACCTCCGCCTCAGCAATACATAACTGGAGAGTGGTACTGACAGACTACATTGTTAAAGAATGAGTACATTTCTTGGACTTTGGATGGCCTTTTGCACTTCAACTTTCACATGCCATCCATGTCATACTTTTAGAAGCATAACAAAATTCAGTTATTTAGTGATCATCTATACACGTGTAGTAGTCCATACATGAGCTCCACTACCATACAGTGGCTGCGGGGACTGCTCCGTCATCATTACGGTGGCTGCAGGGACTGCTCCGTCATCGTCGCAGTATTACTGCGTGAGGTGGCGTGACGGTAGCTGCCAGGGCAATGCCACGACTGGACTGCCATCTACTGCGAGCTAGTGTACCCCCCACCCGCTAACGGAGGTCACATGGGATCTAGTGGGCCAGGGGGCGAACACTTGACTATGTGTAGAAACTACCCACTCGTCGTGGTCACCAGTTTGTAGAATCTAATGCTCGGATCTGTGGTTGTAGGCTATGAGGAAAACAATACAGACAAAGAGAAAGGAAGATAGTAAAGTGTAAGAGAGAGAGTCCAGCCCTCTGGTTTATTGTTATATAGTTACATGGGTTCTTGGTAGAGTATTATACCACCTCCTTTCACTAATGGAAATCGAGCATTCCTGGTCTCACCAATAGGAATCCAGCATTCCTGGTCTCTATGGATACCAGTGGTCTGCCCACTACCAGTAGCTGTATGGCCCCTTGGCCACCACCAACCTTGACTTTTTGAGTGTGGTGACCCCTACCCCAGCAGAAGGGCTAGGCTCAGGGAGTCAGGATCAGGGAGTCAGGGTCAGGGTCAGGGTCCAGCAATCTTTTACATACTTTTTAGGATAACAAATTATTTAACTCTATATGGATATTTATTGTTTTTTCAATTTGGTTCTAGCGAAAATGATAGTCGTGGTAGGGTAGGGTGGGTAGGGTGGGTGGGTAGGGTGGGTGGGTAGGGTGGGTGGGCCCTGACCCACGACTATCAGAGGCTAGTACCTCGGGAAAAGACCAGTTATCCATCATGTGTACCCAGGTAAGATTTGTATAACTATACTATATTACCCCTGTACTACACCTCTGGCTACTCGTAGCCCAGGGAGAATTTGACGTAATCTCATTTTGTATCCTTTTATCCTTTTTTATTTTATTTTTATTGAGGCTGTATTTATACTGTCCATAGCATATAAGCCTGGGTACCCAGGCTTGTTTTCAATGCTGACCAGTTATAGTGTTGGCGTTATCTTACCACACAGTGGCTGCTGATAAGGTATTTGATTGCCTGCATTTCAGTAGCAGATAGATAATTGGTTGGTATGGTTAATAGCCTATGTTAGTTTTTTTGGATTTTATTGGTATATATGTATTTATTTTTCTACTCTTATTACTAGACTAGCCTACTCCTATTTACATATCATAGGCTTGTACATAGCTGTGTGGTGTGTTATCTGGCTACTTTTGGCATGGTTACCTTCCATTGGGCATCCCGCTGGTGGGCCATGACATATCACATGCCCCTTTGCAGTGCAGCTTAGTGGGGGTTTCCTAGCCTTATTTTGCACAGATATTTTTTGTAAGTTTTTAGTTCAGGAATTTGTCGTTCCTTTACCGTTTGGGCATTCCACACCTTGGCAGCCATTTCCAGCGTGCTTCTCTCATGAGCTTTTATTTGGCTTCTGGTCTGCTTTAGTAGTGGTGCATTATTTGCTCTAGTAGCCCTCGTAACATGTACTGTGGACAGTGGGTCCCCTGTACGATTTGATTTAAGTCATGTCTGTAAATCAAATGTAGCTTCATCCTTATCTATTTCTAGTCCATCTAGTGAAAGTGCCACAATGGTTTGGGCTCTGTGTCCTGTAACTAGCAGTAATAAAACTGCTAATTTAAATCCTAGGTCTTTCATTGACAAATGTCTGTTGCTAGGCCATGGCTTGAATAACTTGAATAGTATTGACACATCCCAAAACCTGTTGTATTTAGGTTTGGGTGGGTTTCTTTCATATACCGAAATAATGAACCAGTGTACCAACTGAAGTTTCCCAATGGTTTGTCCATCTATTCTTGGTAGAATAATGGATAGTGCACATCTCACTGCATTAATAGCATCGAATCCTAGTCCTTCATCTTCTAAAATTCTTAGAAATCGTAACACTGGAGCTATTGTAGGTTTTAACGGTTTGACTCCTTTGAGAAGGCAATGAAGTCCCCATTTGTTTAAATAACTTTGTATAATTTCACTGTTCCTTTTCTCCAGGCATGTGATATTCGCCTTTCTTTTGTTATTTTGTCGAATCCAAATTGTTCTAAATGTTTCCTGAGAAAAGGAATGGCAAAAGGGGTTTGTCGACACGTCTCCATGGACTGTTAGTGGTCCTTGATGTTGAAGGTTGTTCCTTTCCCTTGGGAAGCTCATCAAGTCTTTTGCCACTGATGTTATTGCCGCTAGCCATGGTTCTGTTCCCCATGCTGGTACTATGAGTACTGCGTGAGTCTGATTCATCTTGATCTTCCTGGTCACTCTGCTGATAATGCTGAATGGGGGAATTTGTAATAGAATTTATTATTCCAAATTAACTCTCCAAGCTTCTGGCTCTGGATGCCAAGACATATTTTGGTAACTTTTTGTTGTTGCATGATGCAAGGAGATCAATGTCTGGCTTGCCCCATTTGTGACAAATACTGTCGAAAATGTCTAAATGGTCATGGAAGTGTCGGCTTTTCCTGTTAGCCAAAGTGTTTTAGCTGCCTGGAATATGTGCTACTGTTAGCCATATTTCATGTTTCTCTGCCCAATCCCAAAGGAGTTTAGCCAGATTGTTACATGGTTTGGAGCGAGTCCCTCCCATATTACGAGTGTAAGCCATAGCTGTTGTGTTATCTTTTAGAACTCTTACAAGATTTTTAGGGATGTGAATCAGACTGCAGAGCCCTAGATAAATGGCTCTAATACATTAATGTAGTCGGAGATGTCATCTTCCATCCAACAGCCACCTGTTGTCTGTTGGTCTCTATGGGCCCCTCAGCCTTCTAAGGAAGCTTCTGTTGTGACCATAGTGTTAGGCTCTCCCATCCTAATTGGGTTGGGTGAGTTGTTTATGCGTGAAAGCCACCAACATATATCGGTTTGGCCTTCGGTCGAAATTGTCATAGGCCGCTCGAAATTTCCTTTAGTGCAAGCCAGAGCCAAGTTTTTATCTATCTCTAATGATTTGATGTGGGCCTGGCCATATAAGAGAGCTGGTGCATAGGTTATCATTATTCCTATCAAGACTGTGACTTGTCATATTTTTGGTTTGTTCAATTGTAGTAGTTGGTTTGCTGTTGTTGTGAATTTATCAACGTTTTGTTCTGTTAATGAAATAGACATTTTGATGGTGTCAATAAAGAACCCCAGAAATCTTAGTTTGTTTGTTGGCATTAGTACTAATTTAGTTTCATGTATATAGAAACTTAAATTTGTAAATGTTTTACATAATTTATCTACTGCTGTTTGACATTGTTGTTGTGTTTGCGGACAATAAATGAATCATCAATGTATGGAAACATGATATGTCCTTTCCTAGCCATAAGGGAAAAAATTGGTTTGAGTAACCTTGTGAAAATGTGTGAACAGCAGGCAAGGTCCATTTGGCATACACATGAACTCATAAAGTTTGCCGTTCCAACAGAATCTTAAATACTTTCGATCATGTTTATAGATGGGTACCGTGTAGAAAGCATCTTTAAGGTCAACGCTGGCTAGCCAAGCACCTTGTGTGACTAAGTCTCTCACTGTTTCTAACGAAAACATTTAAAAATGTTTGTATTCCATGAATTTCTTAAATAAAGTTAGGTCTAACACTAGTCTAACATCTCCATTTGGTTTCGGTCTTAAGAAAATATTCTAAATGAATTCCCCAGCAATGTGTAGTGCTGGTTCTATAATGCCCTTTTCGCAAAACTTAAGGACTTGATTGTTTAATGCTTCACGTTCTGAACCGTGAAACCGATATGGAAATGGTATTGTATTTTGAATAGGTTCTTCTATTAATGGGATCCTTACTCCTTCTGCTAGGCTAAGGATAGTTAAGTTATCTGTAACTTTATTCCATTCTGAAATACAGTTATTGAAGTTACCCTCTTGAAAGATATTGCTTATTGTTTACTTGTTTGAGTCGCCACTTCTATTTGTTCCCTGGGTGGGGGAACGCTTCTGAGTGTTGAACTCCCTCTTGAAGGGCCTGTTCCCATCATTCCAGCCGAACGACTGCCTCTGGCCCCTTTCTCTGGCTTGGAAGCTGAAGTTGGTTCCGAACCGGCCTCCCCGTTGCCCGGTTCTTCGGTTGCAAAAATCCTGCCTCAGCTTCTTGAAGCGATTGGAGTTGCCGTCAGCCGCTTTCTTTTTGTCAGTTTCCATGTGTTTTCCACACTTGGAGCTGGTCTATACTGGTTTGAACAAGTATTAACGCTATTCACTCCATGGCCATGTTGAAACCATACCGAGGCCACATACGCATCTACGAGGTGCTGCTGTATGAAAAGTAATGTGAATATTTTATCGTTGATCAATACCTCTCGAAATCACTGAAATTTGAGGGTATTCATTTTTTAAACTACCATATTCATCTTTACATACCTGTTTTCTATCTCTTGGCCAATTTTCACGAAAATTGGATGACCCTTGCATGGTGATTTTCCCGTTCTTTAACTACAATGTGACTGTCAACTTCAAGTCTGCATAGTTATGGTGGTATCACTAGTCTTAGTAAATACAAATTAATAAAAGCTTTTAAAGGGTTAAAATATATATTTAAAATATATATATATTAAGAAAGTTATGCAATTTTGAATTTAAGAAAAGATTGGCAACCGGGGTGAGCGACTCTGCTGACATCGCCTACTGAAAAAATAGAATGCAAAAATGATGAATGATAGTTTAAAATGTGAATATCTTCAAATTTTACTCCTTTAATTTCTGTTGTAGTTCATACACATCAGCACACAGCAGTGTCTTACTGCCATTTCCAATATCCGACATGTACTCAACCACATTCTGATGCCTAATTAGGTCATGCGTGAATAGTGTGAATTGCAACTGTCTGCCAAACATCTCGGTCTTGTCCAGCGGCTTGCCCTTAATGGGCTTTGGTGCCAGGAATAGTGTGTATTCCTTCCCATCATTGTCCGTAATCTTTTTGTACCGCGCCACCTCTTTTCCAGCGTCTGTGCAGACCGCTTTACAGACATTCTCAAACCGTCTGTAGGAGAGGAAGTTGCTGGTTGCTGTTAGTAACGCAATCCCTCCGTTCATATCCTCACAGAGTGACGAGAACTTGTTCTCGGCCATCATCCTGTTGGCGATGGGCGAAATGGCTGTAAGAGCTGAGAGTACCCATTTGTGTACCGTGTGGAGGGCCGTCTCAAACTTTTTCCTCTCTTCGTTCACCTCAGGATCCATCTCTTTGATGGCGGATTCCGGGATCCTTTTAATCCCTGTAAAGTTCTCCGCCATCTTGATTATGACCTCTGCTGGTTTCAAGGTGTTAAATTGCCCTTGAATGGTCTTCCTCATGAGCGTTGTAATGTGTATTTTCTTGTGTCTCTTCATCTTACACTTTTTCGTTTCTTTCCCGCACAATTTAGCATATTTGCCCGAGTGCTTGGTGTCTGAGTCTGAACTCCTCGTCGATGAGTATGACGACAAGTCCGAGGAGGAGGATTTGTGTTTGCTCCTCTTCTTGGACTTTTTCTTACTCTTCTTTACAAGGGGCTTTTTTTAACCGGCCCTCATGTACTTGTCTCCTTCTGAGGAATTGTCTCTTTTCTTGTCTTTGTGCTTCCGTGCCGACACAAACCCCTCCTCTGAGTCGTCATCTGTTGAGGCCTGATCTTCTGAGAGGTCCTCCAGTTCCGACTCATCGGAGTCTAGCGGGACCTTGGTTCGCCTTTTCTTTGACGAACCTGCTCTAGATGGTAACATTTCTTCCATCTTCTGTTGCACTAGCCTGGCAACCTGCTCGTCTAGGTCCCTATCAGCGTGGCCGGGGACGGTGTCGTACCCCCCCCCCCCCCAGCCTCCTGAGAATCCCTTTGTCTGGTGATGGCGACCTTTGTACCCGCACCAGTGGTGTGGCGTCTGCATCAGCACTGAGTGCGTCAGTTGCCTCCGCCTTACTCCGCTTCATAGCCATGGTTCCAAGACTGTCAGTAAAAAGAAGAACAATGATTAGGCATTGTCTTAGGTGGAATAGCACACTGATAATTAGAGTATAATTATACTAGGGGTGTATTTATGGCGTTAATTCAATTTTTAACGCAGGCGTATTGCTAACAGACTTGATGACGGTATGGATAACCAACCGATCCAAACGAGGGGTAGGGACCAGTGTACCGATGCCCTCAAACACTCTAAGTACCTATAAACTTCTCACACCTGTGACTTTCTTTGCCAACAAGTTGAAGAAAATACTATAGGACTCGGAAGTATGCCTTAACGAGAATCACAAATGGGGAATCTTAATGACACCCAGGGAATGAATCCCTAATGATGTAACTGGCTCCTGCCAACATCTCTCCGTTCGGAAACAGGCGACTTAATTAATAACCGAACGATGGACACATTGTTCTATCGATCATGACAAATACGATCGAAACTAAGCTGTAAAACAGTAATAACTTATCGAAAAGTTTCAAGACTGTACGTGAATGCTAACATGAACTAAACCAACATATTGAGTTTGAAAGATACTAAACTGCTTGGTTTTGTTTGTTGTTTTATGTCCTAGCAACATCTAAGGTCATATCAGGATGGGTACCAACTTGTGACAGTATGCACTCATGGCGATTTGATAGTGCTGCCCCACTGGGAAATCAGGCTGTTGGCACCATGACCCGATATCCCACTCAGTCACATTATCCTGACACCAAGCTAACCAGCCCTTGCCCTATCCTAATAATGCCGAGCACCAGGCTAGGAAGCGAAAAGTATCAATTTTTAAGTCATTGGTTTGACTTGACCTGAAACCGACCTCGCGAACTCCCGATCTTCCGCACACGAGGCCTGTGCTCTACAGATTCCGCTTTGTAGTAAATGTAGAAAAACTGCCAGAGCTGCTCACAACACGTCCTCCTGCTGTGAGCTGATTATGCTAATTGCTGGACCTGGATGTGCTTCCTTCTCCCTGGGCTACGAATAGCCAGAGGCATAGTACCGAGGTAATATATATATATATATATTAGCAGTATTCATAAAAGAAGACTTTAGTGTTCTTACCTTAGGGTGAGTGTTTTTGGATTTTGAGTTATACATCTTATTGGTATGGTCGAACTGTCTATGTCCACGATAACGCAGAGAGTTGTCATGGTTGCTACTGGGAGTGGTACTGCTTTTCTTTTCCTCTGCGAATAACTTAGGCAGTGTTTGATGAGCCGGTTGATGTGATGAGTCGGACTCCTCCGACATCTTTTTCCATTCCTGGAAAGATCATATAATTTTGGTGGGTATGGTAATTAATTGTATTGTATAGTAGTAGTCTTCACTGACTTCACAGGTAATGACTCACATAGACAGCTAGGCGTTGGTAGGATAATTTCATCAGGGGGCAGAGGGTCTAAATAGTCTAGTAGTTAGGACCTTCGCCATTGAATGGCAGAAGTGTAGATTCGAGTTCTGCTTCAAGCATGATGTTTATAACAATGAACCAAATATATGTATCTAAAGAAAACTACGGCAGAAACTGAAACCTATCAGATTATGCAACTTTAAATAACAAATTAAATCAAAAACAAAAATACAGATGTGCATCGGGTGTGAAACCTTCATCATTCAGTCACTAGCAACACTATGGCTACAATACTGAATAGGCGACTTTTATTGTTACTAAGTTCAGGCTACTTAGTTGGTTGATGCATACGACACATTCAGTAAGAAAATCGATAGTTTAGCACTCACCTAAGGTAAACTAACATTTAGCGGTAATATAACAATCGAATTCAAAGGTGCTTAATTATACAAGGATGAAAGCGGTCTCCGAAAACGCAGATCCCCCCCCCCCCCCCCCCCCCCATTGGATTAGCACTGTCAGGGAATCGCGGGAAAGTGCCGGGAGGCAGGTTTCAAATGTCCTTGTGACTATATTGTCGCCCATACCTAACCCTTTCTTTGGGTGGGTTTATTTTCTAACAACATCTAAGATCACCGGAACGGGATTCAGACAAACCAATTGCCGTCATAAATTAATATTTGTTTAACGTTAAATATAAAAATTTGTGGAAATCCGCGAAATGGCATATAGTGGTATAGAGGAGACATGTCATTTCACTTACTGTTAGCGGGTGAGCCAGCTCTCCTGAATCGGGATTAACTGGTGGAGGCTTTATTTTCGTCTGTGTGTACAAGGTTAAGTCATGTGTATACAAAGTCAATGATTTTTCTCAGCCAATCTTAGCAAACATATTTCTAAAGTAAATCGAACCAAACACAAATATTCAAACCGACCATCTTTGAAATGGTCTTTAATGGTAAATATTAAAAGCATCTAAGTTTACATGAGCTTAGTTTTGTTTGTTTGTTGTTGTTTATGTCCTAGCAACATCTAAGGTCATATCAGGACGGTACATGAGCTTAACTTTTACTCTAGTACTGTAGTGCTCGGTTACTTATAATTATTTCATCATTGGTATTAATTGCGATTTTCTGATTAATGAAAAATAAACAGGATCCGACCTCCTTGGATAGGGCTCGAATGCCTATCTTCAACGTAGCTATTTCACCGTTCTTCGCCTGTAGAACACCTCCCTAAGAAATAGCAAGGGTGCACAGAGCAAGGTTAGACAAAGAGTAAAAATGGACAACTGCAAATGACATAAAGATCAAACAAATACATATTAACTATATTTTTTTTGTAAATAGAACCATATATTCATAAACCAAATATGAGCATGTGATTATTGCTTATTTATTATGCGATTAAACTACTTTAATAATTATGTTGTTCTTTGAAAGGTGTAAGTAGACATTACTTTCCGAATGGTCCAATGAACTACTTTTGTCATGCTATTCCCCTTAACTACTAAGTAACTGATCAATCTATATCTTCAAAGCAGCTGTTAACCGATGGATAAATCGTTTTAAGTACTTATGTGTATTTAGCTTCCTCTTCTCCCCCCCCCCCCCCATTATAAAGAAATATATATTCAATTCAATTCTTTATTTCAGACTCAGGATTATGGTAGTTACATAATTTGATCCATAGTAGGTAGATATAAAAATAAATGTGAATAACATAAGTAATAGTATGAATACTACCATACTAACCAATATCAATACAGTAGCTTGTACATCGACAAAGCGGCGGAAGAGCCAAAGAAATGGTCAACGGCAACGGGGCGATGTAGCAAGGTGTATGACACACATGGGGCGTATCAAGGCAAAAACGATAAACGGCCAATCATCGTGGAAGAGACTGGGGCCTCACCACGTATTTTCCCATAGTTTGCAATGGACCATGAAAGTACCTGAGATGAGGAATACTGATGGGCTTCCTATTCTGGAGAGCGAAATAATAAGAGCCATTGGGCAACTTCGGAATGGGAAAGCAGTAGGAACAGACGATATCTCTTCTGAAATGTTAAAAGCTTTGGAGGGAGCTAGCATCACAAGGATAACTGCTCTTTTTAATGACATATATAACACCGGATATATTCCATCGGACTTAAGAAAATCTATATTTATTGCCCTTCCTAAGAAACCCAAAGCGGTGGAATGCTCGGATTTCAGAACAATGAGCCTCATGAGCCATGTTATTAAAGCTTTACTCAAAATACTACTAGAAAGGATTTTTTTTTAAAATTAATCGAGAGGTATCGGAAGAGCAATTTGGATTCAGACCAAACAGTGGAACAAGGGAAGCCATTTTTAACATGAGAACAATAATTGAGAGACACCTAGAAGTAGATAAGGATATATACATATGTTATATAGACTACGCTAAAGCATTTGACAAAGTACATCATAAGAAACTCATAGAAGCTCTACAAAAAATCGGTCTAGACGGTAAGGACATTCGGCTTGTGGCCAACCTCTACTGGGAACAGTATGCTGCTGTAAGAATCGGAGACTCATTGACACCAGAAGTGAAGATCAAATGTGGAGTGCGCCAAGGATGTGTTCTATCACCTAGTCTTTTCAACATTTATACGGAAATGATTTTCGGAGAAATAGATGACATTATAGGAATAAATGTTGGCGGTGGAAATATCAATAACACAAGATATGCAGACGATACAGCACTGCTAGCCTTAACATCAAATCGACTACAAGATATAGTGGATGAAGTAAAATAAAAAAGTGAGAGATGTGGCCTCAAAATGAATGTAAAGAAGACAAAATCCATGGTTGTCAGCAGAAAGGAATACAAACCAAGAGCAGAGATAAAAGTTAATGGTGTAATCTTGGAGCAGGTAGAGTCATTTGTGTATCTGGGCCATTTAATAACTAGTGATGGCGGATGTGAAAGAGAGATTAAACGGAGAATAAACATTGCCAAAACAACATTTCTAAAGATGCAGAAAGTACTAACATCTAGAGACATAAATATAAAAACAAGACTCCGACTGCTAAAATGCTATGTGTGGTCTACACTTTTATATTGCTGCGAGACATGGACTTTGAAGAAAGCAATAACAACAAAGCTTGAGGCATTTGAAATGTGGCAATACAGAAGAATGTTAAAAATTCCATGGACAGCAATGATAAGCAACGTGGAGGTCCTAACAAGAATGAAAATAAAGAGACAGATAATACAAACGATCAAAAACAGACAAATTAAATACTTTGGCCACATGATACGACACCAGGAATCACAGAGAAGAATACTGGAAGGGAAGATAGAAGGGAAAAGACCAAGAGGGAGAAGGAGAACAACATGGATGGACAACAGCACAGAGTGGACAGCAATGAGCTATGCGGAATTCATGAGAGGAACGAATGACAGGAAGAGATGGAGGTCCATTGCAGCCAACCTTCTTCGAGAAGATGGCACCCATTGATTGATTGAGCTTGTACCAATGCCTCCATATGACAGACGTAAATCTGAGATCACTCTCTTCTATTTTCACAAGTCCCTGTATTATAGCATTTTCTGACTTGTCAAGTCTAGTAATAAATTTGAATATTAGATCCCTGATAACAGCCTGGAAGGCTGGCACATCAATATTGGCAAACAGCTGACTAGCACTGTGATACCGAGGTAGACGGAGTAATAACTTCATAATGTCATTATATGTCAAATTCAGTTTTCTAATGCTATATATTATATAGTTCCACCAAATCTGGGCAGTATACAAGGGAGTACAGAAAGTTCTAAATAAATTTACCTTGACATCAGCTGTACAAATATGAAATTTCCCGATGAGCATATTTCCCTGAGCATATAACTTGTGACAGTATATTAATATCCCTGTCATCTCTAAAGTCATCAGTCATAAAGTGTCCTAAGTACTTGACTTCAGTAGATTGACAGGGGAGGACCAGTTAAAATAAAATCAGGAAATACAGTATCCTTGTCATATTTTGATCGAATGATCATTACCATACTCTTAATAGCATTGTATTTGATATCAGCTTCTACGCAATGTAACCCGACTTGTAATCTAATCGCTAAAACTATCGCAACAGTAGCTTCAACCTCACATGCGCCCATTGTGGAAATATCAATTTCTATCACCATGCTGAAGCCTTATTAGAAGGGCTCACTGTCATAAGTCAGTTACTCAACATAACATATGGATTCTCTGCAATAGTGGCCATTCTACTCTATTCTAATTTAGTGGATGATTAATATTTAGATCTGCAATGGACCATTCTTAGTGACTGTCAGAACTGGCCTAGGAATAAGCGTACTCCAAATACAGAAGCTCACCAGACATGTGATTGACAATTTGAGTGTGGGCTGATTGATGCCACGCAGTAAGTACTGATCTATGACACAGCCACTGTTACCTTTATTGGAAGTGGATCGAGTACCAGACCGCATTTGGATTTTAATGTCGTCACCAAATTAGTGTGGATGTCAGCAGTTAGTGCAACCGTAACGTAGCCAATTGGATTCTCTATTCGCCAGCCAGGTTTCTTTCGGGCTGTGAGAGGTAGAGAGTGGTTAAGACTTCCCATTATTACAGAGGCTATTGGTAGAAAAAAACATATTATTCAATTAGAATGCCATTTTAATGATATCAAAGAATAACATATATTCACATATATCAGTCGTAACACCAAACACCCTATTCAAAGGAGACTGGTTGGCTCAGTGTCGGGATATTGTGACTGAGTGGGATATCGGGTCATGGTGCTGGCGGCCTGGTCTACCAGTGTGGCAGCATTATAAAGTCGCCATGAGTGCGCACTGTCACAAGTCGGTACCCGTCCTGATATGACAATAGATGTTGCCAGGATGTAAAACTCCAACAACTAACCAACCAACCTTATTCAAAGGAAAGTATCATATATTCAGTAAAACCTTTCTAAATCAACCGACTTTGGGACCGACTTTAATTGGTCGATTTAGGGAGGTGGTCAATTTAGGGAGTTAGAATATGGTTACAATGGTATTGTGGTCGATCTGTGGAGATGGTCGATTAGAGAAGTGTTAATTGATTATTACACAGATAGTGTACATTTCTGATGATTTAGATATGAAATCAATATGGGAAGGCGTAATGTTGCGTGGACTTACCGGTAACTGGATAAAGCTCGATGGCCAGTCCAGCGTTCGGAGAGTATATGATGGTCATATCCCTGAGTGAGGTGAACACAAGCCGCTCCTCCCACCAGGGTTCAATCCCCGGCGTCCCCATCATGCTTATCTGTAGAGAGAATACCTTCATACCAGACGGGACGGAACGGCCGAATGAATTGAGCTAAGCGTCTGTCTCCCGTTTTGGTAGGTCGGGGGATTCGAACCCACTGGTTCGAACCCTGGTCGAGTCAAACCGATGACTTAAAAATGTATACTTGTCGCTTCCTAGCCAGGCGCTCGGCATTATTAGGATAAGGCAAGGAGCAGTGGAATGAGGAAGACCAATTGTCCACGATTGAAATTGTCCCTGCTTAATCAACTAATGTACAAAAAAAATGCAACTGCATCTATACACAGTACAAACTCACCAAGATAAAGTTGCATAGTCCACTAAAAGCATCAATTTTTCGAAACACCTATAGATCTAGATTTGAACCTACATATCTAGCTTAGATACTGGTGTATTTCGTGTTATATTAGAAGTCAATCTAATAGAACCTGCTACTGCTATAGCCTATAGTGTTAGAGTTTTGAGAAGCATGCCAGCATTAATTCTGCATGTTTACAATTCAAATATCTGCTAAGTTAGTAACGAAAAGTTACAACAAACCGAAGTAAGGTAATTATAATGATCAACCTAATATATTTATTGGTTGTTGGAGTTTTACGTCCTGTCAACACCTAAGGTCATATCAGGACGGGTACCTACGTGTGAGAGTGTGCACTCATGGCGACTTCATAGTGCTGGTCCACTGGGAAATCAGACCGCTGGCTCCCACTCAGTCACATTCTCCTGACACTGAGCTAACCAGTCCTTGCCCTATCCTATTAATGACAAGCGCCAGGCTAGGAAGCCACAGGTATCCATTTTATAAGTCATTGATTTGACTCGACTGGGAACCGAACTCCCGATCTCTAGCACGCGAGGCCCGCGCTCTACCGATTTGGCCACCACGGCCGGTCTTTCTTTATTTGAAGGCTTAACTTTGAGATTTTTTAAGTGAAGACAGGCAACATTGTTTTTGACATGTACATTGAAATGCTGGACACCATAAACTTCAGCTGGGACAGGTTCTATTGAATTGACTTAGTTTCCTTATAGGCAACCTAATGCCTAATGAGATCACCAGTATCTAAGTTGGATTTATAGAATAAAATCTAGGTAAGTGTCTTAGTTTCGAAAATATGATGCTTTCACCAAATTATGCAGCTTTGACTAATGAAGCTTATTACTTATCAATCAAAAAGCATTTGTGTAATGAATTGTTTATCACTATTTGACACGCCACGTCCGGTATCGTCCGATATCGCCCACACTGCAGTGACTAGCAAGTGTAGTGAGGTGAAATCACCTCCACAGGTGAAATATTACATACACAGGAAGGATAGAAAATTGATTGCACCAGGGAACCTAGATAGGCTAATGGTTAGGACACTAGCCCCTGAATGGGAGAAGTGTCGGTTGGCACACCACTCCTGCAAAATGATGAGCAAAGCACATCTCTCAATTTCATAAAATTCTAATTTTAAGTCTGAAGAATTGGCCATTACCAAATTGGCAATTTTTTGCAGAAAATGCATTAAAAAAAGTATTTACGCCTGAAAAAAGTATGAAAAGGGTATTGTAGTAGTCTGCACTGACCTCTCAGGCAAGTAACCACATATACAGGTAGGCGTGGGTAGTGTGGTGATATCAGGGAGCTTAGGTGGTGTAATGGTTAGCACACTGGCCCAAAATGCAATGAGATGTGGGTTCGAGTCCCGCTCTAGGTGCAATATTTCCCATTTTCATCACCCCCACGACAGTATTTTTTTTTTAAGTAGTTTTTCCTTGAAAAAAGAATAATACTTTTTTTTCAAGTTTAAAGTGGCAGCCCTGACAATGTGACAGATCTATGACATTGTGTGAGTTTCAATAAAAAAAAGTAACTTACCGATGGGATGGCAGCTGCGTTGAATATCTGAAACCACGAGTGATGTGGACATGGGAAGGTGGCCATTGACATCGTGGCACCTGAACCCTTGTCCATGTCTTTTGACATCGTTTGTCTGAAAGAGCCACGGTAATGGGAAAGTCAGATAGTTGTTTCAACGTTACAGTTAGGTCACCATGTATGACTGATAACGAATGAATGTATCAGGGATGGCTTCAACTGTGGAGGAGGTCCAAGTGTCATGGTACATGATGGAAGTATGGTCATTAGGTGGTCCGGCGAAGGCCGTAGGATGTGTATGAGTCCAACGGTAGCTCCTCTACCTCCTCAAGCACTGCATCTGCCACACCAATGCCATTGCCGAAAACGCCATCTAAGCCTGGGAAGATCATAACTTTGCCTTTCTCTTCCCAGGTACCAACGACCCCAACGAACACCAGTAGATCACAGCCCTCTTCACCGCCGGACTGGCGCCAGGAATGTGGCGCAACAAGGGGCGCCAGGTAGCCCACTACCTGCACCACGCCCACCACCACTGCTACCCGGCGCTCGGACCAGTTGAACATGATGTTGCTGGTCGCCTCCCTGAACGAGGAACTCAGGTCGCCTTC
Source organism: Branchipolynoe longqiensis (assembly GCA_030323885.1). Classification (NCBI taxonomy): domain Eukaryota; kingdom Metazoa; phylum Annelida; class Polychaeta; order Phyllodocida; family Polynoidae; genus Branchipolynoe; species Branchipolynoe longqiensis. The sequence goes on along the minus strand of CM059188.1, from coordinate 102,099,715 downwards.
CGCAGTCTACAACTACATTAGCGGGGCTCGAACCTGGGTCCGACTCATGGGGGGCTACCCAGCGGCGTTCGACATGTACCCAAGATCGACATCAGATGCCTTCGACCTCACCATCCGTCCCATCCACAGTCCTGGTGCTGCCCCGTCTGCGCATGGCGCGCTTACACGAACGCCACCTCCACGACCCCGGAAGCGCCGGCATTCCTACTTCCGGGAGGGGGCGCCCCTCACTACGATCACCCTCACAGCCGCCCTCACCACATCGTGGCACCCCGACCTGGCATTGTTCACCTTGTACAGCATCCGGCGCGGAGATACCCAGGCATGCGCCCATGCCGGCGCCCGTCTCGACGATGTCCGGCAGCTCAGGAACTGGCGATCCACTGCCGTGCACACATATGTCCCCCGGGAGGGGTTCTCCGCAGCAAACCAGCCACTCTCCACTCACCTGGTTGAGAGAGCCTGATTTCCTGATAGTTCTTCTTGATTGATTGTCCTTCATTGCTTGATTTACTACTCTTGATTTATCAATACTCACTATTGACTTACTGACTGTACTTGATTGATTGTTCTCCTCTTGATTAATTGAATAGACTCCTTGACTAGCACTTACCTATTTATTGACTTATTGATTGATTGTACCTAATTGTTGATTGGACGGTATGTGGTCTGAGGACCTTTATTGAATAAAGCCCATGTCATGTAGTTCCTTGTCGTGTTGTAAATTATGTGATATTAAAAACATAATTAAAGTGTTTAAAAAAGCTGGTAAGAGTGCATATGTGTTAATAGCTGCTATTGTGTTGGCCTACTTCACTTTCTTACGTCAATGCAACTTGTTCTTTACTCTGAGGTCGGGTGACTTCGACCATGCTCTGCGGGGAGCGGATTTGCGGGTACGGACAAACAGTCTCATCATACAGGTCAGGTCTACCAAAACGGCGAGGCTGGGGCAAGACGTATATATTATATGGTCAAGCTGCCGTGTGTACCCAGGTCCTCTTGCTGCCCGGTTCACACATGGAAGAGGTATAGGAGAGCCACAGCCGTCGTTCCCAGCGATCCTGCCTTCCAGCATGCAAATGGCGAACCTCTGCTAGCCTCGACGCTTCTTAAAGCGATTCGGCTAGCCCTAGCATCGAGAAGATACCAGAGTCCTTACCTGATAACTCTCCACAGTCTGAGAAGAGGGGGAGCGCAAGCGAGTGCAAAAGGAGGTGCATCGGTGAAGGGTGTGAGGGAGGTAGGTCACTGGAGGTCCAGCACACTCTGCCAGTATGTGGACAGGGAAGCGTTCTCAGAAGCACCTCAGACACTCAAATTTATTTGGCTGAGTGTCTAAGATGCTTCAAAAACGTTTGGTAAACCGTAGTATGTAGACCTGTTTTTTCAGTCGATTTTTCGTCCAATTCACAAAAATATTATAGTCATTGTAGTCATTATTCTTAGGTGGTAACTGCTAATTTTGAGTTATATGTCTAACAAGGGACAGGGTTCCCCCAACCTCTGTAACGTATCGGTAAATATTTGCTAACTTGTAGGAAAAATTGTTGTCAAAAGGGTGCTTTAGAAATATTATTAATATCTGTAACGCATATTTGAGTTTGCCGGTATCAGGAGTTTACCTGACCGAAGATTAATTAAATTAAATATTTTAAAATAAAATGTTAATATATCATAGACCATATGGGTTACTTGATGTTAACTGCAGCTGATAAAAGAAATTGAAGCTATGCAAAAATTACAGTGTTATTGTGAAAAATGTTTATTGACTTTGACGATTTTACTGTTTTGCATCTAAACATATTGCACTTGAAAGTTGATATGAGCTATAGTGGTAAAAATTTAAAGTTTATGTGCACTATTTCTGTCTCCTGCGTCGTGAATTATCCAGACACTGAGCTAACCAGTCCTTGCCCTATCCTATTAATGCCGAGACAAGTATCAATTTTAAAGTCATTGGTTTGACTCGAACGGGAACCGAACTCCCGGCCTTCCACATGCAAGGTCTGTGCTCTATCAATTAGGCCATCGCCCGGTACCAACCAATAAATTAACCAGAGCACCAATCTTTGAGGGCAGCAGAATGTTGACCAACCTGCCTCATGGGATTAGAAACTTGACTGCTTATGGAGGATTGAAATCTGTTGTCAGAACACATCTCAGTGGGAGGGCCCAAAGGAAATAAACTACAGAAACAACTGAACATATGACTCAGAACCATATTCACCGTGGTACTACCCTCATGTACACCCTGCCTGCCCCGCCACCCCCCAATATTCCTTTCCCATTAACATCACGATCCCCTCCATTCCTTCATCCCACTATCAAATCAATGCAAAAGCAATACATTATCTATCCAAGACTTACCAACTTATAAGATATACTGAAATGAGTAAATGTATGGTATATACCAGACATTAACCTGCGAAGCAGCCCTCTTACTTCGAATGCTACCCTGCAGTCGACTGGGGCAAAAGTATAGTTTTCCTTATTAACTAATATATGCATCATGGCTAGACAACTTACCAGTGCATAACAGTAATTTTACTCACGTGTAGCGGTTCAGATCCTCTTCAATCCGCACTACCGCTATGAGAGGCCCATGTGTTTCTGCCAGACGTGGCTCTATACAATCCAACGTAACCTAGAGGGTGGTCGGAGAACGTGTCATTTTGATCAAATTAAACATTGGATCGGGGATGGGGGAATCAATAGGGCTTGAGGCCGAGATAACGCTACGTGGCGCTCGTGTACTATCAGTCTGTACTCTTTGTGTACTACGACTACCTGCCTGCCTATATATGACTGCATGTATGCCTGCCTGCCTGTATGACTGCCTGCTTGCCTGCCTGTATGACTGTTTGCCTCCTTGCCTCTATGACTGCCTGCCTGTTTGCCTGCATATATGACTGCCTGCCTGCATTTATGTCTGTTTGCCTGCCTGCCTGTATGACTGCCTGTTTGCATGTCTGCATGCCTGTTTGTCTGACTATATGGATGTATGTTTTCCTGTATATCTGCTTGTCTTCCTGCCTGCCTGCATGGCTACCTGTATATTTGCCTGCATATATGACTGCCTGTCTGCTTGCCTGCTTGTATGTATGTCTATTTGCCTGTATGACTGCCTGCATGCCTTTATGTATGTATGTTTGCCTGCCTGCATGACTGCCTGCCTGCATACATGCCTGCCTGCCTGTTTGTCTGCCTGTCTTCCTGCCTGCCAGCTTGCCTGTATGTTTGCCTGATTGAAAAGTTTGCTTTATTTAATGACGCCTCTAGAGCATATTGATTTTTATCATCGGCTATTGGACGTCAAACATATGGTCATTCTATAATATTTCATTTGAGGAAACCCGCTGCCACCACATAACCTACTCTTTCCGATAAGCAGCAAGGGTCTTTTCTATGCAATTTTCCACAGACAGGACAGCACATACTACATCCCTTGGTGAACCAGTTATGGACCACTAGTTGGAATGGAAAATTGCCCAAACTGCAAATGTGTCAACTGAGCCGGATCGATCGGATGACCCACACCTTCACAGATGGACACTCTACTGCCTGAGCTACGTCCCGCTCCCTCCCTCCCTGCTCACTCCCTCCCTGCCTGCTTGCTACGTCCCGCTCCCTCCCTGCCTGCAAACATACATGTATGTATGTATGTTTGCCTGCCTGTATTCATATATGTATACCTGCGTGCCTGTATGTCTACTTGGCTACATGTATGTCTACCTGTCTGTTTATTTGCCTCCCTCCCTGTCTCCTTGCCTGCTTCTTTCCGGATGGACTGATACTGATAGTACACGAGCGCCACCTAAATGCAGTGTGAATAAAGGAGCACCGACAATTTATATTTATATAATAAATGATATTAAAATAAATGTGTTTTACCTCGAATCCCCGGTACCCTTTGACAATTTTTGGCAGACGCGAGGATCTCCGCACTAAGGTCACATACAGATGCGCATTCCCATTTAGGTCCCCTAAACCCTACGGTAAGAAAAGTGTGAACATTATTAAACCTATTTGAAAAGAGTCGATCCACTCATTCGCAATATTAAATAGACATGTATACCCTTATTTAAAATAGTGTATTTCGATTCTAGCGTCGCACATGACAATTAGGACCACTTGGTCCGCTCAAAATATCCAAAACAAAGGCTAAGTTCACAAAGTCTAGGTATTTGTTTGTTTTTTTCCTGCAATCGACTGTACTGATAAATGTCAGAATGATTTGAAAACGTGGCATGTGGTTATATTATAGATTTTTCTACTGTTAAATATGGGGTTTTCTAGTAGTTTACCATCCGAAATAATTCTATTATGTAATAAAAGTAAAGCCCGTTTTATGTAATGACGCCTGTAGAGCACATGATTTTTATCATCGGCTATTGGGCATCAAAGATATGGTTATTCTGACATATTTCTTTGGGAGAAAACCTGCTGCCTCCACATAGGCTAGTCTTTCCGATAAGCACCAAGGGGTCTTTTATATGCACTTTTCCACAGACAGGACAGCAGATATCACACCCTTTGATGAACCAGTTGTGGACCACTGGTTGGAACGGAAAACAGCCCAAACTGAAAATGGGTCCACTGAGCAGGATCGATACGATGACCTACACTTTCACAGGCGTACATGCTACCGCCTGAGCTAGGTTCCGCTCCTTCTATTATTGTATAGAGCCATGGTACAAGATACTAACCGTCATCACCAGGTTGAGATGATAGGTGTTGAATGGCTTCAGATATTTGAGTGGTATTGGGTAATTGATGATATCCCGCTTGGAAACAAAGTCCACAACAGTCAGTTCCACAGCTAAACATGTGTGACGTCACACAATGGAGAAAATAAAACAAACTATTAAATATAAAACTACGAAAACATATTGTCGTCAGGGGAGGGGGGGAAAACTTTGCGGAAAATTGCCGACATTTAGCTGGTAGTTGAAGGGTTTAGGTTGTGTGAAAGTGGCCTTTTGTGGCTGAAATAGTTTGAACTAGGTAATGTGTCATGGAGATCATAAAAGTTTACTAGATCCACTGATCCGACACAGGAGACATTGTGGAACAGTCTTCCAGATTAAGTTGTTGAAGCACCAGCAGTTGAAACATTTGAGAGAAGGCTGGATAGACATTGGAGAGGACACCCACACTTATATGACTTCAGGTCTCCGTTGACCTCCCTATGTGTGCCAACAAAATCGTTCTTTTTTACCATAATGAGCTGGTATTAGAGGCCCAATAGGGCCTAGATCAGCCAGAAGAGGATTTGTAAGTTCATCTGTAAGTTAATTTGGCTTGTCACGCTCAGATTAAAGCATCACATTTGGGAAACCAAAACACTTACCTAAATTTGATTCTACATGTCGAAGTTAGATAGCGATGCATTTATTAAAAATGTGTTGCTGCATAGAAGGGAATACTAAGTCAATACGAGTATTCCTAGATACTGAGATCCCCTAACCAGGCTCCTGGATAGGCTAGGATTGGGGGGAGAGCACACTGCATCAATCCAGAGAAGTAGTGTCGTGTACATATCATCTGAAAGGTACACAGCGTGGCAGCAACACTTGCTGTCCGGACCCTAGTTTGTCCACACCTCTTCTATCGCCTCTCCGCTGCCAGACTCCTCCTTGATTATGTCTAAAAAGAGTTGCAGGAGGGGGAGCCGGCCAGCATTTCACTTTCTACCTCTTACTCGGTCTGGTTCTCCAGCTCGCCGACTGGTCACCACAGGGCAAGGAGGCAGGGCCCTTTGACTCAACTCTCATTTCTCTTTCCTCTATACTACCCTTTCTTTTTTTTCTCCCAGGCTCACTCCTCCCCCTGATCAAGGGAGTTGTTTACTTGGGTGGGGCCCTTTTCCTTTTCCACTGTTTTGCTTTCTTCTTGCTGCAGATCCTACCTTTCCTCCTAACCCATCAGCTACTGGACATGAGTGCACGGCTACAATCGGGCCGGACTGAACCGGTGCCACTAGGACAACTTGTCGTTAATGTTGTAAAGAAATCCCCTGCTTCTACAACTGCCCACACTGAAGTTTATTCTTCATCCAAAAAAAAGTGGCAGCTTGGCCACAGCGTGGACAGTATATAGTGTTTGTGGTGCACTGGAGTGCCTACACACAGGGATATATGTGTGGGTTACTATGGTTACTAAATAGGACCTGGTGTAGGTGACCAAAGTCAAGATAATATCGGAATAGAACGAGTTCCGGGAAAGATTTTTCACCTTAAAGTTGCATAGTCCGATGGTTTTGAGTTTCTGCAATATTATTAGACAAATGTATTTGGTTGATCGTTTTAATCTACTATTAAAAGAGTTAACTTTGGAATTATTTGAAGTAAAACCATGCACAATTAACTTTGATATGCACATCGAAATGTTGGACACTATAGGCTTCAACGGTGACAGGTTTTTACTAAATTGACTTAATAGTCCTTCTGTGCAACAATAAAAGTTCAATAAGGGCACCAGGATCTAACTTAATTCTAGGTGGAACATGTAGGATCAAATTTAGATGAGTGGTTTGGTTTTGAAATTTTTACTTTTATTTGATTATGCAGCTTTAACATGACTTCTCACATGACTGTTGACATACCTTGGTCTTTGGCCATATTGGGAGGGATAACAATGCTAATCCTATGGTGGAATATCGGGTCAATTGTAGGTATAGAAGACTCAAGTGTGGAACTCGAGATCCCTTCATGATCTTTCAGACTCCTGCAAGTGTCAATGTACATACATTATTAATAAGTCACCGAGGGTTTATGTAAAAATAAACTTGTGAGTGACATATACTAAAAGAATATACCATAAGGACGGCTTATTAACGGCCTAGTCACATTATCCCGATACTGAGCTAAACAGTCCTTGCAATATCCTAGTAATGCTGAGCGTTAGGCTAGGTAGCAACGAACTATCATTTTTTTAAGTCATTGGTTTAACTCGGCCGGGATTCAAACTCTCAACCTTCTGCACGGGAAGCATGCGCTCTTACCGATTTGACCACCACATCCGGTAAGAGTACATAGGCAGTTGTGGGTGGTTAAGTTGACTGATGATTGGTAGTTTCTTTATGCCGTGTCGGCAGCATAGCCATTGGCCATATTCACGGTGAGAATTGTTTGTTTTTTATTGATTGATTGGTGGTGTTTCTTATTCAACCATCACATTTATATATAATGTAAAGGCGTACAATCAATTATGTGTCAATAGATACTTATGAATTTTAAAAACTCACAATCAAGTTAAGTTGGTTTCGTCAAGGAACCTAGTGGTTTGTAATCGAAGGAGCTTGGAGGTGCTTTTGTTCGATACCCAACAATGACAACGAATGAGTATCCAAATATGTATCCAGATATGTATCACAATAAAGAATATCACAATACTCTTACTTTTGAAATAGCTTATAGTTAATGTCAAAGGGATCTGAGAAACATTTCAGCATGGACCTAGTTTGAATTTATGTCATAACTCGGTGATTCTCTGAAACTGGGCACTACATATTTGGTTTCCATGTTACGATGGTGATAATTAATTTTATTTATTTAGTAGCAAGTCAAATAATTGTCCATATTGCTTAGGCAATGTGGGTAATTCGGGACCGAGCCGGAGCTGACCCACCCTATCCCTTCCGATTAATGCTACACCTTCCCCCCTTCCCCCCTATTATTCATAGGCGCCCACATTTAACTCCAGGTGTCGACACCGGCGCGCGCGCCAGAGCCGCCGCCTGTACCCGGCGACCCCACTCTGACGTCACTTCCGCCGCCCTAACACCCCATCTCCTCCAGACGCCGGACCAGCACGACCTCCCCCAGTTTTCTCCTCACGCCTCCTCCTGGCTGTTGTCCACTAGACAGACACGCACGATGCCGCCACGCAAGACCACCCGACAAGCCATAGCGGCCGAGACCCCATCCGCCACCGGGGACGCATCTACATCACGCGCCCCAGACAAACATGGACGACCGCGCTAAGTAGTCGCAAAAATAGCTACCACCCCAGCAGTGAACGACAAAGACGTGAGCAGTGAGGATGGGTCGGCGGTGGCGTAGCTATCTTTGTTACGCCAGTCTGTGACTGACTCGATCACCCAGCAGGCCCAATTCGCGAAAGACATGTCCGAATGTGTCAAGGCACTGGAGTCGGCCAGAAGCAACAAGCGCTCCAAAAGCAACTCGTCCGACGACAGGTCCGCCCCGAAATGGAGGAGACGGGCCGGCACCGACTCGCCGCGATCACCACCCATGCCATGTGGCCGCACACCACGACCCAGGTCGTCCGACTGTCACCGGGCGCGGTGGCCTAATCGGTAGAGCATGGGCCACTGACTGGCGCTGCGAGCCGCTCTCGCGCACATTGGGTGTCCCCGGCCCTACGACTACACCATCCACAGCCTTCGCGGGGGGTGGCCCAGGCCTGTGCCCGCGACGGGGCGCCCCTCCAGGACGTCAAGGACATTGGCCATTGGCGCTCCTCTGCCGTTCACCGCTACGTACGGGCGGACGCTTCACCATCGCGACACGGGCACTCCCCACATTATTTGGTTGAGGCCAGGGTCATGCAGAGACTTAAACCTATTTGTCCTATTGATTCTTCCTATTGACCTTATTGATTGACCCACTTCCCCTCATGCTACGATCTACCTTATTGTTCCAATTGACCTGCCCGATTGCTGACCCCTATCCATACCGGTTGATATACCTATTGACTATCCTCATTGTCCTACTTGCTCCTATTGAAGCCATTGACCTATTGATTCTCTAAATTGACCTACTTGTACGTATTAACTGCATTGATATAATTGCTTATTGATTGAAGACATTGACCTATTGATTCTCTAAGTTGACCTACTTGTTCTTATTGAATGCATTGATATAGCTGTTATTGACTCATATCCTCACTTGTTCATTCATTCATGACCTCCTGATTAAGGATACTCTACCCCATCTCCCTGTCTATAGCTCCGTCTCGTGTCCTGAATTATTGTTGTGCTAATTATGTTAGTAATACTATATGTATTTAATCTATCCCACACAATCTATCAAGAGTTTGCTTGTATGATTTTGTGCTGAAGTGAAGATTTACACAACACTATTTTTTTCAATGGTTTTCAAAAAAGATTTATAAGACAAACTTTTGCGCTTAACTGTAATCAATGAAATCTTGGTTGTGTATGTTGAAATAATGCTTTTGATGCATGTTTCATTTCCATGTTACATGAGGGATATTAATGTATTGCTCAATTTCTATATGATCAAAATCAAAATCTGAAATAGTTTTTTTCAACTGACATGCACATGTAAACCTTCATGGATTCTGTAATTATTTGGAATGTTTTCTGTTATTGTTTTAAAGGTTTTCACTTTTAGTTTCCATGTCACACTTTAGTGCCCAGCTTCAGAGAATGACCCAGCTGTTTTTCAAACATACTTGTTTAACTTCATTTCCAAATAGCTGTAGTAATCATTCTACTAATATATGCAGCTTGCTGGGTATTAGCAAAGAGATGCGCCGCACCACTCAGCACTTTCCCGTGAAATACAGCAAACAAGGTAATTGGACAGGTCCCCTAGCCCAGCCTGACTGTTGTACCATTGAAACAAGGGGACATGTTCCCTAGTCCACCCTGGCTGCTGTACCATCAAAGAAAATGTACAACAATTATAGTGCATTATCTCCTAATATTAATAATGAAAACAATATTATAGTAGAGTAAAGTTCAAACATACTATAAGCACTTTAAATTGTAATCTTTGCCATACATAAATAAAATGTATGATTATGTCTGAGTAATGAAACTACTACTAGACCTAATCAAAGACAATGCACCTTGGTTGCAGTTGGGTGGCAGCACTGCTTGATTATTTCAGAATTTCTTATATGAAAGTACTGAGTGGCACATCTTATCGTAGTCTTTGGAATTAGCACGGACGAATAGCATTGCCTTATTTATATGCATGATCGATTATTGCCTAACCAATTAAGAAAATGACCAGGGAAGCATGTCCGCCAAATACTGAGCATTTAATCATATATCATCAGCTGTTGTATTTTGTCAACTGCATAGGCTATTTCAACACAACATAAAACAGCCTGAATTGAAAATGCCAAAGCAATTATACATTTCCTTATACTGATAATAAAACACAATTAACTATCATCATCATCAATCCCTTAACTGGGATGGTCGTTGGGTCACCACAGATGACTTTGCAACAAGTTTTTCTGTTACCCTGTTCTCCACTGCCCTCTGGGACTTGCCAAACTCCAGGCCAGTCCACCCACCTCTTCCCAACTCTTCCTTTGTCCACTGACTATCACTAAAACAGTCATAATTAATGTTAGATATTAATGTTCAACGCACTGATAAATCACACCATTAATCTTATCTGTCTCACATACAGGATGACGAACGGAGTTGGCAAGGTGTCGTCATGCATGGGCAGGTTGCTAGCGGTGTATATGGTTGCAACCAAGTCCTCTGTATTTGGTGCTGACACTGCACAGTCATGTTTCCAACCATGAGATTCTCGTTCTTTTCGCTCGAAAGCCCTGTTTTGCTGAAAATAAGATAATTGAGATATAATATGCTTAGAGTTTCATAAAATGAATAATCCTATTGCAATTGTTGTGAAGGTTTTCTTTTGGGGTGGGGGTGGGGGGAGCTTTTCATCGTTTTTTTCTTTTTGTCCCAAGTGGTCTTCTAGTGACAATTTAGTTCTGATCCATTAACAGTGCTGATGAAATTATGCACCTCTCGACACAACACCCTCCCTAATAAATCACGTGTCATGTCAAGGTGGCCAAACACATGCCGGGTGCGGTGGCCAATTCGGTAGAGCCCAGATCTTGTGTGCAGAAGATCAGGAGTTTGGTTCCCGGTCGAGTCAAATCAATGACTTATAAAATTGATATGTGTCGCTTCCTAGCCTGGCACTCTGCATTAATAGGATAGGGCAAGGACTGGTTAACTCAGTGTGAGGATAATGTGACTGAGTGGGATATCGGTGACCTAATTTCCCAGTGGGGCAGCACTATAAAGTTGCCATGAGTGCACACTTTCACAAGTCGGTACCCACCCTGATATCACATTAGATGTTGCCAGGATGTAAAACTCCAACAACCAACCATGAGTCTCTCATGACAGCCTCGCAATTTGGATGCTAGGCACATGTTGAGCTGATTCTGTCCCATTTGCTCTCGCCGACATTGAAATGAGCTGATGCTAGACATGCCAATGAGTCACTCTTGATCCTACCACCCACACCCCCAATCTAGTAGGATGTGTCATATCATTGAAGACACGTGTTTTATCTTATATCTTAATCCTCATATATAACTAGGGACGCTTTTACATTTCTACATTTCTACATTATATCACCTGGCCCATGCAATAGGTTCAGCCTACCTGTGTAGAGATGTGAATGTACTCACAGGAAGATGACCAGTCAGGCAGGATATTGGTGTCAATTCTCATAAATAATGTGATCTAAATTTATTCAATAACACCCTTCAAAACAATATACCCATAGCAAATAAATGTATTGATTGAATCAAAATTATGGTTCATCTGAGCTTTGTCACAAGATCTGATTCTCTTTTAACTGTGGTATATGGAATAAAAGGTCATGTGAAATTATAACACTGCTACATAACGCCATGAAATGCATGCAGTATACGTCAATACAGGATTGCAAACAATGTGTGATAATCCTGCTGATTGACACCATGATGCACATGGAGTGTGTGAATAACTTTCTAAACATCATGAGGAATTGTGCTCCTGATTCGAGGGAGGAGATTATTACTGGAGTCTATGACAGTGATGTCACAACAGGTTTGTTCAACCTCAGAATGAACAGTAACACCAGAGGCCAGCAGTATAAGATCTTGAATCTTGAAGGAGAGGCCCAGACTTGAGGTCAGGAAACACTCATTTTTAGTCTCCCAGACAACGTGGTTGAAGCACCAATGGTAGAAGCATTTGAGAGAAGGGTGGATAGACATTGGAGAGGACACCCATAATTATATGACTTCAGGGCTCTGTCGACATCCATACATGTGGAAAAAAAAATTGTTTACCATAATGAGCTGGCATTAGAGGCCCAACTCATTCGGCCATCCCGTCTAGTCTATTTTACCGCTGTTAATGAGTTGACAATTGTTGGCGTGTTTGGGAGATGGTAAGGGCTCACCCACACTATGGCTGGATCATTGCAATAGCCTGTTTTATATGTATGCACCAAGTATGCTAACCTCACTGCATTCTCATGTCATTTTTGTTTGTTTTAAATGCATTGAGGTGAATGTCCGAATGCCATGTCCAGTAGATTATCCACAGATGATCTCAAATAAAGGCATATATGTGGGAAGCTATAATTGAGTGTGCTGCTTCTATTTAAAGCTGGATAGTCCGATGAAATATCAAATTTTCAAAACCAACCAATTATCTAGATTTGATTTTATATATCTAACTTAGATACTGATGCGCTTATTAAACATTTGTTTCTGTGTAGAAGGCAATACTGAGTCAATTTAACAGAACCTGTTACTGCAGAAATCTATGGTGTCAGAGTTTTGGCAAGATTGCCAAACCTAATTTTCCATGTTTGCACTCAAAATATCTCAAAAGTTTACCATTTAAAATAAAAGTAACTTTGAACTAATGTAAAGTAGATAATTGTGATCGATCTAATAAATTTATCTCAGAAAAAATACACTAGAAACTTGAAGTTCAAGTGTTTTCACCAAAATAACCTGTTGGGAAAAACAGAAAGGGAAGATTTTGACTGGCTTTTTTTTCCTTACTCAAGTGAAATGAAATTTTAATGAAGCCATTCAATTCAATATTGTTTATTAGTGTTGAAATATCGAAATTGTGACATCGACCTAACATTGCAATCGTGATGTTGAAGCGACGCCATGATTGTGACCTTTTTAACTTCCTTTTAAAAAGATATTAAGGATATTAGATGTGACTTCAACATTGATAACAAAGTTACCACTTAGTAGTATTTTTGTTGCTATGGCTATGAAAATGTCGCTAAGTTTGTTAACTGGGCACGGTCCCCAATACTCTATTTACTCAACGGACAAACAGGTGAATTAAAAGAACTGGCAAATTTAAGATATATCAATGAAGTTAATTTCGTTAATATCTTAGCATTTACTCAACGAACAAACAGGTGAATTAAAAGAACTGGCAAGTTTAAGATATCTCAATGAAGTTCATTTCGTTAATATCGTACCATTTTCTTCAACTCCATTACACTTTCCGACTCATGAGGTGAATCTTCACTTCTTTTAGTAGTAGTCTATGAGAAAGGTAAACAAGGCCATCCCAGGATAAGCTTTTTAAAGTCACTAACTGAGGTCAGGAAACACTCATTTTTAGTCTCCCAGACAACGTGGTTGAAGCACCAATGGTAGAAGCATTTGAGAGAAGGGTGGATAGACATTGGAGAGGACACCCATAATTATATGACTTCAGGGCTCTGTCGACATCCATACATGTGGAAAAAAAAATTGTTTACCATAATGAGCTGGCATTAGAGGCCCAATAGGGCCTAGATCAGCCACAAGAGGATCTGTAAGTTAATCTGTAAGGTGATCATGAGAGCTGACAAACTAGACACATATCGAGTGTTCTATCTCGACTCCTCACTGATCACCTCACGATCCTTAGAAGTATATCACTGATGTTTACTGGACTCACAATCCTTACGATACTGGGTATGTGTCTGACGGATTTAAGTAACTACCAGTCTCAGGAGTGCTACTTTAGTTGCTTGTTTGTTGGGGTTTTACGTCTTTTTTTTCTTGAAGATCTTTAAAGATTTATACTGCCTATCATGGATAAGTGGCCTTTGATGATGTTGTAAGTTATACACAGTGGTGGAAATCCAAATTGGCAGATGTGGGGGCAGGGGGAATCGAACCACCGACCTTCAGATTAGGAGTCCGACCTAGATAAGAGTCAGACACTCTAACCACTCCACCATTGAGAACACCACTTCTGCCCGCTTACAACATCTAAGGTCACAGCAGGAAGGGTACTGACTTGTGACAGTACGCAATCATGCCAAGCAAACCGGTCCTTGCCATATGTTATTGATTCGAAGGAAGGAATCCGGAGACAGAGCTGGGAGGTAGGGGGGGGGTTATTTTTGTATCAATGAGAGGACATGTCAATCGACGTCTTCCAACTCGAGGGTGCTTTGCCGATGACCTGGCCCTCGGAGGCCGCCCGAGCTGACCCCTACTAAGGAGTGTTCTTTAAAAAAAAAGAGGATTGGTGGGTGTGGCAAAACAATTGTCTGCACGCTGGAGGAAGTAGGTCAAATGGTCAGCTAGGGTGGGGGTAGGTCTGTTGTGTGCGTGATGTTCGTCTAGCCCGCTTGGGGCATGTTGGGTACCCGGCTCCCCTCCCCGAATCAATAACAATTCGGAAATTATGCGCCAATGCCAAGTTCCAGACTAGGTAAACACAAGTATAAATTTTCTAAGTCATCGGTTTAACTCGGTCGGGGTTTGGACCAACGACCCCCGGCAAAGGAGGCAAGCCAGCGTTATTACCGATTCCACCATCCCGTCCGGTCAGAGCTGAAGGAAAAGGAGGAGGTATTTCATTGGCATTGAAGCGCGGACTACATGGTCAATAACATAGTGATATTTTGCAAGTCATCCGCAAGTCAAAAGAAGTGACACGGGCTTACACACTTACGCTATTAACATAGCATGTCCTTCAGCACTGCCGGTTTGCGATTTTACTGCTGTTGGTTGGTTGTTGGAGTTTTACGACCTGGCAACATCTAAGGTCATATCAGGACGGGTACCGAATTGTGACAGTGCACACTCATGCTGACTTTATAGTGCTGCCCCACTTGTAGATCAGGCTGAGCCAACCAGTCCTCGTCCTATCCTAATAATGCAGAGCGCCAGGCTAGGAAGCGACAAGTATCAATTGTTAAGTCCTTGGTTTGACTCGACCATGGTTCAAACCTGTGGGTTCGAATCCTACGATCTACCAAAACGGGAGACGGGTGCTCAACTCATTCGGCTATCCCGTCTAGTCTATTTTACCGCTGTTAATGAGTTGACAATTGTTGGCGTGTTTGGGAGATGGTAAGGGCTCACCCACACTATGGCTGGATCATTGCAATAGCCTGTTTTATATGTATGCACCAAGTATGCTAACCTCACTGCATTCTCATGTCATTTTTGTTTGTTTTAAATGCATTGAGGTGAATGTCCGAATGCCATGTCCAGTAGATTATCCACAGATGATCTCAAATAAAGGCATATATGTGGGAAGCTATAATTGAGTGTGCTGCTTCTATTTAAAGCTGGATAGTCCGATGAAATATCAAATTTTCAAAACCAACCAATTATCTAGATTTGATTTTATATATCTAACTTAGATACTGATGCGCTTATTAAACATTTGTTTCTGTGTAGAAGGCAATACTGAGTCAATTTAACAGAACCTGTTACTGCAGAAATCTATGGTGTCAGAGTTTTGGCAAGATTGCCAAACCTAATTTTCCATGTTTGCACTCAAAATATCTCAAAAGTTTACCATTTAAAATAAAAGTAACTTTGAACTAATGTAAAGTAGATAATTGTGATCGATCTAATAAATTTATCTCAGAAAAAATACACTAGAAACTTGAAGTTCAAGTGTTTTCACCAAAATAACCTGTTGGGAAAAACAGAAAGGGAAGATTTTGACTGGCTTTTTTTTCCTTACTCAAGTGAAATGAAATTTTAATGAAGCCATTCAATTCAATATTGTTTATTAGTGTTGAAATATCGAAATTGTGACATCGACCTAACATTGCAATCGTGATGTTGAAGCGACGCCATGATTGTGACCTTTTTAACTTCCTTTTAAAAAGATATTAAGGATATTAGATGTGACTTCAACATTGATAACAAAGTTACCACTTAGTAGTATTTTTGTTGCTATGGCTATGAAAATGTCGCTAAGTTTGTTAACTGGGCACGGTCCCCAATACTCTATTTACTCAACGGACAAACAGGTGAATTAAAAGAACTGGCAAATTTAAGATATATCAATGAAGTTAATTTCGTTAATATCTTAGCATTTACTCAACGAACAAACAGGTGAATTAAAAGAACTGGCAAGTTTAAGATATCTCAATGAAGTTCATTTCGTTAATATCGTACCATTTTCTTCAACTCCATTACACTTTCCGACTCATGAGGTGAATCTTCACTTCTTTTAGTAGTAGTCTATGAGAAGGTAAACAAGGCCATCCCAGGATAAGCTTTTTAAAGTCACTAAACGAGTTAAAAGTGTTAGCAGAATAAATAGTAATACTAATATTTAGCTAGTAGGTTTGCGTTAGTTAATACAAGAAGTGTATCCGGAAAATTCTACCACCCTGATTGTGTTTTGGAAATTATTCCGTACCATTACTATAAATTGTTTAACATCATATCCAGAACCAAGAAAAACCCTTATAAGTTAACTATATTCCTCACTAATAACTGAGTTTGCATAATCAAATTCGGGATAATTAAAGTCTCAATTCCTTCATATGAACACATAGAAGGCAGATTTCATTAAGTAAATTGGCTTAGGTTATAATAAGCAACCTATTCCAGACATACCAAGTGCCCCAATTTGACGGGAGATCTCGCTAAAATATAGCAAAATAACCGCAATCTCCCGATTTCCCCATTTAATTTGTAATCTCCCACCAAAGAATCATTTTAGCTTTTTTTAAATTTGTGCACAAACCTTTCGTCAAAATGCACCAGCATTCACCACTTTGTATCACTTTTTTTTCAAAATTGTCCCTAGCTGTGTGTGTGGAGGGAGGGGATCAACCACCCTTCTGCACCCTCCCCACTTCTGATAATATGATGATGATGATGATGATGATGATGATGATGATGATGATGATAACAACGAATCATATAGATATAGATTTTTGCGGCCTAAGAATGTCGCACTGACCAAAGATCCAGTGGTACCCAACGGTGGGAACTGTTCAGCTTTCGTTTTCTCTGTAGATGTCTAAAATAAATGTAAAGCGTGATTAATTGTTAAAATGTATATACTTTATATTCAAGGGCATTTACATGGACATACATTTTGAACCCACCTTTAGTCAAACCAAGCATTTAATATTTAGCTAATTGACAACCGCGCAAATGGTACATCACCTTAAATATCAAATCACATTCTACTGTAATTGTTATACTCATGTTCATATTAACTTGTAATTGTTCATACTCTGTTATCTATAATCTTGTTCATATGTCGCATCTCTCATCTCATGCTCTTATGTTATCACCCCTGCATGACCTTATGTCGGCCACGGCCCTCAGCCGATCTAAACATGTGCGTTCCATTGAGAGCAGGGCCGTGGCAGAATAAAAGCCATGTTTTCCAAATCCAACCTCATCGTCTTCTGTCGTGAGCAATGTCAATACTTTGTTCCAGACTCAGCATTATGGTAGTTATATAAATTGGTCCATAGTAGGCACATATACAAACAAATGTGAATAACATACACATATGAATACAATACTAACCATTATCAAAATGTTGGTCTACATACATGAATTGGTTTAAGTCCTGTCGAGTTATTATAACAGAGCTGGTTCCTAAATATTTGAACTTGTTCCTCTCCCCTAAAACTTAAACGTCCGATATTCGGAACATGAAGTAAGAATTACACATAACTTGAATTACGGGATTCCCTATCCAAGTCCATATAAACTGAAAAGCTAGAACAGCAATGGTTTTATTGTTCCAAGGTCATCATCCGACCCATTCCCCCTTACTTCTCCCACCTGGAATTATTCTGGCTATTCATCTTATTCCTGGATATTTGTTTGAGGAAATATTTCACCTGCTTTAGCTTGCCCTTATCAGTCGGAATGGAGGCCTTGCGAACGGTTGTTTTGGACCCTAGTTTCTGCTTAGATGTTGCATTTTTCTTTTTCAATGTAGCACCCTGAAATAAATGCAGGTGAGGCCAATAAAAGATAATCGTCTTAATTTCTAAAATTGTATAAGCATTACAGTTATACATATGTTGCTGGACATTTTTTTCTCACTGTTTGTTCAATATTTTTGTTCAAATCTGTATTTCTTCAAATGTTTATTTGTTCTACTGCTGTTATATGTTTATTTGTTCAACTGTTATAATGCTGGCATCCCTTTGAAAGAGCTAATCATTGTCATGGTGTGTAAATGACTATTTGAATCAATCGCTTTGTGTACGAGCTACAAATTAAATTATAAACAGATTACCATTAGATACCAATATAGGTTTTATTTAAAACCTAATCAGTGTTTTTGTCTTTTAATTAACATTATTATTACATTCCTTGATTAAGCAAGGGCAATTTTAATCGTAGTCAATAGGTCTTCCTCATTCCACTGCTTCATGTCATATCCTAGTCAAGTAAAGTGACCGGTTAGGTAGTGATATGTATACATTTTTAAGTTTTTGGTTTGACTCGCCCCGGGATTGAACGCCATGCGTTCGATTCCTACGATCTGGCACATGGGAACCAGATGCCTCATTCAGACATCCAGTCTGGTCAGTTAACCACTGCATTGCAGGGATGAAAGTGGTCTCCGGGAAAAAAAGCTGAAATGCTGATATTCTCCCATAGGCTTAGCATTGTCAGGGAATCGCTGAAAATTTCCGGAAGTCAGGTTTCATACATATTGGTTTACGCTGATAGTGCTGCGCTGTTTGAAGCACATATTAGTAGTATACGCTGCTAGTGCTGCGGCGTTTGCATCACATATCGGTATACACTGATAGTGCTGCGGTGTTAGGAGCATGTATTAGTAGTATATGCTGATAGTGGTGCGCCATGAAGGCATTAGTAGTATACACTGCTAGTGCTGCGGCGTTTGCACCACATATTAGTATACGCTGATGGTGCTGCAACGTGAAACAACATATCGGTTGGTTGGTGGAGATTTACGTCCTGGCAACAGCTAAGGTTATATCAGGACGGGCACAACTTATTAGTATACACTTATAGCTACAGGAAAAATCCCGGAAATCCGCGAAATCGCGGAGATCTTTCATCCCTGCATTGTAAACATTGCCCACCCCCACCTTTTTGAGGATGCCACTATGGCATTATATGAGCTCATGATAAAATATTTATCACATATATCATGATAAATATATTGTCTGTCTGCATTAACAATGGGAGAGAAGGTTTATCAAATATGTGGGAATCTGACTAAATCAAGGCTTTAAATCCATGAAAAGCATAGCACAAGAACCTTGAAACTTGTTGAATTTAAATTTCAAAACACACAATTCCTTATCAGAATATATACCACAAACTGCAAATATATGATGTAGACTTTGAATGCGAACTAGAAAGTATGAGGTCTAGTAGAATAATAAGTTAAATACTGGAGAAATGGCAGGAACATTTGCTTAGTGGTGAAATAAAGAAGAGAAGAGGTAATGCGGAGGGAATTCTTCCTGTGTCCTCTCCCTAACATCTCATTCCCACATGGAATCATTCTGACTGAACTTACTTCACTCCTGGTTATTTTCATTAATTAGTAATTCACCTTCGTTGTGTTTCCTGTTGCATCTTGTTTTGAGGATGACCTAATATTTGTTGATGCCTCTCTCTTTAGGAGAAGGAACTTCTGATTTGATTGATCTCGCTTTTTCTCTTTTGCATCCTGAAATAAATGTATGCCAGTCCAGGAACAGGTAATTATTGTTAATGTATATAGTCTTTATAAAGAAAATGCTGCGAGGAGAACATAGTAATAATTATTCCATCGCCATTTTCATATTAATAACGGTATCCTATACACCTACTTAATAGTTTACAACTGCAAAATTGCTATCCCTACAACATACTTAAAGATGTGATGACAAACAATGATCTTGGAACAAGAAAATTAATATCATCACGGTATGTACAATATGATAAATGTTTATACTTCTGACAACATAAGATTGTTCAAGTGAATATAAGAACCTATATTTTCAGAATTCGGGTGCAAATCCCCGTAAATACCAACCCGAATATTGAGGTAAGAATTGGAGTCAAACCTTCAAAAAGTCAATTATTAGCATTCTTATTTCTGTGTCCATTGCTCCATAACCATTTCTCCACAACCAACCTGGATTTAGTGAGAATTAAAATTACCTTCAGGTAAATTTTTGTTAAACTTAATCCAATTTTTGGATTGGCGTTTACGGGGAAATTGTGCATGGGCGCATAATTTCTGAATTGTGGTTGATTCGGTGGCGGAAGCCGCAGACCCCCCCCCCCCCCCTCACGTCACCAAGCGGGCCCGTCGGGAACTAGCCTTCTATACCGCCCCCCCCCCCCCCCCCCACCTCCCCACCTGGCCCGTATTCGGATCATATCAAACCGGCCAGGTTCAAGTTAACCACACCCGCCCACCTTCTATTTTAGCAGCCACTGCGTGGGGTTCGGCTCACGGGCCTACCTCGTCAGGTTTGTTTGTTTGTTGTTGTTTTACGTCCTAGCAACATCTAATGTCATATCAGGACGGGTACCGACTTGTGACAGTGCGCACGTAAGGCAACTTTATAGTGCTGGGAAACCAGGCCACCAGCACCATGACCTGGTATCCCACTCAGTCACATTATCCTGACACTGAGCACACCAGTCCTTTCCCTATCCTAATAATGCCGAGCGCCTGGCTAGGAAGCGACAAGTATCAATTTTACAGTCATTGGTTTGACTCGACCGGGACTCGAACCCACGACCCCACGATCTACCAGCATGGGAGACGGACGCTCTAACTCATTCGGCCATCCCGTCTGGTCTCCTCAACATTGAAGACATTGACTGACTATTATTATTTTAATATGTAGCGCAGATCAAGACACTGTACCCATACACTGTGCTTATTTACTGATTTTTGGTTTATTTGTCACGGTTTTGAGCAGTTTGGCCTCAGAAGTTGTTGCTAAAGTGCTGTAAGTAAACACAGTGGATGTAAACTGCCTAGAACCTCCCACAACACAAGAAAACTCTGTTTTACTGCATCTGCATGCATTCACAACATGGCATGGGAGGGTGCTCACAATCCAAGATGGCAGCCCGCTGACTGCTGATTGCTAAGTAATGACGTCACGTGCACTCCCTCTATTGGGGCAAAGTGTATGAACAGTAAGATGAAGGGTTCCAGTACTCCCATGACATCTACCCACCATTTCCCATTCCTTTTCCCTGCGGCACCATGACTCAATATCTCACTCAGTCACATTACACTCTGACACTGAGCTAACCAGTCCTTGCCCTATCCTATTATTAGGAAGCGACAAGTATCAATTTTATAAGTCATTGGTTTGACTTGACCAGGAACTGAACTCCCGACTTTCCGCACGCGAAGCCCGCGCTCTACCGATTCGGCACCGCGCCGGTCCACCACATTGTTACAAGCAACATAACCACTGAACTTAAAGTTGCATAGTCCGATGGGTTTGAGTTTCTGTCATTTTCCGAGATAAATATATTAGGTTGATCATTATAATATATCTTACTTTAGTTTGAAGTAACTTTTACTTTAAATTGCTAACTTTTGAGATATTTGATGTGCAAACATGTAAGATTAGTTTTGGCAAGCACACCAAAACTCTGACACCATAGGCTTCTGAAGTAACAGGTTCTATTTATTAAATTTCCTCAGTATTCTCTTCTATGTGGCAACAAATGCTTAATAGACCCCTTTCAATGTTCATAAACATCGTGTACGTGTGCGCACCTTGGCTGCAGAACGAAGGCACACTGAGGTTGAGTTTGTCGATATGCGCAGTGCAACATGTCGATTTTATTCAAAATTAATAGAAATGCAGAATCCTAACCTTATAAATTTAATATAATCTTTCGTTGAATATGTTTTCTCAGTGTGCCAAGCGGTTTGTTTCTAGGTGATGTAGTTTGAGAGATATTTCACATTTTCTGTATGAAGATTGTTCACGGCCATTGACAATGCATTGAGTTTGTCGATATGCGCAGTGCAACACGTCGATTTGATTCAAAATTAATAGAAATGCAGAACCCTAACCATTTAAATTTAATATAATTTTTTCATTGAATATGTTTTTTTTGTATATGTACCAAGCGGTTTGTTTCTATGTGGTGTAGTTTGAGAGATATTTCACATTTTCTGTATGAAGATTGCTCACGGCCATTGACAATGCATTGAGTTTGCCGATGCGTGCAGTGCAACACGTCGATTTTCTTTTTTTTTTAATAGAAATGCAGAACCCTAACCTTATAAATTTAATATAATCTTTTCGTTGAATGTGTTTTCTGTATGTGTGCCAAGCGGTTTGTTTCTAGGTGGTGTAGTTTGAGAGATATTCAATTTTGTCTGTATGAAGATTGCTCACGGCCTTGACAATGCATTGACTTTGCCGATACGTACACTGCAACACATCGATTTTATTCAAAATTAATAGAAATACAGAACCCTAACCTTATAAATTTAATATAATCTTTTCATTGAATATGTTTTCTGTATGTGCTACGTGGGTTATTTCTAGGTGGTGTGGTTTTAGAGATATTTCACCTTTTCTCTATGAAGATTGCTCATAGCCATTGAGTTTTCAGTGTGACCGTGTGTAGTCCTGCAGCCAAGCAGCGCACGCACTGACCTAAATACCCATGCTGACGTCATATGAAATAGGTCTATACGTTCATCAGTAACTAAGTTTGATATGTACAATAAAATCTAGCTAAATGATTTCATCCTGCTTTGAAAAGTTGATGCTTCATCGGACTATGCAGCTTTAAGATAAAATATTTGTCACACATAACAGTTTGTTTCATTGGATTTCATGTCCTGGCAACATCGATGATCATATCAAGATGGATGCCAACTGGTGACACGGTGCACTCATGGCGACTTCATACTGCTGACCCACTGCAAGACTATGCCGCCAGCATCATATCCTGATATCCCACTCAGTGACATTATCCTGATACTGAGCCAACCAGTCCTTGCACTATCACATTAATGCCAGGCACTATGTTAGGGAACAATAAGTATACATTTTCTAAGTCATTAACTAGGGTTCGAACGATTATCTTTTGCAAATCTTACCGATTTGGTCATCTGAACCATTATACATATAATAAAATATCGTTGGATGTATCTATAATGATGACAGTATATCAAATATTTAGGTATCTGCTGAATATATCAAGGGCAATAGGTCTGTCAAATGCATCACACTGCATCCTTGAAACATGAATTTATTTAAAATTTTTAAACATACTGTGATGCCCAGTCTTCCCCCACACCGTCACGCACTCACAAAAGAATGCCAAGATTCAGTATCAGTATGCTTCAACCTGATTTTTACAAAACCTCTCTGCTCTCCGCGGCATCAACGGTCAACTGACCGGCCCCCTACCAGGTCCCACGTCGCCTCTATAGGTGGGTGGGGGGTGAGCTAGCCACACGCAGTAGAGGGAAGCCCCGTCGGGGGTCTGCCCAGTGGCTAGCCTGCCACCACCTAGCGCAGTTCAATGTAACTGCGTAGGTGTGCGGCGTAGTGTCTGCCGCCACCGTGTGGTAGTGGAGCTCATGTACAGACTACTACAATACTAAGCCTGGTCACAAAATATGAAAATTGTCTGTACCCTCTCTCCAACATTTCATTCGCTTATGGAATCAGTCTTGTTACTTTTATCATTTCACTCCTGGATATTTGTATTACTTAATATTTCACCTGCACTGTATCACCTGGAGCATTCTGATTTGCGGACGCCGCTGCAGAACTTCCAACGGTCTTTATGGTCTAGAGCTTCTCAAATGCTATATTTATATATTTCTCCTTACCACCCTGAAATAAATGCATGCATTCATTCTTGTAAAGATGGACACCAGTTTCTGAATTTTATTCTGACCAGCAATTAAAGGAATTCATTCCTGACCAAATGTTTCCTACAATTTTTCAAAGAGGCGCATTGTGGATACTAACAATTATTCCATGGTTATTTTCATAATAATAACAGTGCCTTCATAACTACTTCCATAGCAATGATTTTATCCTGTTGAAGGAGCCATATCTATCAACAGAATATAAATCACTTTGTCTCAACTAACAGCCTATCACCCAGGATACGTCTAAAAAGGTAATACCTGGCGATTTTTGGATAATGTTAGAGGTTGTTATCCCATTCACAATGAAACTTGTCTGCGTCTGCGACTGAAATTTGCCCTGCTTAAACAACTAATATACCAACAACAAAAAACTAAAAAACTTAATAGCTTACCACTGCATTATTTATGCACAATCTACTGGGAATTCATCTTATATTTGGATATTTGTCTGAGGTAATATTTCACCTGCTTTATGTTGCTCTGAGTTTCCATAATGGAGGACTCCGTATCAGTTGATGTTGTGCGGTCATCTTCTGTGTTCTTTTTCTTTATAGCATCCTGAAATAAATGTGGTCCAGGCCAGCAAAAGGTAATATCTTCATTTCTAGAATTTTTAAAACGATAGAGGGGTACAGGTTTCTGGATGTCTTCACCTCTCTGATTCAAGCATTACATTCACGTTCATTTGTCTTAAACCATTTTGCTCAAATCTGCATTTGTTCAGATATTTGTTATAACTTTATAATAGTGCTGATATCCCTTTTCAGAAGAAAAGTATTTTGCTATGGCATACATTATTCCTATATTAAATATTAATATATGTTTATTTTAAACATAATCACATCACCTATTAGTTTGTGACTCCACTAGCCAACAACCTTTTTTTAATGTTACTATGGCATCACATAGGGGGCGTATTATAAAATATGTCACATATAAAATATATATGTATGCATTTATGATGATCAATATATGTAGGGAATTGATTATTTCAAGGCTAATAGGTCTGTAAAATGCAGCGTACTAGATTCTTGAAACTTATTGAACTTAAGTCTTTTGAAAACATGCAAAGCCTGATCCAATAAAAATAAACTGCACATGAATTAGAAGATTTTGATTGATAACTGGAAGATGGCACAGTGGACTGTAAAAATATAAGGAATGCATGTCAAGGAAAAAAAAGCTAATATGGAGAGAATTCTTTTTGCTTCCGCTCCCCAATATTTTACTCCCACATGGACTCAATAAGTCTCGTTAATCGTATCAGGTATGCTAGTGGTTAATTCTGGAGGGCATCGTCGGTGCTGTTGGCATTGCACTTGCAGTGTTCAGGGGAAACAGAGGAGGGTGGTGGCAGGCCTCAATGATGGCCTCAACGATGGCGTGAGTGTCATGTTCCCACTTATGTCCACTTGGTGTGGTGGCCTCATACTATATGCAACTGATGAGGATCTGTGGCTGGCCGCTTGTTGAAAATCCTGGCGTTTCATCCGTGGTGGCTCCTGTACCAGCTCCAGCTGCCTTATGGTCTTGAAAGTGCATACATGTATGTCGGGTGCCACTACTATTAGGTCATGGAAATATATTATCGTGTTGATCCTCCCTGTTGGCATAGCATATATACAACGGTATTGGCCATGCGCTGAATGTGGCAGCTTGAGCCCCGAGCCCCGGATGGGGTGGAATTTGGAAATGTCCATCCATTTAGTACCGGGCGGGTCAGCATGCGCCGAGTAGCGGCCAGTCAAGGGAGTATATGTGTTAGAAAGTTTATATAAGCGCGGCTAATGTCCATTGTGAACATGTGACGGTCGCTACCCATAATCCTTTATTTAGTTGTGAACTGGTCTACCGTCAGTAGGCCGTGTTCCTGTACATCACCAAGAGCCATATTCTTAATTATGTAGGCATTAACTGAAGTGCTTACCGGAAATGACATATCAGTTATTATCCTCCTTTTGCTTGGGTGTGCTTTCTCACGTGTCATGATAGATGATACGTGGTACCATGGTGTAAATGGCGGGGTGATATATGGTCCATATACCACGCCAGTATTGACCTCCTTCTTGAGGTATTGTTCTACTGCGGCCGGGTGTTGGCAGGCGCTCGGGTGGTTCGGACATCACCATGTGGCCAGTGGTCACTGGCCACATGGTGATGTCCGACCATCACCATGTGGCCAGTGGTCACTGGCCACATGGTGATGTCCGACGCAGAGCCCAGGTATCCTAGCGGGAACCCATATTCAATGAAGTCGACCAGCTGGCAGTGATCATCGAATTCCGCGAGTCCGGTCCTCCAATCGGTTACGTTGAGACCTGAAGGTACCAGAACCTGTGCAGCGATAGCATTGAGTAACCCGGTTTGTTTGTTTGTTGTTGTTTTAATGGTGCTAGCAACATCTAAGGTCATATCAGGACGGGTACCGACTTGTGACGCTTAAACTCTTTCAAAGAATGCCTCGATAAGCACTGGGTAAATTATCGCTACAGTCCATGCTCGCCGCACGAAAACTATAATTTCATTAGGTCCCACTTAGACAGGACAAACCTGCTAACAGGCTTTGATGCCTAATTTCTTAAGAAGAGGATAAGTGTAAGTGTAAGTGTGACAGTGTG
The DNA here is from genome assembly GCA_030323885.1 of Branchipolynoe longqiensis. NCBI lineage: Eukaryota > Metazoa > Annelida > Polychaeta > Phyllodocida > Polynoidae > Branchipolynoe > Branchipolynoe longqiensis. The sequence continues at coordinate 102,073,180 of CM059188.1, read as the reverse complement.
CACTTATGGCCATTTTATAGTGCTATCCCACTGGGAAACCAGGCCACCAGCACCATGACCTGATATCCCAACTCAGTCACATTATCCTGACACTGAGCCAACCAGTCCTTGCCCTATCTTAATAATGCCGAATGCCAGGCTAGGAAGCGACAAGTATCAATTTTTCAGGGATGAACGTGGTCTCTGGGAAGAAAAGCGGAAATGCGGATATTCTCCCATAGGTTTAGCATTGTCAGGGAATCGCTGAAAATTCCCGGAAGTTGGGTTTCATACATTGGTATACACTGATAGTGTTGCAGTGTTTGAAGCACATATTAGTAGTATATGCTGATAGTGCTGCACCGTTTGAAGCCCGTGTAGTAGTATACGCTGATAGTGCTGCGGCAGCTGCACCACATATTAGTATACGCTGATTGTGATGCAGCATAAAACAACGTATTGGTATACACTTATAGTGCTGCGGCGTTTGAATGTATTAGTAGGTACTCCAAAGTCGGCGTGTACGGTGTCCGCAGCGCGAAATTTGACCTATTTTAACCGTTTTAAAAAGGCTTGAATCTCCACTAATTCTGCTTGGTTGAAATAAATATTATATCAAATTAAAGCTTGTTCTTTTGCCTTTTAGCATGTCTGATTTTTAATCATCATTATGAAAGAAATTACAGTCACTGGACACTTGTTGGCGGGTACCATCGGCAGCTCTGAGCATGCTCGCCGATTTTGTTTTCATCCAGTCTGAGCTACTCCCTTCCCTAAACTTGATGGCTTGGTGAGTACATTGACCTGAGCTAAAAATAACCACCAATAAAAGATAGAGAAGAATCTAGGCTTCATTAGTATATCAAGCATGAGTGTTTCTGAGTGGGAAATTTGATTGAACTGAAGGAATGAAAACATTAAGACATTAATCCTCCTTGAAAATTGATCAGGATCGTTTTGAAAATTATATCATCAGAAAGCTTAAGTCTTCCTCTACCTAACCAGAACAATATTTGGTTGAGATTTATATCATACGCATCAAGCTTGGTCTGAGAAGTGACTGCTGCAAGAATTTGGCTATTGTCAGCTCGCGATGCTTAAAAGCGAATGTTGTCTTTCTTTCTCTGATCAGTTAGAGAAAATGATGTCATCGTGTAGAGCCTTTAATTCTGGTTATTTTGGTAAAAAGAGTGCAGTGATAGGACAATTAGAATGGGAGTTATGCTATTTTTTCTTAATTTTATTGTCAGCTCGCGATGCCTAAAATTGAATGTTGTCTTTCTTTCTCTGATCAGTTAGAAAATTATGTCATCATGTAGAGCCTTTGATTCTGGTTATTTTGGTATAAAGATTGCAGTGATAGGACAAGTAGAACCGGAGTTATGCTATTTTTCTATATTTTACTGAATTTATTATTGGTGGTTGCTGGAAATTAAGGAATTTAGCAAGTTTGACATGAAATTTCAGAAAGAATACTAACAGTGATGGTCTGTAAAAAATTGAGCTTCTTATTTGTACTATAGAGAATGAGATTCTTTAATATTGGACAGATCATATGCAAAATAGCTTCCAGGTGGGACCCTAAAATCCAAGATTTGGCTAATTTGGAAATGTGCACAAATCGGGGCAAAAAAATCAATCTTTAAACACTCATAACTTTGCAGCTATTCAATCGATCTAAATGATTTTTATATCATTGAGATCCAATTCAAAAGATCTGTACAGATATATAAGATGTAATACTGACCTCTTGAAAATAGAAATCACTTTGGAGTACCTAGTATTAGTAGGCCCTATGCAGTTATTGCTACTGGGAAAATCCCGGAAATCCGCGAAATCGCGGAGATCTTTCATCCCTGATTTTTAAGTCATCGGTTTGACTCGACCAGGGTTCGAACCCAAAAACTCATGGGTTCGGATCCCCCGATCTCCCAAAAAGGAGACGGGCGGTGAACTCATTCGGCCACCCCGTCTGGTGAGTAACCCGGTAGATTTCACCTTGGTGTATATGTGAGCTATGCTCCGGTGCAGGCTGGGTGTTTGGTTAGGCTATTCGCATATGCGGCGTTCACTGAAAACAACAGGAGCAGGGGCAATGACACTGTTGGGTATTGCTGTAGTATTGTCGGCGCACGATTCCCTTATCACATGAAAGTCAATGTCACAATTATTATTACTACGACGTGGCTGTGTGGCTGCCTGGGTGTCGTCAGCTTTGGAGGCATCCGGCTTTGGAGGATTTCTATCCGCAAGATTTACGGATGGATCGGATAGAGCCACAACACACATCCGAATCATACGTATATAAACCCACTTCCGGTCCCAGTCGAATAGGAATTTGTAAAGAAATATATTCAGTCGAATGCCTCCTTTGTTTATACTGCAGTGCTCATTGGGGTGAGCAGTGTTGGCTGTGGCGGAGGAGGGGGACTTCTGTTAGTGCGCTGCCTCCTACGTTTTGCGCAGTGTTTTCACATGTGTGATGACAGGCATTTGTCGGCGAGGCTTGCATTGAAGGGCCCTGGGTTGTTTTGGATGCGCTCGGCGGACCTGTTGGTGATGTGTGAGTGGAGTGAGGCACAATCACTCACTTGTTTGTTACAGCAGTTGTGGGCAGCGTCTTCGTGTTTGTAGGAGCTGTTGAGGTTCAGGGGGGTGCCACCCCACCTGCACTATTATTGGTCGCCCTCGTACGTGTCAGGTTTTTCTGGATTAGGCCAGGGGTTTGTTGGCATCCGGTGTTGGCTGCGGGGTTTCTGCTGTAAATGGTGTGTTAGTCAGTGTTTGCTATTGTCCTCCATGTTCACACTTTGAGCTTGTGAGACAGCCCTTTTTGTTCGTAATTTTGTTTGCATGATGTTGGTAACTTGAGTGGGAGCGCCATTTACATTGTTTTTTATTTTATTTTGTCCGATGCCCCTTCTTTCAGTTATTTTAGGTGTCCTTGTTCTTCCTGCGACACTGCTGTTTGGTGTGATCATAGTACAGTATAACCCTGTTAAACCAAGCTCGGTTAAACCAAACGATCGGTTAATCCAAACTTTTTTCAGCGGCCCGCCAAAATACTACCATTTATCATATAAAAAATTTGGTGGAATCAAAGTCGGTTAATCCAAATTATCGGTTAATCCAAACAAAATTGTCGGACCCGAGGCCACTCCGGAATGGTTAAACTAAACTTTCATGTGGTTATAAAGTCATTTGAGACCCCACCGACTTTTTTATATGATAAATGGTAGTATTTTGCAGGGCCGCTGAAAAAAGTTTGGATTAACCGATCGTTTGGTTTAATTAAGCTTGGTTTAACAGGATCATACTGTATATACATAAAAAAACAGTAATCAAAATGTCCACATACATTCTATATTCCATGTGCAATACATGCTTGCTCAAAGTCAAAGCCAAAGCTCAGTTAAACCAATGATCGGTTAATCCAAACAAATTTCTAGGGTCCCTTCAAGTTTGGTTTAACGAGGTTATACTGTATGTCTGCATCATCCTAAAACAGTGTGCACACACATGTACTACCTCCTGTGGTCCATCCATGTGGTGCTGGGGCTGACCACAGTGGCACCCCGTGTTGTATGACTGACAGTGTGTCACGGTAGGGTATGGCTTGTTGACCCTGATGGAGGCCATGCTTGGCTGGTTTGTGTAACCATATGATCATCCTGCGTGATCTGCCAATCCAACCATGCTAGCTATTCTTTGCAATTCTGTCAAATACCCTCTGAGACAGTGCCCTGACTGCAGGCCATGGCCATACCATGCAGTCCTCTGTTACACAGTGTAGGTGCTTGAACATGTCCGCGAAATCATGAGGGTCATATACCTCCACATCACCATCATTGAGATGTATGCCTACATCTTTTCATGCTCAGTTATTGTCCCTTGTGCGGCCAGTTTCTGGGTGGCAGACTAGCAGCCCGGCCATTCCAGATATATGTACAGCTTCACGATTCGGTTCATTACAAAGATGTCATACATAGTGGCACACCTACCTTCGATCCTGCAGTACGTGGCTTGGTAGCGATCCATTTCATTGTCCAGTGTCTCTATTTGCACCTCTCTTTGGCGAGTCGTGTGGGGGGGGGGGGGGGCCTGTATTCCAAAACGCACCGGCTGGGCTGCCTGTGGTGGCCTCTGTTGCTGTTCTTGCTCATCGTCCAAAGATGATGTTTGGATCTCCCTTACCCTGGGTATGGCCGGATGTTGCGGTTGAGGCGGCTGAGGCTGGGGGGGGGGGGGGGGGGACCCTCGGCTGCGGCATGGGGACCCTGAGCGTTCGAGGGGCCGGGGTGGGTGGTGCATTCTGTTCTGGGCAGGTGATATGCAGCACCAACTGTTGCAGGGTCTCCCTGACTGTGACCATCTCCTGCTCAATGTTAGCTACCTTCTGGTTGATATTCGGGTTGGGCGCCGGTGCAGGGGCTGTGCTGCTGGCGGGTATGAGGAGTCTGATTCTGTCTCTGGTGGGAACACAACAGGTGGCAGGGCATCCTCAAATGAGGATGAGGCTGATCTCTGCATGCTGCTGTGCGTTTCAAGGCTATCGCCAAGCTGGATGGGCAAGGTGGATGAATCCCCTGTCACCAGGCAGGGAGTTCTCTTCTTTGGCATGTGTCTCTTGAGGAAAGAGTGAGAAGAGGTGTTGCTCAGACAGTGGTCTGTGTGTGAGTGGCTAGTACAGGGCTCACAGTTGCGAGGCTGGGGTGTTGCTAAGGGTGGTTTGTTGGATTGTGATTGACAGGTGGGAGGGGCTGCATACCTGTCCTCTGCACCCCCAGCAATAACAACAAATAAACGCCACCTGCTCATTTAACCCCATTAGAACAAGTGTACAGAAAGCGAAGCTTAAAGGAGAGAGAAAGAGTTCTAACACATTGATTGCTTCACATAATTCTACAATAATGGCTTATTCATTGCAGAACTTATCAATGTGCAACGAAAATCCAATATGTCACATACAATTTAAATAATTAGCAACAGATAACCTGGGCATCTTAAGTCTTCCACAGTGCCACCTAATAGTTCACTAAGGAAGTAGTGTTGGCTACCCGCTATCTTCATCATTGCACTGTGGCATTATTAACATTTATTGGTACAAATTGTGAGTTAGAAGGAAGCATTCTGGGGCTATTTGCTTTACAATATGTGAAGAGAAAGCAAAGGTTGGAAGAATGAAAAGAGAATGCAAGCACATAGATTGTTGCAGATACTCACATGACAATGAATTTGTCTCATTATTTGATGAAGGAATAGACAATAGTATTAGGTGTGTAACAAACTAATGCACTTAATATAATATGCACAGAAAGAATGCTAGTCTAATAGGCAACACATACACATAGAAGGCTGTTAATATTTTACCCCCCTCACTTCATTGTCCTGTCGTAAAATATTCCGATATTCAGCATAGGGGGAATGCAAATGTTCTATTACTGATCAGTGTAGGTGACCAGACACATGTATGTATATATATATATATATATATATATATATATATATAGAATATATATATATATAGATATATATATATGTGTATGGGTTGGTGGTGCCTGAGTGGGATGTAAATAGACATAGTGGTGCTGGCAGGTCTGGGTGTGAGTGCACTCAGGGCCTACCCTGGGATAGGGATCACCACACTCATAGGTCAAGGTTGGTGGTGGCCATGGGGCCATACAGATTGTAGTGGTGGGCAGACCACGGGTATCCATGGGGACCAGGAATGCTGGATCCCTATTGGTAGGGCCAAGAATGCTTTTTTCCCATTGGGGAAAAGGGGTGGGGTGATACTCTACAATGAACCCATGTAACCATATAAATAATAAACCAGAGGGCTGGACTTTCTCTTCTTCTTCACACTTTATACTCTTCCTTTCTCTTTGGCTGTATTAATTTCACAATAGCCTGCCTACACAGCCACAGATTCGAGCATTAGACTTTACAAAACTGGTGACCATGACAAGATTCAATTCTGCTACATCTTTTCTACTACTGTATACAACAGCAGCTTGAAGATGCCGCTCACACGCGCAAAGGAGGAATTGCTGGGTGATGAGTTTCAACATTGGTTTCAAGGTCAGTGTACACTGGGAAATTATTCTGCTGAAATGGGAGTGTTAGAAGCATAGTCTAAATTGATGGCACTTAGGATAGACATAAAGAGGAAAATGAGGAGCGTTTATCTGATCTTTGGGACAGGACAGAATTACGGGAGGACAGAGAAGAACATAGGGAGGCACATGAACTATTACAGGTTGAGCATAGACAGAGAGAGGTACGAAATAGATCATTAAAAGTGTATGGCAAGTCTGTTCCCCTATTAGACGGGTCAGACAGAGGGGCGTTACGTAATTGGATTGACTTGATCGAAAGTATCGCGACTCTTACAGATGTTTCAGACCTAGACATTATTCGCTTTGCTTTGTCAAATGCAACAGGAATGCTGCATGAGGTTCTTTTCACCGCTTTTCAGCATGAAAATGCTAGGTCCTGGAAAGAAATTATGGAAGTGATAGCATGTACTCTTTTGACAGTTGATGGCTATGAAGCAAGAAGAAGGGCAAACAGTAGCTGCATACTGTCAGTGGTTTAAGACTGCTGCAGCAAAAGGTTGGGATCTTCCAACTGCAGTTTTTGGCACTGATACCTTCGAGATACTCCTTTCGAGATTTCCCGACTCCTTACTTGATAATAATACCATGTGGTATGTAGAAACGAACCGACCAAAAACTCTTGAAGAAGCCTTCGAAATGTCTATTCTCAGTGATAGGTCTGTTATTAGGCAGCAGAGATGTGCTAAATCACATCTTGGTAATTTAGCTATTTGTGAGCAAATGGATAGTCTAAATGGTACTTCTTTGGATTTTTCCAAGTCTTTCTCTTCTCACAGAGGTTCTAAATCCTCTGGTTCAGATAGTCAGGTCCTGAAGACTATTCAAGGTGAGATCAAATCTCTTAGGAAGTGCATAGGTAACTTGTCTTTTGGCAGTGGTGTTTCTGAGCATTCAGCGATTCACGCTGTGAATGCTGCGCCACCTTCTTGTGTCAGTTCTTACAACCAAGGCGTATGTGGTGGATTGCCGCATGTAAACCTAGAGCAGTCGGTCGGGGTAGCCTCTGTAATTAGGCACAGTCCAGTCACACAGCACACGGCTAGGCATGCACTGTCAATGCAACAGCAGGAGAGCAATGGAAATTTTCCACCCGTTGCTCAGATGCAGGCATTACCGGCAGGAACATCTCATGCATATCCGCAGTCGTGGAAAAGCAATGCTTTGAGGCAAAGAAGGCATAGGATGGCGCCAAAGCATACAATATCTTGTTACTTATGTAATGAAGCACACATGATGCGCGATTGTCCATTTATCTGATTTTCAATCTTTAATTGACATCGATGTATCCGATGGGCAATTGTATCTGGGTAGTAGATTGAGATCTCTGTCAGGACATTTAATTCCTGCTGTAGGTATATTTCTTTTTATGATATGTTATGTCCCTTCTTAGTAGATTCACTGAGCGTTGGTATGCTCATACGTACAGATGTATGGTGAGAGAATAGTATATATACGTATAAATGATCTATTATTGTATTACATCTTCAGATATCAGAATCGTCATCTAATGACGTCACCACTTTCTACTAAAGACATCATTTTCTACATGGCGTAGGTAATGGAAGTTTGTGCAGCTGAAATTAATCATAGAGATAAATGTGTTTCCTTGTGTGATATTCTACATCTGTGGATAGGTTTAGAGACTATAAATAGAGGAATTGCAGGGATAGTTCTAGAATTAGACAATTTCCTTCTTTATTTGCGATTTGAGGATTCCCATCGGCTGCTTTTGTAGAGGATGGTAACACGTTTTGCTTCTCAATTACAATATTTCTGTTGGAGTCTTTCAAATTCTGAAATAAAGTAGGCTATACCAATCACATAAAATGCATTAATAAAGGAAAACAGGAGACCAAGTCAAGTGTCTAAACTCTCACACCCAAACCCACACCCAAGTATTTCTCTAATTGGCCATTTGTTTTCTGTTGTCTAACTAAAAAAAAGCATTTGATTCAGGCAGTAGACTTCAGATAAAAATCATCAAACATTTACATTACAAAAAGTTTACAGAAAGCAAGTTAATAGTTCACCTCCTTTACTTCATTTTCCTGTGATTTGTTATTTGAGGATTTCCCATCATCTACTTTTGTAGTGGACGGTAACTGATTTTGCTTCTCAATTGCAACATTTTTCTTAGCGTCTTTCAAAATCTGAAATAAAATAGACCAAATCAGTCAGAGATACATATTAAAAATGCATTATTAAAGGAAACACGAAACCAAGTGTCTAAAACCCTCACCATCAAACCTGTGATCTATTGGCTATCCTCCTTTAAATGTGGTCAGTGGATCTTTGAAGATTAAAGTGAATGTTGGTTAGAATAGAATATAAATCAAACCATATGAGACCAGAATATGAATAGAGAAAAATGTGTGGAGAAGTAGAGTTCTATAGTTGCCTCGCTATAACATAGAAGTGGGCTACAATGTATAATTGCATCCATAACACAGACACAGACACAGAATACAGGCCAGACACAAAGCCACCTGTGAACACTTGGAAGGCCTGATGGTCACTGCCAGCTCTCCCATTCTGTTATCCTCTCCAGGACTCATATAAACATGTCATTTGAGGTACATGATCTCATTTCTGGTACATGATGCCATTGGTCCATGGAATATTATTACTTTACTCTTTATTGCCACCATCTTGGTGTTCTAGAATGGTAGGAATGGGTACAGCTTAGGTGCACCCACCTTTCCCACATCTCAGCTGCACACCAGATTCTGACAACCAAATCAGACGCTACTAACATACCTGATTTACTCAATACAGATCTGATATAGATTAAACATGGCAGTCTCCCACACAGGGAGACTGTCCCCCTTATTAGTCTGGGAATTGCAATGATTTATATATTGCACTATCTATTAAATAGAACATCGAGATATTTAAATTGTAATCAATTTTTATAATGTAACTATGTGTAGAAAGTCTAAATATTTTACAAACCGACACCCAAGCATTTCAATAATGTGCTACACTGGTTCAGTAGGTGAGATACAATTGAGATAATCAGCACCAGATAACACTCGCAACTAATGTGGGCAGCTTAAGCAATTCACAGTGCCACCTAATAGTTCACCTACGATTTGGTATTGGCTACCTAAATCTTCAACATGACGCTATTGTGGCATTATATTGTGTGTATTTAACGAGCTATATTATTACATGATGTCAAAGAAGATATATTTATGTAGCTGCTACACTAATTTTATGAAGATTTATTGGTTCAAATTGTGAGTTAGAAGGAAAAAATCTGGGGCTAGCTTCTTTACAATATGTGAAGAGAAAGAAAGGGCTGGAATAATGAAAACAGAATGCAAGGGCATAGATTGTTGCAGATACTCCCATGACAATGAATTATTTGACGAAGGAATATACAATAGTATTAGAATGAGGTATGCAACAAACTAATGAATTCCATTTTAAGATACACGGAAAGAATGCTAATCTAATATGTGGCATATACACATAGGTTAATATTGAACCCCCGCCCTTACATCATTTTCCTGTGATTTGCGATTTGAGGATTTCCCATCGGCTGCTTTTGTAGAGGATTGTAAGATGTTTTGCTTCTCAATTACAACATTTCTCTTGGAGTCTTTCAAATTCTGAAATAAAGTAGGCTACACATGTCAAAGGTACATAAAATGCATTAATAAAGGAAAACAGGAGACCAAGTCAAGTGCCTAAACACTAACACCCAAGCCCACATCCAAGCATTTCTCTAATTGGCCATTTGTTTTCTGTTGTCTAACTTTAAAAAAGCATTTGATTCAGGCAGTAGACTTCAGATCAAAATCATCATACATTTACATTACAAAACGTTTACAGAAAGCAAGTTAATATTTCACCTCCCTTACTTCATTGTCCTGTGATTTGCTATTTGAGGATTTCCCATCATCTGCTTTTGTAGTGGACGGTAACAGATTTTGCTTCTCAATTGCAACATTTTTCTTAGCGTCTTTCAAAATCTGAAATAAAATAGACCGAATCAGCCAGAGATACATATTAAAAATGCACTATTAAAGGAAACACGAAACCAAGTGTCTAAAACCCTCACCATCAAACCTGTGATCTATTGGTTATCCTCCTTTAAATGTGGTCAGTAGATCTTTATAGATTAAAGTGAATGTTTGGTAGAATAGAATATAAATCAAACCATATGAGACCAGAATATGAATAGAGGAAAAGGTATGGAGAAGTAGATTTCTATAGTTGCCTGGCTATAACATAGAAGTGGGCTACAATGTATAAGTGCATCCATAACACCCCACACGCTCCTTTGCCTGCTGCCAACAAACCAAGTTATCCACCGTACAAATTATTTGCCCAGCAAATTCGGAAAGGTGTATCAGTCTGGTAGTATTGCTATAGACCGGGGGCCCTGTGGTACTGGGATGGCTCACTCTCTATCTCTCCCATGTGATGTAAATTTTGCGGTGCCACCTTGTGGTGGGTTTGATCGACCCAGCTGCTGGTTGGTGTTTCACATGTAAACACATACGGTTATATCATGCATGAGGCGGGTAAGCATGAATACACATCAATATCGGATTGCTATGAACAGGCACACATCATCGTCGCCATCGTCACACAGCTTTCACATTCATATATACATTTGTGCATATATTGTGGCATCTGTTTAGCCGGGGGAACAGCCAGCGCACCAAGTGGTGGGTTTGATCATTTTGATTACACAGTACAGGCTGGGTGAGCTGTCTTGGTATTATAGGGTCTTTGTACAAACATAGACACTAATAAAGTCTGTACTAGACTACTAAATGACTGAAACATACAATCCTCCAAGCATTGTTTATCCCATCATTACTAACAACCTACTTACTCAAACTACTTCATGTAGTCAAAAGACACACCTGAGGTATTAACCTTTTAAGCATAACCCTATAAGCTAACCACACTCTATCTAACAGAATAAACAAACCATTCTACTAACACTCACTCCATCTCAAAATGTTAACTCCAACAACATGATAGTTTTGCAATTCACAACATAGTAGGCATACAAACCTATGAAGGAAAACTATGCACCTAACCACTCCGTAATGTAAAGGTCTAATCAATACACATGTATGTATCAAGTGTGTAGGAATACAACATATAACTGCTATTTTTGTATGTGAATTGTCAAACTATACCATATGTAACTCTTTGAATGTTTGATATTGTTATTTCAGCTGATTTGGGCTAGCTGCATATATTGTAAATAACTGTATTGTCACATGGCTGGAAGACCAGTGCCACGGCTTTATTCAATGAATAAACTATATTTACAACAACAACAAAACCACAGACACAGAATACAGGCACAGACACAAAGCCACCGGTGAACACTTTGAAGGCCTGATGGTCACTGCCAGCTCTCCCATTCTGTTATCCTCTCCAGGACTCATATAAACATGTCATTTGAGGTACATGATCTCATTTGAGGTACATGATGCATTGGTCTAGGGAATATTATTACTTTACTCTTTAGTGCCACAATCTTGGTATTCTAGAATGGTAGGAATGGGTACAGCTTAGGTGCACCCACCTTTCCCACATCTCAGCTGCACACCGGATTGTGACAACCAGATCAGACGCTACTGACATTTCTTCTTGTTTTTTTCTCTTTTTTTTTTATATTGATGCTGTATTTATACTGTCCATAGCTTATAAGCCCGGGTACCCAGGCTTGTTTTCAATGCTGGCCCGTTGTAGTGTTGGTGTTACCACACAGTAGCTGCTGATAAGGTATTTGATTGCCTGGATTTCAGTAGCAGATAGATAATTGGTTGGTATGGTTAGAAGCCTATGTTAGTTTTTTTGGATTTTCTTGGCATATATGTATTATTTTACTTTGTTCTACTCTCATTACTAGACTAGCCTACTCCTATTTACATATCATAGGCTTGTACGTAGCTGTGTGGTGTGTTATCTGGCTACTTATTGCATGGTTACCTTCCATTGGGTGTCCCGCTGGTGGACCGTGACATATCACATGCCCTTTTGCAGTGCAGCTTAGTGGGGGTTTCCTAGCCTTATTTTGCACAGATACTTTTTGTATGTTTTTAGCTCAGGAATTTGTCATTCCTTTACCGTTTGGGCATTCCGCACCTTGGTAGCCATTTCCAGCATGCTTCTCTCATGAGCTTTTATTTGGCTTCTGGTCTGCTTTACTAGTGGCGCATTATTTGCTCTAGTAGCCCTTTTTGGTTACATGGTGATTATTTAGTATCTGTAGATGTTTGAGCTTGTTTTGTGTTGGGTTTGGCCATCCAAGGTCGATCCGAAATAGGGAAGGACCGTTAGATAGCTAAAGGTTTTAGTTCTAAGTGTAGGTGTTATTGGTTTTATTTTCTGATCACCCTTGTAGTGGAAGTGAATAGTGTATTAGTTTTTTGGTTTGTGTTTTACTACTACTTATGAAATAGCCTACTCTACATTTATAGGCTCGTACATAGTTTGTAACTGTTCATTATCTATTGAGGGTGGTCCAGATTGCCCCCTTGGGGCAACCCAGTTTGTGGGCCGTGACCTATCACATGCCCCTCTGGGGTTTTGCCCAAGGGTGTTTTCAGGGTCTCCCTTTTTGACATATATGTGCATTATAATAACATTATAATTATATAAATAACGGAGCTCACATATAGGTTTAATTGTATTTATTATTGTCCGTACTTGTTATTTGTTGAGTTGGAGTCGCGCGCCAACCTCCTTCGGCACGCGCGCCTATGGGGCGCCACCTGTACGGAGCCATATTGGACTCACTTCTCACTGAATTTCGATTGAAGCAGACGTGTGTGTCGAGAGCTCATAATGTATTGCGATTTGTGTGGTTCGTCGCACAAGACGGACAAATGCAAAAAGAAAGGACGTAAAGGGAAGAAATTAGTATTGACAAGAGTTACACGTGCTTCGGCTTGACAAACAGGTGAGAGTCTAAAAGACTCAAGAGAGAGTTCACCTGAAATTTTGGAGAGAATGTCGTCACTAACGTTGGGCGAGCAAGAGACTTCGCTTTTGAAAGAAATAAGAGACATGGAGTTGGAGGAGCGAGTGATAGAATTACAAGAGAAGCGAACACTCATGAAGAGAAGACGGCTGGAACGGCAAAAAGCAGGGGACGAACAGTTGCAGGGGACGACGACTGTGGCGGTGACCTCGACAGAGCGAGTGGAGGCGGCCATGACAGACGAATGGCTGCCGGCAATGGTAGCCGGTGCAGGGGTCGGGGCTACAAGCGGGAAGGACGAACACTCAAGATACGGTGTGTCGAGACCTCGACATAGGTCGCGAACAAGGCGGAGGCGGCGCACGCCGTCGGATTCAAGGAGTCGAAGCAGCAGTAGTAGTCGACGACTTCGAAGTAAGTGGAGTATCAGACGGTTTGCTGTGTTAGGGAAAGAAGTGAAAAAGTTGAACTGTTATGAATTACTCACGGCTTCAATTAGGTGGTGCCTTGATATACAAGATTTAACTATTGCAGACTATCGCTCTTTTCTTGAGCATATATGCTTTATGGCGTCCAGAGCTCGACAAAATGATCGTATTGACTCGACACATGTTGAGTACGATAAAGACGTTTGTAAGTTAGCAGAGATACAAGGGTTCGCAGCATTTGGTAGTAGTAACACGGGCCTGGGAATGTACCACTATGGCATGCACAACATGCGGTCGAAAAAACAGTCGAATAATGTGCGTAGAACAACAGCTTACACAAAAGAGGGCAAGACTGGGTGGTTCAAGTGGAATAAAGAAGGTGGTTGCAGTAGGAGTGATGACAACTGTAATTATGGTCATTGGTGCATGAAATGCGGCAGTAAAAGCCATAAAAAAATTAACTGTACTAAAGACTGACGAGTTAGGTCAATTATCAAACCCGCAAATAAATAGGGGAATGTGTCTGTAATACATGGCAAGATGATGGGAAGCGATAGTAATATTGCTAATTCTAATATTAATCCCATGTTAGTTTTGAAAAGTACAGTGAATTATGGTATGTCGGGTTCTTGTTTTAATGACGATACTGTAAGGCAAAGTCCTATAGTCACACACTTGAAGCAGCATAGTCTCGAGAGTGAACTACATGATAGTCATGAATTTAATTACTCGCATCCAATTGTTAGGGAGGTTACATGTGCGGCGCCCACGAATGAAATAGTGGGCGGACCTAATCGGGTTCAAAATACATTGGGTGTGCAATTAACTAATTGTGTGCAAATAGAGCCAGAAGGTGCGAGCCAAGTTAACGATAATAATCCCAATTTCATACTAAATGAAGTTGCATGTACTAGTGATACCCAGGCAGTAGGTCAAAGTAGAATAAATAAGCAAATAAATGAAAGTTCTGCTGTTAATTCTGAGGTTTCTCAACTAAATAGTCAAGTCAGCAGAATATGGCAATGTTGGATTAATCATGAGAGTATTAACGAAAATGACATGTTATATGTTAAAACAATAAGGGGAGAATATAATTGTTGGGACTTCTATATTAAAGAATATCCCCATAGTAGTCCAGTCGTAATTCGTGTTGATGGTGACTGTGGAGATGGTAGGTGCACATGTATGCATTATATAGCAGGTAATCGGATGCAACTTAGGCCATGTCGGTTCATTTGTGAGATGTTTATAAGGGGTGATACCGATCCTGACTGGGTTTATATTTTGTGGGGGATAGTTTTTGGCTTCCACGTTACAAATATCGACTGTACAGTGGATTATGAACCTATTTTTAAAAAGATCGGTAACACGCTTTACAGAGACATTACTACGCAAAAGTTGTTGTTGGAGTTGAACCGAGAGATAATTATTTTAACGGAAAAAACACCTCAATGCGTTCACAATATTTTTTGCATCCCTAAAGAGATTGGAGGGCGAGGAATAGTCGACTGCAGTAGGCCAAAAGATAAATCTATTAATAATTACACGGAGAAGGTAGCTTTGAAGTTTAATTATAAGAGTGTCGATGATGTGATAGATAATATAGAACAAGGAGACTATTTGGCTACTGAAGATTTAAAAGATGCATATCGCGCTATTCCTATCCATCCGGTAGATAGATCTAGGCAGGGCCTAATTTGTGATTTTGGAGATGGAAGGGGACCCGTATACCTTTTGGATAATAGGCTTTGTATGGGATTATCATCAAGCCCCTTTGTTTTTTCGAAAGTCTCAGATTTCATAGGGAGATGTGCAATTAGAGAGGGAGTGAGTCATATAGTGAATTATCTTGATGATTTTTGTGTCATCGGTTCGACTTACAATGATACTGTAATTTTGCAGAATAAATTGATTAGTCTTCTTCGAAGATTAGGATTCGACATAAGTTATAAGAAGTTAATTAGTCCGAATACGAAGATTAGATTTTTAGGTATAATGGTTGATTCTGTAAAGTTGGAGTTAACACTTCCTAAAGATAAGTTGGATAAATTAAGTGCTACTTTGGAAACCTTTAAAGGGAAAAGGAAGGAAACCAGAAAGAACCTTGAGAGGTTGGCGGGATTGTTAGCCCACTGCGCCAAAGTAGTGCGCGGTGGGCAAACTTTTTCTCGTCGAGTATACGACTTAATAAATACGGTAGCTCGTCCATATTATAAAGTCAGGCTGAATTCGGCATTCAGAGAAGATATAAATTGGTGGAGTTGATTTGCCAAGGAATTCAATGGGAAGGCCTTGATGATGGGAAAGTTTTCGACAGTGAAGTCAGTTTATAGTGATTCAAGCAAATGGGGATATGGGGCTATGCACGATATTGACTGGTTGGTTGGATGTTATGACAAGCAAGTCGACAGGAAATTACAGGAGTTGGTGGGTCACCATTATGACCAACCTGAGAGTAAAGTGTTAGATGCCCATATTAATATACAAGAAATGTGGGCGGTATATGCAGCGGTGGAGAGATGGGCACCCGGATGGCAAGGGGACTCAGTAGTTATGGTGACGGATAGTGCCACGGTACAGTCAGCGTTAGTGACAGGAAGGTCGAAATGCAAGCTAATAATGCATTATGTAAGAAGGCTATTTTGGTTATCCATACAATATAATTTTGTATTTACCGCGGTGCACATTGCAAGTGAGTCGAATATTATAACGGATGCATTGAGTAGATTGAATGATCGTTATATGCAGGATGTCATACATAAAGCAGATTGTGATAAATGTCTATGCTGTGGTATTATTTTTGAACGGCCATTCTCTTTACAGGGATCGATAAACTTAGAGATGAGCAGAGGTCATTCCAACTAAACTCCTACGCTCCTAACTCTGTGACGGCTAGGGAGGTGCAGGTGAAAAAATATCTGACTTTTGTGGAGGAATTTTCCGCAACACACTCCCCCATCCCATGCGACTCGTCACAGGAGGCTTTATATGCGACCTGGTTGGCTAGGACTTTGAAGTATTCCTCGATTATTAATTATTTAAGTGGACTAAATTATTTTCTTAAAAGAAATGGAGCGGTAGCTATTGATTATTCAGACTTTATAATTTCTTCTACGTTGCGAGGGATTCGGAGGGAGCTTGGAGATACACCTAAACAGGCCATGCCATTATTGCCAAATATGTTGAAGAGTATTTTTTCTCAGTTATCGACTAGTTCGGGTCATATTGCTTGGCGGGCGGCTGTCCTCTGTAGCTTCAGGGGATTGTTGAGGAAGTCGAATGTGACTCATTCAAGGGCCATGCTCCGTAGGAAGGACTTTAAAATGTACCCATGGGGGATGATTTTGAAGGTTCGTAATTCGAAGACAATTCAGTTCGCAGAAAGATCTTTAATCATTCCTATAGCTCGTTGTGCAGACTTGGAGCTATGTGCAGCCCATTGGACTGAAAAACATTTTGAGGATAGGCCAGCCGCAGGTGATGATTGGGCGTTTTTGTTGCCGGATAATAAGGGAGGGAATTTCCCGTTATCTTATGAAATTTACCAGTCGACACTCAAAATATTTGGGAGTCGAGTTGGTTTGGATGTTGAATTATTGTCATCGCACTCTTTACGAAGAGGGGGATGCACGTACTTGTCAATGTGTGGTGCCTCGTTAGAGGAGATACGTACGAGAGGAGACTGGAGTAGTAATGCAGTGTTTGAGTATTTAAAAACTCCACTGACTACAAGGATAATGAATGACATGAGAGTGGCGGCAAGGTTAGCGGATGAAATTGTTTGAGTTGGGTTGGGGACCTGGTAGGTTTTGGGCATATTTATCAGTCCTGCCAGAGACTAATAAAAATAGTACTCAGCCCAACTCATGTTTGTTACCTTCCTGTTGCAGTGACCTTTATGTGCATTATAATAACATTATAATTATATAAATAACGGAGCTAACATATAGGTTTAATTGTATTTATTATTGTCCGTACTTGTTATTTGTTGAGTTGGAGTCGCGCGCCAACCTCCTTCGGCACGCGCGCCTATGGGGCGCCACCTGTACGGCACCATATTGGACTCACTTCTCACTGAATTTCGATTTGTGTTGGTGGGCATATTTATCAGTCCTGCCAGAGACTAATAAAAATAGTACTCAGCCCAACTCATGTTTGTTACCTTTCTGTCGCAGCGACCTTTATATTGTTGTATGTTTTCAGATCGGGAGTCTCTGTTTTTGGTGGTTTATTGTTGTTTGTTATCTACTGAGGGTGGTCCAGGTTTCTCCCTTGGGGCAGCCCCGTTTGTGGGCCATGACATATCACATGCCCATCTGGGGTTCTGGCCCTAGGGTGTCATCAGCGTCCTCCCTTTTTTACAGAGATATTTTTTGTATGTCTTTAGATCAGGGATCTGCCTTTCTTTTACTGATTGGGAGTTCCAAGCCTTAGTAGACATTTCTAATGGGCTTCTTTCATGGGCCTTTATGCGGCTCCGTGTTTGTTTTATTAGTGGTGCATTGTTTGGTTGCATTGGTTGGTTGGTTTTGGTATTTCTCATCGTGACTGTACCCAAAGGCAAGTGTTTTGAGGTGTACTAGTCTTCTATATTTTTAGCAATTTTGCTTTGGTTTGCATGTGCAGGTCATAGGTGGGGTGCATTCTGTCCACCCTGAGACATATTTTTAATGCTTTATTTTGTAGGATTTGCAGCTTGTTGAGCAGTTCTTGCTTTGCTCCCATGTATATTGTGTCTCCATATTCAAAGTATGGGAGTACCATTCCTTTGAAGACCTTTATTGACATTTCTTAATTTTCTTAATTTGGCAAATAACCAGAGTTTGTGATTTACTTTTTGTATGATTTGTGTCACACATAGATTGTAGTTTAGTTGGCTGTCCAGCTCTAGGCCTAGGTATCTGTAGTGCTTTACTTTTTTCAGCACCTGGTTTCCTAGTTTGCACTGGGCGTTACTTTCTGGTAGTGGTCTATGTGAGAAGAGGACTGTTTTGGATTTGCTGGCATTTATGGTTATTTTATTAGATTCGCACCAGTCATCCAGTTACTGTAGTAGTTTATTTAGCTTATTTGTTACCTCTTCCTCAGTATTGCCCTCACCATATATGACAGTATCATCTGCATATAGCTGGAGGCATTCAGTGTATACCCACTTTTCTAGGTCATTAATGTATATTATGAAGAGTAGTGGTCCTAGGACTGACCATTGTGGGACTCCACATGTAATTGGTTTGCATTCTGATATGCTATTTTCTACTTTGGTTTTTTGTTCCCTATTTCTCAGGCAGCATTCGATCCAGTTTCTTGTGGCTGATTTTATACCTATTTGTTTGAGTTTTTGAAGTAATATCTTGTGATCTACTGTGTCAAAAGCATTGCCGAAGTCTATGAATGCTGCCCCTGATATTTTTTTGTTTTTGATTGAGGCCAGTAAGTCATTGGTGAGTAGGGCTATGGTTTTTTATGTGGAGTGGAGTTTTCTGAAGCCCCCTTGTCTCGAGTTTAGTATATTATTCTTGTTCAGGTGTTCATTTATGTGACTGTGTAGTATTTTTTCAATCAATTTGCCTGGGGCCTGTATGATTGATATGGGTCTGTAGTTGCCCATGCTTTGTTTATCTCCACCTTTATGGATGGGGGTGATAGTGGCTGTCTTCCAGGCTTCAACAAATTTACCTTGTTCGAAAGAGGCATTAAATAAGTCTTTTATGGTGTCTGGGCTGGCTTGTAGAGCATGTTTTAATACTTTAGTTGGGATATTTTCTATACCACTTGGTTTATTTGTGTCTCTGCTCTGTATTAGTTGTTGTAATTCTTTTGCATTAGTTTTGCAGGTGGTGATTTCATCTTGTATTTGTTCTCACTTGTTTTCCCAATCCCGTATGAATTTTGTTGATAGTTTTTGTCCCACTGAGGCAAAGTGGTCATTTAGTTTGTCTGCTGCCTCTAGGTTTGTTAGTGTGCTGCCTTTCTCATTTGTGAGTGCTAGGCAGTCTTTAGATTTAGTGTTGGGAATAGTGGATTTACATTTTTCCAGAATTTGTTTGTGTTACTACCCCATTGATCATCTTGGCTTATTATGTATTTTTGTTTGGCTGTTATGACAGCTTTCTGGGACTATTTCTAGCCGTGTTGTAGGCTAGTCTATCTGCAGGGGTTTTGGTGCTTTTTGCCAGGTTCCCTAGTTTTCTTTTGATTTCTATCTGGGCTATTAGCTCATCGTTCACCCATGGATCTTGTTTTTTGTTTATTTTGAGTTTTTTTATTGGGCACATTTGGTTTAGTGAGGTTGTTATTTCCGTAATAATATTGTTCCAGAAAATGTTAATATTATTTTTGTTACTATATATTTTGTTTTTTTTACTCTCTAGGTGGTTTTCTAGGGATTCTTTTGAGTAGTTTACTAGTGATCTACCCATCTTGTATTCATATTGATTTGTGGTTTATATTATTTTTCTGGTTACCTATATTAGCTCGTGGTCACTAATACCCCAACTTCTGGTGCCCCACTTTGTTGCATGGTTGGAGTTGGTTAGTATTAGGTCAATTGCCGAGCTATTTTCACTGAGTCTGGTATTTTTTGTGATTATCTGTTGAATGCCTATGGTTTTGATAGTGGTCTGCAGTATTAGTTTTTTTTTTTCATTTGAGTTGTAGTTTATATTAAAATCACCCAGGATGAAAATTTCTGCAGTTGTTAATTTTTGTACTGTGCTAACACTTTTTTCAAGGGCCTCAAGGAAGCTGTCTATGTTTCCTGTTGGTGGTCTGTACAGACTTGCTCTGGCTGTGTTTGCTTGCTTATCATTTTTTATTAAGCACCATACAAGTTCTATGTGGTGTTCTGAAATATTTGCTGTTTCTAGTGTTTCAGCATCTAAATTGTTGGTGAGTTTGCAGTATATAGCTACACCCCCACCTTTCCTTGTTTGTTGTGTTTCATTTAATGTTTTTCTGTCATTACGTACAAGCCTATACCTATCTATGTTGAGAGTATTGTTGTGGTGCTTGACAGTGCACCAGGTTTCTGACATTGTTAGTACATCAATGTCTTCATGTTTGAGGTGTAGTTTTATCAGGTCTAGTTTATTGTATGCACTCTGGCAGTTTAAGTGGGCGAAGTGTGTGCCCCTGCCTAGTCTGCACTCAATTTCGTCAACCATGGGTAAAGCAGTGGATGTCGGATTACGCGAGTTTAGTTTTATTTTGTTTTATATTTATTTTGTTTCTTTATGTGTTATTAGTCTGCTGAGATACAGGTACCAGTGCTTGGGCACTTGCGACCCCCTTGAGATAATAACAGCATTTATGTAACCTTGTGTAAAGGTAGGAGAGGTACATGTGCTGCTATTGTGTTAGTTACATGAAATAGCTTAGCATTATTTCTAGGTTAGTAATGTGTTATTTTATAGAAGATAGGAAAATTTAGTGTTCGATACTCAAGGTTTGTAGTTCCAGTTCTCCCCGATGCTGCACCATGTTGGTATCCACTTGCCTATTATTCAGTATTTCAGGTGTGGCTGGAGTATTTTTTGCATCACTTTTTATGCTTTCCTTGATTTTTTGGAGGATTTCTCCGATTTTATTTTTGTATCCTTGTTTGACAATTTCCCCTCCATTTGCATTATTTAAGAAAATGCCTGTTCCCCAATATGGGCATCTGGTGCATTCTCTGAAGGCTTTTCCTGGGGCGTTTATCAATTTTTGCTTTAATTCTTCACTTTGCGTAAACTTGGCCCTGACAATGTCCTCTAGGACTTTCTCGTTTGTTTTACACCATTCTGGTGTCATCCACACTTTCTTTACAATCGCCTTCACTGTGTAGGGGCTTTCTGTGTTGTCAATGAGTCTCATTAGGTCATATTTGTCATGGAACTTGGCCATGATCGAACAGTAGTACTGTTCAGCAGATGAGTATATTTTCCCATCTTTTCCTGTTATTTTACACTTGTAGAGGTTGCTGAATGGAGAGTTGTGTCCCTGGAAGGACACTCCCCATTCATGCTCTCTGGTAACTGCTTTTTCAGGGCTTATTTCTTTTAATTCTATGTTATCGAATTCTTGGGGTTTGTAGGTTTTCCCATTTATCTCTGTTGCAGCCCCTCATTTTGATCGATTGGATTTTTTCGTTTTTTGTTTCCTGCACGAGTGTGTACATTTGCTGCACCGTTTTTTCACTCAGCATTTCATTTTCTGTCCTGACAGGCCTGATCGTTACCTTTCCATAGTTTTTTTTCGTCTGTAGTTGGAAGAGTTCCTTTTTGTGTGCTTCCTTTTCTAGTTGTATTCTTATACTTCTGGGTGTGTCAGTGGATTTTTTGCTGTCTGATTTGAGTGGATCTGCAGTCTCCTTATTTTGTTGTCACCTATTTCCTGTTTTTCCAGTTTGTCTGTTCCTTGTGTTTTTTCATTTTTTTTGTCTTGGTTTTTTTCCTAGACGGTAGGCTTTTGTTACTACCGTCCAACCAAAATTACAGTCAGCTTCGCTTAGTATGATTTACTCAATACAGACCTGATATACATTAAACATGGCAGTCTCCCACACAGGGAGACTGTCGCCCTTATTAGTCTGGGAATTGTAATGATTTATATATTGCACTTTCTATTAAATAGAACATCGAGATATTTAAATTGTAATCAATTTTTATAATGTAACTATGTGTAGAAAGTCTAAATATTTTACAAACCGACACCCAAGCATTTCACTAATGTGCTACACTGGTTCAGTAGGTGAGATACAATTGACATAATCAGTACCAGATAGCACTCGCAACTAATGTGGGCAGCTTAAGCAATTCACAGTGCCACCTAATAGTTCACCTACGATTTGGTGTTGACTACTTAAATCTTCAACATGACGCTATTGTGGCATTATATTGTGTGTATTTAACAAGCTATATTATTGTCCATGTTGCGGCGGCAACATGGGTAATTCTGGCGCGGAGACGGGCTGCTGGTGGCGCCCCCTGTTGCATCCGGAGTCGAACTACTGACCCTAGCGGGCTCCCCACGAACTAGCCTGAACGCCGGCCGCCCCCCGCACCCGGCACTCAGCCTCAAGATGCCGCTCGGACAACATGACCTGACCACCGGACGAAATTTTGATAACCAACAAGATGCCTAAAGCTACCAAAAGACAAAGGAAAGAACCAGAAGAAGACATGGAAACACCACCAGCCACGCCGAGGCCACGAGGAAGGCCGCGCTTGGTAATAAAAAAAGCAAACGCACCCAAAAAAGCTGCCGAGACCCGAGACGAACAACCCGATGAACGGCCCGACAACACGCAGGATCAGCTCGACGTTATAAAACAAACGATAGCCGACACACTGGCACAGCAACTCCAGATAGCCACCTCCGGGCTACTCAACAGAATGGAAGCAGTCGAACAGAACATCAATAAGAGGAAACGCTCCCCTAGCATTACAGTCATAGGGGAGCAAGCCAGCAGGAAGGAAGCGAGACCTACCCCAGCAAGCGGTAGGAGACCCCGATCCCGCCGCCGGAGCTCCAGCTCAACGGATAACGACCAAGGCAGACGCTCACCGGATAATCACAGGAGGAGGCGCTCACCGGATAACGAAAATAGCAGACGATCGCCTGATAGAAGACACAGGAGACGATCACCAACTAACTACACAGTAGAGAGAGACCTGGACGGATACCGCCTCCAGACGAACAGGAGACGCTACGACAGGCGCTCGCATTCCTCCGACGGGGAGCGGGACAACAGAGAAGCGATCGACAGCCTGTTACAGATGGCCGGAGACAGCTACAGCAGGAGGAGAGGTAGGAGGCAGCTCATGCCGCACCTTTTTGTCATAAGGGGGGACAGGAAAGGACAAGTTGGACTGGGAGACAGTGCATGGCACGAATACTATTCAGCCCTCAGCAGAATGTGCAAAGACCCGGCAGTGTCGAGGGATTGGGCCGACCCTATACGCGATCATATGGAACAGATCTCCAACATGGCGGCTGATTGGGACTGGCCCACCTGCCTAGCCTGGTCGGAGAAGATCTTCGCCATGATAGAGGACGGAAGGCTCCCTAGAGCCTGGCGGGACACCCACACCATAAAAGACATGCAACGGGATGCGTGCCTTACCGGCACACGGGGCACCCACCCTAAGAGGCCAGTAAAAACCACCACCACGTACACGGCAACAAGCCAACGCTCAGACGAAACGAGTAGCTCGTCCCGACAAGACCTTGGCGCCGCGGCCGTGCCCACCCAGCACTGACGCCAGGACTTTAACTCAGAAACCGATGGCAGGCCGTGCCACAAGTGGAACTGGGGAGGAGACGGGGGGTTTACAGCTGCACATGGAGTAATGCCAGATAGACTTGTTCATCTGTGTGGTTGGTGCGCCAATAAATACCATAAGGCGAACGTGCATAAAGAAATGGACTGCAATAATAAACGCAGACAGCAGGGGAGAAAGGCCGCGGTGGCCAGCGTGGAGGAGAACCAGTCACAGGATTTTCACTAAGCGGCGGAGCATGGCACGGAGAGGGCGCCGAGGCGGCGACAGAAGCGAACACCACCCTGGCTTCATTACTACTGCCCGATCGCCCTCCTACGATGCCGTTTCCATATTGCCGCCGCCTGTATGTGTTAACACGTTGTCAGACCCTCACCAGACCGCCGCCACCCCTCCCCCCTCGGCCCAACACAGCCAGGTCACGTCCCAAGTTAACCCATTTACTCAGGAATGCGACTCCACCCCCTACCGTCCTCCCACCCCCCCCCCTGTCTCAACGACCCACTGTCCTCCCGGCACCCGCCGTTGAACCCTTGGTGCGCGGCCCCGGAACCGTAACCACACCCAACCGCCCTGCTGCACCACCCTCACGCCCACCACCAGACACCGGAAGCACCCTGTTACCCGTGCCCGTAGGTTCCGTATATAAACCGGTAACGCCCGATTACCCGGGCGGCCAGCCAGCCACAGCCCGTAGAAGTGAACCGGAAGCGCCCAGTTACCCGGCCGCCCTGACGGCCAGGCAGCCGAAGACCTAGTCGAAGTCGTGGCCGACCTCGACACGATGGCCGTGTCCCCCTATAACCTGCCGCACACACCGCTGTCCTATAGGACCATCCTGACTAGGATCTGGCCCACTGCGGTGCACGATGCATGGGAAAACAAGACGTACCTCGACATCTACGCACAGGTCAGAGCCACCGGGCTCCCCAACTACATGGCAGCGCAAGTGCCAGTACCATCGGCACTGAGGATCGGCAGGTGGCGTGCCCTACTGGTCGACTACCACGATCTGCAAATGGTCGACTACCTCAAGTTTGGGTGGCCCGCTGACTAGACGCCGGACCGGCCGCAAGTCCCCGTGGTGGCTAACCACAGGGAAGACCCCGCCCACATGCGCTGGATCCGGGCGTATGTCGAGAAGGAGGTGAGTCTCGGAGCACTACTTGGCCCCTTCGACTCCCAGCCCCATGATGACACACCCCAAGGAAAACACACAGGAGCGCAGTGTCATCGTGGACCTCAGCTTCCCGCGCGGCGCCAGCGTGAACGCTGGGATACGCAAGGGGTTCTACCAGGGAAGACCGGCCACCTACACCCTCCCGGGCATCATGGATCTGGCCGAGGAGGTCGTCGGACTCGGCAGAGGTGCCTACCTCTGGCCGGCGGACCTCGCCAGGGCTTACCGGCAGCTCCGGGCCTGCCCCCTCTCGGTTCCCCTGCTGAGGGTGACTCTGGATGGGAGGTCTTAGTTCGATGTGGCCCCTCCCTTTGGGTGCCACCTTGGCATGCGCCCAGGCCACTAGCACCGTTGTCTACCTGCTACGAAAGAAGGGACACTTTGCCCTCTGCTACCTCGATGACTTCGTCGGGGTGGCCGGGTCCAGGGAGGAGGCGGCTTACCTCGACATGCTGGCCACGGTGGAGGAGCTCGGCCTGGCGCTGTCCCCAGCAAAGTGCACACCGCTGACTCACGCCCTGGACTGGCTGGGCTACAGCATATCCACGGTTGACATAACGGTGAGGATCCCCACGGAGAAGCTGGCGGGCATCATCGAGGAGTGCGCATGCTGGAAGGCCACCACCAAGGCCTCGAGAAAGGACCTGCAGAGACTGGTCGGCCGCTTGCAGTACGTCGCCCGCTGTGTGAAGCCAGCGAGGCAGTTCATGAACAGGATCCTCGCGACCCTGCGAGCCGCCCCGTACAAAGGGAAGCACCAGGTGACCCAGGAGCTCGTCGGGGACATCTCCTGGTTTGTGCGCTATGCTCGCACCACCAAGGGGCTAGGCCTCCTCCGTCCACCCGAGAAGCCTGAGTGGCTAATCTAGTGCAACTCGTCGCTACTGGCTGGAGGCGCCTATTCCAAGACCAGTTTCTTGAGTGAAACATACGCAGAGAGCTACCTTGCCCGAGGACTGCACATCAACTCCTTGGAGGCCATGAATCTGGTTGTGGCGCTCCACGCCCTTGCACCACCGGACACGCATAAATATGTCATCAAGGTGAACACTGACAACCAGGCATCCCAGACGGTGCTGGAAACTGGGATGGGCAGGGACCCCAACCTCAGCGCCTGCGCTAGAGAGATATGGCGATTCGACTTCGAGATATGACTTCACCTGCCGACAACTCGGATTGACGAGAATTCGCACAACCCACGCCTTTGGACACCTCGACTTCGACCCAGACCCTGGGAAGATCGAATAACTCTTGCCTCTCTCTTCCCAGGAAAGCCCGACAAGCACCACGACGACATCATGGCCCTCCTTAGAGCAGGCCGAAGGGACGTGGAAGAACAAAACAGTGCAGGCCCTATCCTACCTTAAGTACACACGACATCGCGCATGGACGCCCCTGAAGCCAACGACATACAACATCCTTGGGTACGTGGCCCACTTGGCCAGGAAGCTTCGTTCACCGGGAGCAGTCAACAACTACATCAGTGGCGCGAGAACCTGAGTCTCCCTCATGTCCGGCAGCACTCAAGGGTTCGACGCCTACCACGTCACCATCATCAATCGGGGTGTAGCCAGAGCCTCCCTGCACGTTCCCCGTCAGGCGCCTCCCCTCATCGTGCAGGACATCAGGGACGTCGTCGGCCTCCTGCGCGACGCGGGCGCAGGGGCTCGAGTACTGACCGCCGCCTTACTGATAGGGTACTTCACCATGTTGCGATAGAGCAACCTGCTCACCACCGGGCCGGGCAACAGTGCACGCCACACCATCACCGGAAAGGACATCACGGACGAAGGAGATGCCCTTATAGTCCACATCCAAACCACCAAGACGTCCAGGACGACCTCCGATGGATACTCGGTGGCTCTGCCGAGGATCCCCGGCTCCGCCTGCTGCCCGGTGTAGAGCCTGGAGACGGTACGCCAAGCACACCAACATCAACCCAGGGGGCCCCGCCTTCTTGATCTCCGACGGGACGCCTCTGCACGCACGGACCCTCACAAAAGTACTCAGGATGTTGCTTGCGGCCCTCGGGCACCGACAGGCCGCCGCCATCACACTGCACAGCCGACATAGGGGCGCAGCCCAGGCGTGTGCCAAGGCTGGGGCCCGGATCACCGACGTTTGTGATGTTGGGTATTGGAAGCCCGCGGCCGTGCACCAGTACGTCCCCAGGGTGGCCTTCACCAGGCACTCTCCTCTCTATTTGGTTGAGTGCCTGGGTTAGACGGCCGGGTCCTGGAATTGGACAACATAATGATCTGTGTAGCTGTTTCAATGGGATAGACTTAATTAGACTCCTATCTGCATAACCGTTATCATTGTCTAAGCTATCATTCTCTTAAATTGTTTAACTGTGTATTGTAAACCTTAGGTCATTTGGGCCACGTAATTAGACTCCTCATGGCCTCCCTCTTTATTCTGTAAGCCTCATCATCATGATCTTCAACTGGTATGCGTAACCTTGGTCACTTGGTTTCGGCTTACTACTTACAACTGTAACCCTTCGACTTCTATTAAAGGCCATATTATAGCAGTCTGTGTCCGTGTCATGAATTGTCCATGTTGCGGCGGCAACATGGGTAATTCTGGTGCGGGGACGGGCTGCTGGTGGCGCCCCCTGTTGCATCCGGAGCCGAACTACTGACCCTAGCGGGCTCCCCACGAACTAGCCTGAACTCCTATTAAAGGCCATATTATAGCAGTTTGTCGTGAATTACATCATGTCAAAGAAGATATACTTATGTAGCTGCTACACTAATTTTATGAAGATTTATTTTTTCAAATTGTGAGTTAGAAGGAAGAAATATGTGGCTAGCTTCTTTACAATATGTGAAGAGAAAGCAAGGGTTGTAATAATGAAAACAGAATGCAAGGGCATAGATTGTTGCAGATACTCCCATGACAATGAATTAGTTGATGAAGGAATATACAATAGTATTAGAATGAGGTATGCAACAAACTAATGATTTCCATTTTAAGATACATGGAAGGAATGCTAGTCTAATATGCAGCATATACACATAGGTTTATATAGAACCCCCCCTTAGATCATTGTCCTGTGATTTGCGATTTGAGGATTTCCCATCGACTGCTTTTGTAGAGGATTGTAAGACGTTTTGCTTCTCAATTACATTTCTCTTGGAGTCTTTCAAATTCTGAAATAAAGTAGGCTACACATGTCACAGGTACATAAAATGCATTAATAAAGGAAAACAGGAGACCAAGTCAAGTGTCTAAACACTAAGACCCAAACCCACACCCAAGCATTTCTCTAATTGGCCATTTGTTTTCTGTTGTCTAACTTTAAAAAACCATTTGATTCAGGCAGTAGACTTCAGATAAAAATCATCAAACATTTACATTACAAAATATTTACAGAAAGCAAGTTAATAGTTCACGTCCTTTACTTCATTTTCCTGTGATTTGTTATTTGAGGATTTCCCATCATATACTTTTGTAGTGGACGATAACAGATTTTGCTTCTTAATTGCAACATTTTTCTTAGCGTCTTTCAAAATCTGAAATAAAATAGACCAAATCAGTCAGAGATACATATTAAAAATGCATTATTAAAGGAAACACGAAACCAAGTGTCTAAAACCCTCACCATCAAACCTGTGATCTATTGGCTATCCTCCTTTAAATGTGGTCAGTGGATCTTTGAAGATTAAAGTGAATGTTGGTTAGAATAGAATATAAATCAAACCATATGAGACCAGAATATGAATAGAGAAAAAGGTGTGGAGAAGTAGAGTTCTATAATTACCTGGCTATAACATAGAAGTGGGCTACAATGTATAAGTGCATCCATAACACAGACACAGAATACAGGCACAGACACAAAGCCACCTGTGAACACTTGGAAGGCCTGATGGTCACTGCCAGCTCTCCCATTTTGCTATCCTCTCCAGGACTCATATAAACATGTCATTTGAGGTACATGATCTCATTTGAGGGATATGATGCATTGATCCATGGAATATTATTACTTTACTCTTTATTGCCACAATCTTGGTGTTCTAGAATGGTAGGAATGGGTACAGCTTAGGTGCACCCACCTTTCCCACATCTCACCTGCACACTGGATTCTGACAACCAGATCAGACGCTACTGACATTATCTGATTTACTCAATACAGATCTGATATATATTAAACATGGCAGTCTCCCACACAGGGAGACCGTCCCCCTTATTAGGCTGGGAATTGTAATGATTTATATATTGCACTATCTATTAAATAGAATATCGAGATATTTAAATTGTAATCAATTTTTATAATGTAACTATGTGTAGAAAGTCTAAATATTTTACAAACCGGCCGCCAAGCATTTCACTAATGTGCTACACTGGTTCAGGAGGTGAGATACAATTGAGATAATCAGCACCAGATAACACTCGCAACTAATGTGGGCACCTTAAGCAATTCACAGTGCCACCTAATAGTTCACCTACGATTTGGTGTTGGCGACCGAAATCGTCAACATGACGCTATTGTGGCATTATATTGTGTGCATTTAACAAGCTGTATTATCACATCATGTCAAAGAAGATATACTTATGTAGCTGCTACACTAATTTTATGAAGATTTATTTTTTCAAATTGTGAGTTAGAAGGAAGAAATATGTGGCAAGCTGCTTTACAATATGTGAAGAGAAAGCAAGGGTTGGAATAATGAAAACAGAATGCAAGGGCATAGATTGTTGCAGATACTCTCATGACAATGAATTATTTGAAGAAGGAATATACAATAGTATTAGAATGAGGTGCGCAACAAACTAATCATTTCCATTTTAAGATACACGGAAGGAATGCTAGTCTAATATGCAGCATATACACATAGGTTAATATAGAACCCCCCCTTACATCATTGTCCTGTGATTTGCGATTTGAGGATTTCCCATCGACTGCTTTTGTAGAGGATTGTAAGACGTTTTGCTTCTCAATTACATTTCTCTTGGAGTCTTTCAAATTCTGAAATAAAGTAGGCTACACATGTCACAGGTACATAAAATGCATTAATAAAGGAAAACAGGAGACCAAGTCAAGTGTCTAAACACTAAGACCCAAACCCACACCCAAGCATTTCTCTAATTGGCCATTTGTTTTCTGTTGTCTAACTTTAAAAAAAACATTTGATTCATGCAGTAGACTTCAGATAAAAATCATCAAACATTTACATTACAAAACGTTTACAGAAAGCAAGTTCACCTCCTTTACTTCATTTTCCTGTGATTTGTTATTTGTGGATTTCCCATCATCTACTTTTGTCGTGGATGGTAACAGATTTTGCTTCTCAATTGCAACATTTTTCTTAGCGTCTTTCAAAATCTGAAATAAAATAGACCAAATCAGTCAGAGATACTTATTAAAAATGCATTATTAAAGGAAACATGAAACCAAGTGTCTAATACCCTCACCATCAAACCTGTATCTATTGGCTATCCTCCTTTAAATGTGGTCAGTGGATCTTTGAAGATTAAAGTGAATGTTGGTTAGAATAGAATATAAATCAAACCATATGAGACCAGAATATGAATAGAGAAAAAGGTGTGGAGAAGGAGAGTTCTATAGTTACCTGGCTGTAACATAGAAGTGGGCTACAATGTATAAGTGCATCCATAACACAGACACAGAATACAGGCCAGACACAAAGCCACCTGTGAACACTTGGAAGGCCTGATGGTCACTGCCAGCTCTCCCATTTTGCTATCCTCTCCAGGACTCATATAAACATGTCATTTGAGGTACATGATCTCATTTGAGGGACATGATGCATTGATCCATGGAATATTATTACTTTACTCTTTATTGCCACAATCTTGGTGTTCTAGAATGGTAGGAATGGGTACAGCTTAGGGGCACCCACCTTTCCCACATCTCAGCTGCACACCGGATTCTGACAACCAGATCAAATGCTACTGACATATCTGATTTACTCAATACAGATCTGATATACATTAAACATGGCAGTCTCCCACACGGAGGCTGTCCCCCTTATTAGTCTCGGAATTCTATTGCACTATCTATTAAATAGAACATCAAGATATTTAAATTGTAATCAATTTTTATAATGTAACTATGTGTAGAAAGTCTAAATATTTTACAAACCGGCCGCCAAGCATTTCACTAATGTGCTACACTGGTTCAGGAGGTGAGATACAATTGAGATAATCAGCACCAGATAACACTCGCAACTAATGTGGGCAGCTTAACCAATTCACAGTGCCACCTAATAGTTCACCTACGATTTGGTGTTTGCTACCTAAATCTTCAAAATGACGCTATTGTGGCATTATATTGTGTGCATTTAACAAGCTATATTATTACATCATGTCAAAGATATACTTATGTAGCTGCTACACTAATTTTATGAAGATTTATTTTTTCAAATTGTGAGTTAGAAGGAAGAAATATGTGGCTAGCTTCTTTACAATATGTGAAGAGAAAGCAAGGGTTGGAATAATGAAAACAATGTAAGGGCATAGAATGTTGCAGATACTCCCATGACAATGAATTATTTGACGAAGGAATATACAATAGTATTAGAATGAGGTACGCAACAAACTAATGATTTCCATTTTTAGATACACGGAAGGAATGCTAGTCTAATATGCAGCATATACACATAGGTTAATATAGAACCCCCCCTTACATCATTGTCCTGTGATTTGCGATTTGAGGATTTCCCATCGACTGCTTTTGTAGAGGATTGTAAGACATTTTGCTTCTCAATTACATTTCTCTTGGAGTCTTTCAAATTCTGAAATAAAGTAGGCTACACATGTCACAGGTACATAAAATGCATTAATAAAGGAAAACAGGAGACCAAGTCAAGTGTCTAAACACTAACACCCAAACCCACACCCAAGCATTTCTCTAATTGGCCATTTGTTTTCTGTTGTCTAACTTTAAAAAACCATTTGATTCAGGAAGTAGACTTCAGATAAAAATCATCAAACATTTACATTACAAAACGTTTACAGAAAGCAAGTTAATAGTTCACCTCCTTTACTTCATTTTCCTGTGATTTATTATTTGAGGATTTCCCATCATCTACTTTTGTAGTGGACAGTAACAGATTTTGCTTCTCAATTGCAACATTTTTCTTAGCGTCTTTCAAAATCTGAAATAAAATAGACCAAATCAGTCAGAGATACATATTAAAAATGCATTATTAAAGGAAACACGAAACCTATTAGGCCTAATGTACCACCGCGTGAAAGACCCATATTACATAGACAAACCTACACAAGCCACACATGCAGCACAAGCCACCCTACTGGAAGTGCTGCATGTTAAAACTAGTAAAATGAAAAAGTCACTGGTTGTTCTGGGGGGAGCACTCTGGAACCAACTACCAGCACGTGTCAGGAACAGTGATTGTTACAAAGCTTTCAAGATAAACCTCCATGCACATTTAAATCAGCCAGCCTAGGCCAAAACAGATCAATGATACA
This sequence comes from Branchipolynoe longqiensis, assembly GCA_030323885.1. Lineage (NCBI taxonomy): Eukaryota > Metazoa > Annelida > Polychaeta > Phyllodocida > Polynoidae > Branchipolynoe > Branchipolynoe longqiensis. The sequence goes on along the minus strand of CM059188.1, from coordinate 102,040,796 downwards.
CTGGGTCGGTGTTGCCATTCCTTTCCCTGTCCCCCCCGCTTCCCCCAACAAACAAACACTGTAAACTCAATCAGTAGCGGCCAACTTGACCAAATAACCCACCTACAATGGAATGAGCCTGGAAATGATTCTAGTTGGATCCTACTGAGGTACATGATTATTCAATATTAACCTACTTACTAACTCAATAGGCCCCACCTGAGATTACCATGAACACAACTATCACAAAGGCCCACGCTACATCCCCTATCACCCTTTCAAAGAGTATGTTACTAATAGAAAGATAATCAGTTATGCCCCACCCCCTACTAGCGCCTACCATACTAGTTTAACATAGCTACCTCCCCGTATATGTTTCTTTTCGCTTATCTTGTTCTTTACCTATCATTCATGTACCAATGTTTTGCTTAGTTACCTGTAATTGTCTTTCTGTATATTGTTATAGATTTGCTTACTGTGTAATGGCAATTGTGATTAGGGCTGGAAGACCAGTGCATTAGCCCTGACAACATGTTATTCAGAGGAATAAAAACACTTGAACAAACAAACAAAAAAAAGTGTCTAAAACCCTCACCATCAAACCTGTGATCTATTGGCTATCCTCCTTTAAATGTGGTCAGTGGATCTTTGAAGATCAAAGTGAATGTTGGTTAGAATAGAATATAAATCAAACCATATGAGACCAGAATATGAATAGAGAAAAAAGTGTGGAGAAGTAGAGTTCTATAGTTACCTGGCTATAACATAGAAGTGGGCTACAATGTATAAGTGCATCCATAACACAGACACAGAATACAGGCACAGACACAAAGCCACCTGTGAACACTTGGAAGGCCTGATGGTCACTGCCAGCTCTCCCATTTTGCTATCCTCTCCAGGACTCATATAAACATGTCATTTGAGGTACATGATCTCATTTGAGGTACATGATGCATTGGTCCATGGAATATTATTACTTTACTCTTTATTGCCACAATCTTGGTGTTCTAGAATGGTAGGAATGGGTACAGCTTAGGGGCACCCACCTTTCCCACATCTCAGCTGCATACCGGATTCTGACAACCAGATCAGACGCTACTGACATTATCTGATTTACTCAATACAGATCTGATATACATTAAACATGGCAGTCTCCCACACAGGGAGACTGTCCCCCTTATTAGTCTCGGAATTCTAATGATTTATATATTGCACTATCTATTGAATAGAACATCGAGATATTTAAATTGTAATCAATTTTTATAATGTAACTATGTGTAGAAAGTCTAAATATTTTACAAACCGGCCACCAAGCATTTCACTAATGTGCTACACTGGTTCAGGAGGTGAGATACAATTGAGATAATCAGCACCAGATAACACTCGCAACTAATGTGGGCAGCTTAACCAATCACAGTGCCCTAATAGTTACCTACGATTGGATGTTGGCTACATAAAATCTTCAACATGACGCTATTGTGGCATTATATTGTGTGCATTTAACAAGCTATATTATTACATCATGTCAAAGAAGATATACTTATGTAGTTGTTACACTAATTTTATGAAGATTTATTTTTTCAAATTGTGAGTTAGAAGGAAGAAATATGTGGCTAGCTTCTTCACAATATGTGAAGAGAAAGCAAGGGTTGGAATAATGAAAACAGAATGCAAGGGCATAGATTGTTGCAGATACTCCCATGACAATGAATTATTTGACGAAGGAATATACAATAGTATTAGAATGAGGTGCGCAAGAAACTAATGATTTCCATTTTAAGATACACGGAAGGAATGCTAGTCTAATATGCAGCATATACACATAGGTTAATATAGAACCCCCCCCTTACATCATTGTCCTGTGATTTGCGATTTGAGGATTTCCCATCGACTGCTTTTGGAGAGGATTGTAAGACGTTTTGCTTCTCAATTACATTTCTCTTGGAGTCTTTCAAATTCTGAAATAAATTAGGCTACACATGTCACACGTACATAAAATGCATTAATAAAGGAAAACAGGAGACCAAGTCAAGTGTCTAAACACTAAGACCCAAACCCACACCCAAGCATTTCTCTAATTGGCCATTTGTTTTCTGTTGTCAAACTTTAAAAAAGCATTTGATTCAGGCAGTAGACTTCAGATAAAAATCATCAAACATTTACATTACAAATAGTTTACAGAAAGCAAGTTAATAGTTCACCTCCTTTACTTCATTTTCCTGTGATTTGTTATTTGAGGATTTCCCATCATCTACTTTTGTAGTGGACGGTAACAGATTTTGCTTCTCAATTGCAACATTTTTCTTAGCGTCTTTCAAAATCTGAAATAAAATAGACCAAATCAGTCAGAGATACATATTAAAAATGCATTATTAAAGGAAACATGAAACCAAGTGTCTAAAACCCTCACCATCAAACCTGTGATCTATTGGCTATCCTCCTTTAAATGTGGTCAGTGGATCTTTGAAGATTAAAGTGAAATGTTGGTTAGATAGGATATAAATCACACCATATGAGACCAGAATATAAAGAGAGAAAAAAATGTGTGCTGAAGTAAGAGTTCTGTAGTGCCTCGCTATAACATAGAAGTGGGCTCCTGTATAATTGCATCCATTAAACACAGACACAGAAAGAATACAGGCACAGACACAAAGCCACTGTGAACATTGGAAGGCCTGATGGTCACTGCCAGCTCTCCCATTCTGTTATCCTCTCCAGGACTCATATAAACATGTCATTTGAGGTACATGATCTCATTTGAGGTACATGATGCATTGTTCCATGGAATATTATTACTTTACTCTTTATTGCCACAATCTTGGTGTTCTAGAATGGTAGGAATGGGTACAGCTTAGGGGCACCCACCTTTCCCACATCTCAGCTGCACACCAGATTCTGACAACCAGATCAAACGCTACTGACATATCTGATTTACTCAATACAGATCTGATATACATTAAACATGGCAGTCTCCCACACAGGGGGGCTGTCCCCCTTATTAGTCTCAGAATTCTAATGATTTATATATTGCACTATCTAATACATAGAACATCAAGATATTTAAATTGTAATCAATTTTTATAATGTAACTATGTGTAGAAAGTCTAAATATTTTACAAACCAGCCGCCAAGCATTTCACTAATGTGCTACACTGGTTCAGGAGGTGAGATACAATTGAGATAATCAGCACCAGATAACACCCGCAACTAATGTGGGCAGCTTAACCAATTCACAGTGCCACCTAATAGATCACCTACGATTTGGTGTTGGCTCCCTAAATCTTCAACATGACGCTATTGTGGCATTATATTGTGTGCATTTAACAAGCTATATTATTACATCATGTCAAAGAAGATATACTTATGTAGCTACTACACTAATTTTATGAAGATTTATTTTTTCAAATTGTGAGTTAGAAGGAAGAAATATGTGGCTAGCTTCTTTACAATATGTGAAGAGAAAGCAAGGGTTGGAATAATGAAAACCGAATGCAAGGGCATAGATTGTTGCAGATACTCCCATGACAATGAATTATTTGACGAAGGAATATACAATAGTGTTAGAATGAGGTGTGCAAGAAAACTATGATTCCCATTTTAAGATACACGGAAGCGAATGCTAGTCTATATGCAGCATTATACACAAGAGGTTAATATAGAACCCCCCCTTACATCATTGTCCTGTGATTTGCGATTTGAGGATTTCCCATCGACTGCTTTTGTAGAGGATTGTAAGACGTTTTGCTTCTCAATTACATTTCTCTTGGAGTCTTTCAAATTCTGAAATAAATTAGGCTACACATGTCACACATACATAAAATGCATTAATAAAGGAAAACAGGAGACCAAGTCAAGTGTCTAAACACTAAGACCCAAACCCACACCCAAGCATTTCTCTAATTGGCCATTTGTTTTCTGTTGTCTAACTTTAAAAAAGCATTTGATTCAGGCAGTAGACTTCAGATAAAAATCATCAAACATTTACATTACAAATAGTTTACAGAAAGCAAGTTAATAGTTCACCTCCTTTACTTCATTTTCCTGTGATTTGTTATTTGAGGATTTCCCATCATTATTTAGAAGTGGTCGGTACCAGATTATGTCTTCTCAATTGCAACATTTTTCTTAGCGTCTTTCAAAATCTGAAATAAAATAGACCAAATCAGTCAGAGATACATATTAAAAATGCATTATTAAAGGAAACATGAAACCAAGTGTCTAATACCCTCACCATCAAACCTGTGATCTATTGACTATCCTCCTTTAAATGTGGTCAGTGGATCTTTGAAGATTAAAGTGAATGTTGGTTAGAATAGAATATAAATCAAACCATATGAGACCAGAATATGAATAGAGAAAAAGGTGTGGAGAAGTAGAGTTCTATAGTTACCTGGCTATAACATAGAAGTGGGCTACAATGTATAAGTGCATCCATAACACAGACACAGAATACAGGCACAGACACAAAGCCACCTGTGAACACTTGGAAGGCCTGATGGTCACTGCCAGCTCTCCCATTCTGTTATCCTCTCCAGGACTCATATAAACATGTCATTTGAGGTACATGATCTCATTTGAGGTACATGATGCATTGGTCCATGGAATATTATTACTTTACTCTTTATTGCCACAATCTTGGTGTTCTAGAATGGTAGGAATGGGTACAGCTTAGGGGCACCCACCTTTCCCACATCTCAGCTGCACACCGGATTCTGACAACCAGATCAAACGCTACTGACATATCTGATTTACTCAATACAGATCTGATATACATTAAACATGGCAGTCTCCCACACAGGGAGGCTGTCCCTCTTATTAGTCTCGGAATTCTATTGCACTATCTATTAAATAGAACATCGAGATATTTAAATTGTAATCAATTTTTATAATGTAACTATGTGTAGAAAGTCTAAATATTTTACAAACCGGCCGCCAAGCATTTCACTAATGTGCTACACTGGTTCAGGAGGTGAGATACAATTGAGATAATCAGCACCAGATAACACTCGCAACTAATGTCGGCAGTTTAACCAATTCACAGTGCCACCTAATAGTTCACCTATGATTTGGTGTTGGCTACCTAAATCTTCAACATGACGCTATTGTGGCATTATATTGTGTGCATTTAACAAGCTATATTATTACATCATGTCAAAGAAGATATACTTATGTAGCTGCTACACTAATTTTATGAAGATTTATTTTTTCAAATTGTGAGTTAGAAGGAAGAAATATGTGGCTAGCTTCTTTACAATATGTGAAGAGAAAGCAAGGGTTGGAATAATGAAAACAGAATGCAAGGGCATAGATTGTTGCAGATACTCCCATGACAATGAATTATTTGACGAAGGAATATACAATAGTATTAGAATGAGGTATGCAACAAACTAATGATTTCCATTTTAAGATAAACGGAAGGAATGCTAGTCTAGTATGCAGCATATACACATAGGTTAATATAGAACGCCCCCTTACATCATTGTCCTGTGATTTGCGATTTGAGGATTTCCCATCGACTGCTTTTGTAGAAGATTGTAAGACGTTTTGCTTCTCAATTACATTTCTCTTGGAGTCTTTCAAATTCTGAAATAAAGTAGGCTACACATGTCACAGGTACATAAAATGCATTAATAAAGGAAAACGGGAGACCAAGTCAAGTTTCTAAACACTAACACCCAAACCCACACCCAAGCATTTCTCTAATTGGCCATTTGTTTTCTGTTGTCTTACTTTAAAAAAGCATTTGATTCAGGCAGTAGACTTCAGATAAAAATCATCAAACATTTATATTACAAAAAGTTTACAGAAAGCAAGTTAATATTTCACCTCCTTTACTTCATTGTCCTGTGATTTGCTACTTGAGGATTTCCCCTCATCTGCTTTTGTAGTGGACGGTAACAGATTTTGCTTCTCAATTGCAACATTTTCCTTAGCGTCTTTCAAAATCTGAAATATAATAGACCGAATCAGTCAGAGATACATATTAAAAATGCATTATTCAAGTTAACACGAAACCAAGTGTCTAAAACCCTCGCCATCAAACCTGTGATCTATTGGTTATCCTCCTTTAAATATGGTCAGTGGATCTTTATAGATTAAAGTGAATGTTGGTTAGAATAGAATATAAATCAAACCATATGAGACCAGAATATGAATAGAGAAAAAGGTGTGGAGAAGTAGAGTTCTATAGTTGCCTGGCAATAACATAGAAGTGGGCTACAATGTATAAGTGCATCCATAACACAGACACAGAATACAGGCACAGACACAAAGCCACCTGTGAACACTTGGAAGGCCTGATGGTCACTGTCAGCTCTCCCATTCTGTTATCCTCTCCATGACTCATATAAACATGTCATTTGAGGTACATGATCTCATTTGAGGGACATGATGCATTGGTCCATGGAATATTATTACTTTACTCTTTATTGCCACAATCTTGGTGTTCTAGAATGGTAGGAATGGGCACAGCTTAGGTGCACCCACCTTTCCCACATCTCAGCTGCACACCGGATTCTGACAACCAGATCAGACGCTACTGACATATCTGATTTACTCAATACAGATCTGATATATATTAAACATGGCAGTCTCCCACACAGGGAGACCGTCCCCCTTATTAGGCTGGGAATTGTAATGATTTATATATTGCACTATCTATTAAATAGAACATCGAGATATTTAAATTGCAATCAATTTTTATAATGTAACTATGTGTAGAATGTCTAAATATTTTACAAACCGACACCCAAGCATTGCACTAATGTACTACATAGATTCAGTAGGTGAGAAACAATTGAGATAATCAGCACCAGATAACACATTTACTTTTCTTCTCTGACTTCTCTCACTGATGTAATTCCTTATCCAATCTAGAATTCTTCCTCTTATTCCTACTCTTTCTAGCTTTTTTATCAGTATGTCATGATTCAATGTATTGAATGACTTGCTAAACATCTATGAATGTGGCAGTTGTCTGTTCACCTTCATTCATACCTCTCAGTATGTCATTTGTTAGTTTTTGTTGTGGAGAATCCCTTTCTGAACCCTCCCTGTTTGTCATTTAGTATTTTCTCACTATCTAGATGTTTAATGATGTGCTTGTACATTAATTTCTCTATCAGCTTGCCTGGCAGAGGTAGGAGTGATATGGGGCGGTAGTTGCCCATGTCCCCTTTGTCTCCACCTTTGTGTATTGGTATCACTGTAGCCTGCTTCCAGGCCATGTGAAAAATACCCATCTCAAATGAATTATTGATATTAAGTCACATATAGCATTTGGTATGGCTAGCATTTATTTTGTAAATATAGTTTATTCATTGAATAAAGTATTTTGTCAGCGCTGTGGCACTGGTCTTCCAGCCATGTGACAATACAGTTATTTACAATATATGTATATGTAGTCTGATATTGTCATCAGCAGCTAGCTCAAATTAGCTGAAATAACAATATCAAACATTATATGGTATAGTTTGACAATTCACATAAAATAGCAGTTATACGTTGTATTCATACACACTTAGATACATACATGTGTATTGATTAGACCTTTAAATTACTGAGTGGTTAGGTGCATAGTTTCCCTTCATAGGTTTGTATGCCTACTATGTTGTGAATTGCAAAATTATCATGTCATTGGAGTTAACATTTTGAGATGGAGTGTTAGTAGAATGGTTTGTTTATTCTGTTAGATAGAGTGTGGTTAGCTTGTACGGTTATGCTTAAAAGGTTAATACCTCGGGTGTTTTTTGACTATATGAAGTAGTTTGAGTAAGTAGGTTGTTAGTAATGATGGGATAAACAATGCTTGGAGGATTGTATGTTTCAGTCATTTAGTAGTCTAGTACAGACTTTATTAGTGTCTATGTTTATACAAAGACCCTATAATACCAAGACGGCTCACTCAGCCTGTACTGTGTAATCAAAATGGTCAAACCCACCACTTGGTGTGCTGGCTGTTCTCTTGGTTAAACAGATGCTATATTATATGTATAAATGTATATATGAATGTGGAATGTGATGATGGCGATGATGATGATGATGCTGATGATGATGTGTGTTTGTTCATAGTAATTTCATATTGATGTGTATTCATACGTACCCGTCTCATGTATAATATAATTGTATGTGTTTACATGTGAAACACCAACCAGCAGCTGGGTTGACCAAACCCACCACAAGGTGGTGCTGAGAAATTTACATTACCATGGGAGAGATAGGGAGTGAGCCGTCCCAGTACCATAGGGCCCCCGGTCTGTTGCAACACCACCAGACCGATACACATTTTCCGAATTTGCTGGGCAAATAATTTGTACGGTGGATAACTTTGTTTGTTGGCAGCAGGTAAAGGAGCGTGTGGGGTCGTTGGAGGGGGTGGGGTGGCCATAGGTGCTTATGTGCTTATAATAGATAGATAATTAAATATGGGGACCTCATCACTAGGCCTGTAGAAGGGCCTGATTGGCTTGGTGAATTCTTACCAGGTTCTTGAATTCTAGTTGTGTTTGTTCATGTCTAATTCAGACTGAGAGTTCATTCCATAATTTGCTGCCTTTGTAGATAGGGGCTCTTGTCAGTCTATTTGTGAGTGGTTTAGGAACTTTGAGGAGTGTAGCATCCCCCTGCCTGGTAACTCTGGTAGTATGGTCTATGTAGTTTTCATCCTTGGCTCTGATAAACATAAGAGATAGCAGATGTGCATCTCTCCTTTGGCTCAGGTATGTGATATTAGATCTAGTGTGCATCTCATTCACTGAGAGAACTTTGCCCCTATATACTGTTCTAAGAGCTCGGTTTTGAGTTCTCTGTAATTTATTTTCTTGTTATTTTATTAAAAGGCCATAGATTAGATCATTATAATCTATTATTGGCAGTATAGGTGCCTTATACAGTTTGAGCGCTATGTTCTCACTCATGTAACATCTTATTTTTCTAAAGGTTGCCATTATCATACCTAGAATTTGGTTCAGCCTCGATAGTTGCTGGTTTGCATTCAGTGTAGAGTCAAGTGTGGTTCCTAAGTATTTGTACGAGTTTACTTCTCTTAGCACTGCATTGCCTATACATAGCTCTATATTTTGTGCGTGCGACTTTCTAGATTTTGTTCCAAATATCACATATTCTGATTTTTGTGTGTTTAAGGTAAGTTTGTTTTCAGCACATCAAATATTGACCTTTTTTAACACCTTGTTTACCATAGTAGCTGCCAGAATAATGTTTTTATTGTGCACTGTGAGGACAGCATCATCCGCAAAAAGTGTGAAATTAGCACTGGTAGACAGCAATGGTAGGTCATTAATAAATATCAGAAAGAGGAGTGGTCCCAAAGTGGAACCTTGGGGCACTCCTGTTCTGACAGTTCTAGTGGAGGATTCTGTATTATTAATTTGTGTGACTTGTTGTCTGTTGTTTAAGTAGTTGGATATGAACCTACATGATCTTTTTCCAAGTCCAGCTCTTTTGATCTTACATAGCAGGATTTTGTGGTCAATTGTATCAAAAGCTTTCTTGAAATCAAGAAAAACAGCTATTGTTAGCTCACCTCTGTCTGTGCTAATCAACAATTCATCCATTAATGAGGCAAGTGCCTTAGTCGTTGACCTTTCTTTTCTGAAGCCATTTTGTTGGGTGGCTAAATAGTTAGTGTCCTCAAGAAATGTTTGTATTTGTTCGTGAATTATCTGTTCAACTATTCTGCCAGGGAGAGGTAGTATGGATATTGGTCGCAGTTCATTACAGGACTTTGGGTTACCTACCTTGGGTATAGGGGTAACTATTGCTCTCTTCCATTTTTCTGGGAAAATTCCAGTAGTAATTATGAGGTTGCATAGGTATGTAAATTCATCTATTAAAGCCTTGATGGTGCCCTTGATAAAGGTTGAACTGATGTCCTTCATGCCTGGAGGTTTGAATGGTGATAGATTTTGTACTTTGGTAAGGATCTTCTCTTTTGTTGTTTCTATGAGATCATATCTATGTTGGTTAACTACAACCTTATAGTTTTCCTGAACATCATCTTTTGGTTGAAATTTTTGGGCTAGGTTAGCTCCTATATCAACAAAGTATTTGTTGATCTCTTCTGCTAGGTGAATATCAAGTATTGTTTCACCAGTACTGTCGTTTATTAGATTACTGATTTTCAGCTTGGGATCAGGCTCTATTTGATCTAGTTCATACCAAAATTTCTTGGGGTTTTGGTTGTGAATGATGGCTTGGTCAAGATAATATCTTGATTTTGCCTTTCGAACCTCAGTCCTGGCCTTTCTAGTTAAGCATTTGGCTATGAATGTATCCCCTGGGTCTTTGGTTAATTCAGCCTTTTGGGAAAAGTAGTCCCGATCTCGTTGTAGTTCTTGTAATTTGTCAGTTAAGTATTTAGCTGTGTTTTTTCTTATTCTCAGTTCAATCATTGGGCAAAGTTTGTCAGCAGTTCTATCAAGGATAGCTTCTAACATGTCGCAGCACTTATTCGGATCTTGCTCATGAAATATTTCATTGGTAGCAAATCCCCGTAGTGTGGTTGAGAGGTCCTCATAGGTGCAGTTTCTATATGAGCGGCCCCAGTGTGATGTGGTTTGTTTGTCATTCCTTGTTGTTGTTTTTTATTATATAAATAGGTTTGTGATGACTTATGTTGTAGTTGAGGATAGCGGATGTAGTACAATATTTTATATTTGTAAAAGCCAGGTCAATTGTTGTATTTGAGGTTTGTGTGCTTCTAGTAGTTTTGTTAATCATCTGTTGCAGTTCATGCTCTGTGACATAGCATAGCATCTTTAATTATTCTGGCTTGTAGGTTCTGTATTCCTGATGACTTTCCTAGATCTATTCTATTAGCTAGTCTAATCACTTCATTCTGTCTTACTCTTGCTGTCTCTGTACTATTTTCAACTGCATCACCTGTGTATTCCCAGCTTCCTCTGAATTGTTCTGCTAACTTTGCTCCTATCTCTGTGAAGTGTTTATTTAGTCTATGTGGTGCTCTCTCATTTGATATGGTGTTCCCTTCTCCATCTGTTAGCACTATTTTGCTTTGCTCCTTATCTATCTTATTTATGAGTCTAGCCTCTCCAAGTTTCCTCTTCAATTTGATACTATTGTAGTAGTCTGAACATGAGCTCTACTACCACGCGGTAGCAGCGGAGACTACGCCGTGCACCAGCGCAGTAGCTCTACACTGTGCCAGGTGGCGGCACGGGTAGCCACCGGTCAGAACCCAACTGGGCTGACCTCTACTGCGTGTGGCTGACCCCCCCCACACACACACCTATAGAGTCGATGTGGGATCTGGCGAGTCAGGGGGTGGGTCAGACAACTACTGACGCCGCGGAGAGCAGATGGTTCGATAAACCAAGTTGAAGCGTACTCTGATTGAATCTTGGTGTTCTTCCGTGAGTAACTGCGAGAGTGGGAGTCGGAGGGCCGTGGGCCATTACATTGGTTACGTGACCAGCTCGCCTTCTGCGTAAGGGGGTGAGTCTTGGGCCTGGACCATGGACTCCGAAGGTAAGTTCTCTTCGTAATATTTTATTATGGAGGGGATGGCGGCAGGTCAACTGCGTAGTGGGCGCCGGTACCACATTGTTGGTACGGGGCGTCCCGACGCGGTAGGACCGCCGACGGGCGTGGATGCTTCTGTGGTGAGTACACTGCACCACGCTCATGTTTTGCCTGTTGGGGATGTTTGTGAAACTTTCATTCCTAATACAGGTGCCGGCGTCATAGGGGAACGTCGGCAGGTGTCGATAGGTCGGGAGCGGGGGGGGGGGGGGGTTGCCACTCCCGCGCCAGCGCCGGTGGGGTCGCCTAGAGGTGCTGAAGGTGTTACAGGGTCTGATAGCTATTGGACGCAGTTAGCGCAACTGAGTGCCAATCCATCGCCTGGTATTGCGCCGTTGTTTACACCGGTGGCAGTGCAGGGCGGGGGGAGTGACATGCAGTTGGGTACTCGTTCGGGTAGTGTCACAGGGTTGAAGAATGTCGTGGCTTCAGATGTAATGCAGAATGTTCTCGCGGTTGATAAAGATACTGTAGAGGGCATTGCGGGGAGTGCTGTGAAGGTGGGCTTCGCTCTTGATGCTATACGGTCTCTGTCGATCAATACTGATTCGGGGACGGGTGTACATGAGGGTAGCAGTTCAATCGTGTATCGTGATGATTTAGGTCTGGGCGTATGCGGGAGTCCTGTGCGAGAAGTGCCGCTGGAGTATTCGCTGTGGGGGAGTTCAGCTGTCCGTTCTGTGGGGATGGGAGCTGAGCGCAGTGGTCCCCAGGTTCCCTGTCATAGGGATGTTTCCCCGGCTTTGGAGACAGGGCTCGTAGCTGATGACTCATTGACGTTTACGTTGGAGCATGATTTGGTTATGGGTCGTACGTTTTCTGGGTCGCAGTCGGAGGTGGAGCATCAAGAGTCGATGCGTATTCGCCGTCTGCGGGCTTGGAAGCTGGTCCAGTTTGACCGGATGGCGGGGGAGAGACGGGCGTTGGATGATTTGAGGGTCTCCAATGCTGTATCCTTCACACGCGATTTAGCTGATCTAAACGCGGCACGGCGCATCTCTGCAGAGGAGGTAAATTCTAACCGGATTTTGGTTGAGGAGCAGCAAGCTGCTTTTATGAGACAGACGGAGGATTTATCTATGCGCGAGGCGCTGAATGTTCGGTTGCAAGGCGAGAATCAGAGATGTGAACAGTTGCTAGCTGCCGAGAGGTCTAGTATTGATTCTGGTCTGGAGGCCCTTGCAGGTGAGCGCGCAGCTTTTCAGGCTGAGAAACTGGCGTTTCAACGCGGTTTAGGGCTTGGGGATAGTTGTGCGAGGGTAACTGAGTCTACGCGGTTAGATAACCGCGAGACGCAGTACCCGGCGCATAGTTCGTCGCATTTGCCGGCGCCTTCTAAGGGGGGTGTGGTGGTGGATGGGGGGGTCCTAGGGAGCCGGGGCCCTCTTCTGGGGATGTTACTTCTCGGGGGGGGGGGGGACTTCTGCGCAACATCAGCGGGGTGTTGTTCAGGATTCCGTATACGTGGGTAATACTCATGAGTACGGAGTGAGAGGATTCCTGACCCGGAGGGTGTGGGCAGGGACGCGTTACCCATCGCATCATTGCCTGGACTGCCGGTGGATCGCCAGTACTCAGTGGAAGAGATGTGGTTGTTCCGGAATCATCCAGCAATAATGGATGTTATTCAGGAGCCTGCTTCGATTGGGGGTGGGGCCGGATGGAAGTCGTGTAATCAGGATATGTTGGAACTTGATGAGAATGTTTTAAAGTATCCTGTGGCGGGTTCTGCGTGTATTCCAACGTTGTGTCCTAAGCCATTCACAGGTATTAAACAGGAGTGGAATACTTGGTGGCGGGATTTTACATTGGATATGCGGTCCAACATGTGGGATGAGAGGGTAGCTCTCATTCAGCTGTTACCTCTGCTGAGGAATGGGCCGGCACAGGACTGCGTGGACGTGTGGAGGCGCCATGGGTTGACGACGATGAGGGAGTTGCTTCCTATCATCTCGTATAAGTTCCGTCCAGTGGACCCCATGGCGCGCTGGTATCAGTGGAAGAAGCGCGTCCAAACTGCCCGTGATGGATCGTACCGTGCGTACGGTCTGCAGCTGCAGGTCGATGGGCGGGAGGCTGCGAGAGATACTGGGATGAGTGAGCGTGCAATCGAGACTAAGATAGTCTCCTTGATCCTGGGGAGCAACGTGCCGCCTATGACCGTTGGCGGCCGGGTAAATCATCTCTGGAGGAGATGTTTGAGGTAGTCGACGATTACTGCGCCAAGGCACTGCGTGCTGGGCGGTCGACTGCGGTGGAGGCTATTCGGCTATCAGATGGGTCGGATAGTGAGTTTGAGGTGGAGGTGGCTGCGTATACCACGCCACGGGATCCTCGACGTGGGTGGCGTGGTCGGGTTAGAGTTCTGGGGGGAGCTATACGTGGTAATTCCTTCGGGTTCGTCGGGCAGTGGCTATCGTGAGGGTGGCAATTTCCAGGCGAGGGGGGGTTATCAGTCGCCGCCTATCACTAAGGCACTGGTCCAAGGTTGGGTGCACGATGTGATGCGGGAGCAGAAATCTGCTGCGCAGGTAGCGTCGGGTGGACCTGGTTCACCTGGATTATCTGCGCGCAGGCGCGTAGCTAAGAACGATACGCATGCTCGTGATCACGAGTGTGGTCGTTGCTTTGCTTTTGGTCATTGGCCTATACAATGTACTGGGGTGAAGCGTACTCTCGAGGAGGCTGTGATGGCCGGTGATCGCGAGGGTAGGGACAACTCAGGGGTTGATCGGGGACGCAAAGGCTAAGCCTCATTTAAACGCCTAGGGTTGGACCGTTTGGGCTTAGGCTCAACCCGATTGGCAATACCGGATACCGCCAAAACGGATGCGGTGTTAACTGTCAAGGAAGCCAGTGTGCAGTCTGATGCTAGCGCGGGACCACCGGTGATCACCCCTGGTGATTCTATCCCAGTGGAGTCGGTATTGTGGGATGGCATGGAGCAGATAGCGCGTTGCGTTTCTGCTTTGGCTCCCGCACCTTTGGACGCCTGTATGCAGTTTATAGTACAGCGTTTATAGTACAGCGTCAGGGGTCCGACCTGTCTCACCCTTGTGGTAAGCGCCTGTTCGTGGATTCCACTTTCTGGTCTTTGGACGGAAAACGGTGGTATGTGAGTGTGTGCGTTAGAGGGACTATCGATAAGTTGGACAGTGATAAGGTGTTTTTCGATAATAGCGTGAAGCCTGTCACTGTCACCGGTGCGCCACTCAAGCAGTACGGACAAGCCATACTGTCTCTGGAGATCGGGGGGGAAATATTTCATTATGCCCCTACTGTTTCCGATATTTCAGAAGATGGTATTTTGGGTGCGGAATTTTTGGAGTATTATGGTTGTGAGCTGCGACAGGCTGGCAGCCTATATCTTCAATATCCGTATCAACTCACGGTGCAGTGTGAATTGCGTCGCGATAGTCAGACCGTGTCTGCTGTTGCGCAGGATATTCGCATTGCTCCGATGACCGGCTGTGATGCTAAAATAACAGCTGTAGGGGTCGACGGTGATCACCAGAGCCTATTTGAACCGATGGTCTCAGAATTGCATGAGCTGGGATTGGTAGGTCAGAATATGCTAGTGTGGAGTCCTGTTGACTCAGTTGTGCCTTTGTTTAATCCGAATCGGTATGCGGTTAGGTTACAGAGGGGTACGACTATCGGGTTGTTAAGTGAAGCTACTGACTTTGGTAATGTTCATAGTGAATACGCTAAGGCGGGGTTGAATAAACAATCCGGTGTAAACATTGCTCGCGGCAATGAGGTCACTGAGTCAGCTGTTGCCGCAGTTGACCCGGTGGACGGGGTTGGAGTGGGGCGGTGTTGTGTGGTCAGCTGTTCGCAGTTAATTGGTAATTGGGGCAGTGGTTGGCCCGAACTGCGTGTCGCGCGGGCGGCGCAGTTGGATTGCCCCTCTAGTGTTGTGAGTAGTAGAGGGGAAGTGGGCGTTGCTGCGTTGGGGGAGGTAGCCGGTGAGGTTACTTTTGGTACGACGGAGGAGTGCGTGGCGCCTTCTGTGGTATCTGGGGCGCTAGATGGCAGCTTGCCTGCCCATCTTATACCTTTGGCTATGGGGTGTGAGGTGGTTGAGGAGTCTGATCGCTCTCAGGTTGTGGAATTTCTGGGTAGGAATACTCGGGTTTTCGCGGTGCCTGGTGAGACGTTAGGCTGGACTGAGGTGGTGAAGCATGGCATAGATGTCGGTGAGTCGGCTGCTTTTAGGATTCCCTATCGGCGGTTCGTGCATTCTAAGAAAGAGGCACTGGAGGCGGCGCTGCATAAGCTCTTAGATAGTGGGGTGATTAGGAGTAGTGATTCACCGTGGAGTTCACCTGTCCATATAGTCAAGAAGAAAGATGGTTCGATCTGTTTTTGTATTGACTATAAAGAACTCAATACTGTGACGCGGAAGAATGCTTACCCGTTACCGCGCATAGATGAGTCGCTCGAGAGTTTGAGGGGGAATGAGTGGTTTTGCACTCTGGATCTGCAATCTGGTTATCACCAGGTTGCAATGGATCCGGATGATATTGCTGAGACTGCTTTTAGTACTCACCTAGGCTTGTTCGAGTGGAACGTGATGCCGTTTGGGTTGTGTAATGATCCAGCCACGTTCGAAAAGATGATGACGGATATGCTGGCTGGTCTTCAGTGGAAGATCTGCCTGGTGTATTTGGATGATATCATTGTCTTTGGTCGAACACTGACCGAATGTCAAGTTCGGCTTCAAGCAGTGTTTGATCGTTTGCGTTCCTATGGGCTGAGACTCAAGGCTTCAAAGTGTAGGCTTTTTAAGCGTGAGACGCAGTACCTGGGGCGCGTTGTTTCTGCAAGGGGGATTAAGGTGGACCCTGAGAAGCTCTCTGCAATTGCGGGGTGGCCCAGGCCTGAGGATATGAAGGAAGTGAGATCATTCCTTGGGTTTGTGTCATATTACCGCGATTTCATTGCTGATTTTGCGTGGTTGGCTGTTCCTCTGCAGGACTTAGTCGTTACCGCGAGGAAGATAAAATTTGTGTGGGGGGACGCTCAGGAGGCGGCATTTCTGGGTTTGAAACGTGCCTTTACTCAGACCCCAGTGCTGCGATATCCGCGGGCTGTGGGGCAGTTCATTCTGGACACTGATGCGTCGGGGTTTGCAATCTCGGGCGTATTGAGTCAGGTTCAGGATGGGGTGGAGGTCCTGTTGTCTTTTGCGATTAATAAACTTAATAAAGCGCAGCGAAATTATTGCATGACGAAGCGTGATTTGATGGCTATCGTCGTGTATAGCAGGAAGTGGAAACATTTCTTGATAGGATCGGATTTTATTATCCGGACGGATCATCATTCCCTTCATTGGTTGTTAAATTTCAAGGAGGCGGAGGGGGTGATGGGGCGTTGGTTGGACACTTTGTCTGAATATGGTGTGACGAATGAGCATATTGTGTACAGGAAGGGGGTGGATCATATCAACGCTGATAGTCTGAGTAGAATCCCGGTTCGTAAGTGCGGCCGGGGTTATTGCACGGACTGTGGCGCGCATAATTGTGTGCTCGCAGCAATCTCTGCGATGCGGCTGGCGGACATAGATGATGATGAACTTTGGACGTTATCGGAGGTTCGCCTGGCGCAGCGCCAAGATCCCTCCATACTGTGTGTGATCAAGTGGTTGGAGGAGGGCCGCTCCAAACCTTTGCGTGACGAGCTGGCAGTGGAGAATGCAGAGACTCGTAAGATTATAAATCAATGGGATCTGCTGGAACTGCGTGAGAGTGTGCTCTGCAGGTGGAAGGTAGTGGGTGAAGACCTATGCAGTCGCCTGCAGATCGTCGTGCCATTTGCATTGCGCGATGATGTGTTGTTTTGTCATGGGCATTCTACAGCTACGCACTTTGGGCGTGTTCGCTCCACCAAACGTTTAGCTTGGCGGTTCTATTGGCCGGGCATGACTTCTGATATTATCAGGTGGTTAAGCCTGGTGAAGGGATTGCTAAGCTACCGTTGACTCAGGAATTGTCTGGGCATCTGTGGCGCCGTCTAGCGTGTGACTTTGTGTCCGGGTTTAAGACGACGTCTAGGGGTAATGTGGTGATGATGGTAGTCCAAGACTATTACACTAAGTACGTGCAGGTGTACCCCTTAAAAGATCACACTGCACCCACTGCAGCGCAGGCGTTGGTGGATAACTGGGTATTGATATTCAGTGCCCCAATACGGATCCATTCGGATCAGGGACGGGAATTTGAGTCCACACTTTTTCAGTCCATGTTGCGCTTGTTGGGCGTTAAAAAAATGCGTACGAACCCATACTGTCCGCAGTCGGATGGTATGGTAGAGCGCTTTAATAAGACGCTAATATCTGCGTTGGCTTGTACCGTGAATGACTTTCAGGATGATTGGGATTTACAGGTCAAGTTTGTGGCACACGCATATAACTGTACGGAGCATGCATCTACGGGTGTGACTCCTAACAGGTTACTATTTGGGGAGGAGCTCCGACTGGCAGCTGATTTGCAGTTTGGGGTGGTGAATCGTCAAGTAGGCCGACCGTGTGAGATCGTGTTTGTAAGATGGTTGGAGCATTGCTTTCACCACGCGTATAGCGCAGTTCGCGATGCTTTGGGTCGGGCAGCGGTTCGTCAGAAATCTGACTACGGGCCTGCTGTGTGGCGCCAGTTCAAGGTGGGAGATCGGGTGGTGCGGTATCATGCGCCGCTAGCTCGGGTCAAGCTCGCAAAGAACTGGGATGGTCCCTTTACTATAACAGAAGTTGTCTCTGACACCACAGTTATTATGAAGGGCAAGGATGGGAAATACCGTAAATCTAACGTTAGACGTCTAAAGCTTTACACCGAGCAGATGTCTAGAAACGCTGGACCATCCTCCTGGCTGGATGCACATGTAGGGGACGGGCCCGCACCTGTGAGGGTGGATGCTGGCACTATAGATGCGTTCAGTCGGAAGAAAGTGCCTGGGCTTCCAGTTACTGCGGGGGAGGCTATGCGCCCTAGGCGGCATAGGCCTGACAAACGGAAAAATAAACGTCGGCGTCGTTCTAGATCAGTGTCTGATGTCGATAGTGTTGTTTCTGTACGCAGTAGCTCGGGTAGTGACAGCGACTTTGTACCAGTTAGACAGGGGTGTGATGTGGGCTCGGATGCACCGCCTGTGCGGCGATCTGAGCGTTTAGCATTACGACGCAGATAACTGGTCGGGGCGGGGTAGCGGGTATTAGGCTACTCCAACCTGGTGCTGTCTGGTCTCCGGGGGTTGTGGGTACTTGAGGTACTCCAATCCCTGTCACACAACGAGTAACGCAGTACATATGTTCAGTTAAACTTTGCTACACAGTTATTTGAGGGTAGTGGGGAAAGACCGGGGGCCCCAGGGGCGCCAATGAATGGGCGCAGTTACTACTGTTCTGCGTAATGCCTCTGCCTAAGCCGTGTGTTTATTATCTGCTATTTCTTGTCTAACGCGTTGGTTATAGTTGATGGGGCATACTGCGTGTTAGCTGCTGTTACCACGGGAGTGTTTATGGTTACTGCGGGCATGGGTGCGTAACTGGTTATACTGTTCAGTTGGGCGTAACTGGGTCACTTATAGCATGTGCGTGTAACTGGGCGAGGGGGTTGCTGACACTACGCAGTATGGGTTGTTGTTGTTAGTGACTACGTGAGTGGCGGGGCCCTGTTGCCGGGGGTGGCTCGGTATTGTGCACTAGCTGGTGGGCAGGCCGTGTGGTGGAGCTAATTAGGTCACCCGTATATTCTGCGGTCGGGGGTTCTCCATGATCACGTGGTGCGGTGACGTCAGCGGTACTACGGGGGCCGGGGAATACCGCCGTCGGGTGGTTTGATTGGTTCCTATGTAGGTCACGCTAGTTGTACCGATGGCGAACCTGGTGTTTCGCGGGTGAAGTAGGCGCTGTCTGGTTGGTACGCCGGCAGGACTCTGCAGTTCTGCGGTCGAGTATGTGGAGCCAGTCACTCTACCGGCTGCCGGCAGACGAGGTGGGTGTTTTTGTTTCTCGACATTTCTCCCATCTCCGCATACTCTGTATTGTTGTTTGGTTGTGTCCTCGTGTACATTGAGTATAGCAAGGCCGGCCACGTCTGTGTTTGTCTGTGCGTTTAGGCGCACAGGCCGGACACAGCGTGTGCGGCGATCGTCGGTGGTGAGGGAGACACGGCTGAGCTGCCTTGGCAGTTTGTCATGTTTCTATCATGGCCGATGATGAGTTAGCTTCGCCCGGCTCCCCTTTACGGGATGCCGAGGCTGACACTTCCCTCCATCTTCTCTTCGCAGGGTTTGAGGGTGGCGACGGCGGGGAGATATCGTGTTTAGGCACGATTAGACCTATAGGCGGTGGGACTGTTGCTTTAGCAATGTCTCCATCGCTGTCCAGCTCGCTGCTGTCGCCCGTGTTGACGGTGTCCAGAGGCCCTCAAAGAGGTGCGGATGTCGGGCTGGTGTCTCCATTGGGAGTTGCTAGCCTGTCACTGCGCTCTCCTGAGGTGCCGGTGATGCTGCAGCGCGAGTCCTCTAGGGTAGTGGCTGATCGGACGATGGTTAGTACTGACGAGCTGGCACGCTTTCGAGCGTGGCAGGCCGCTCAGGCGATGACGGTCGGGTCAGCGTGTTCATCCCGTACAGAT
Organism: Branchipolynoe longqiensis; assembly: GCA_030323885.1. Lineage (NCBI taxonomy): Eukaryota > Metazoa > Annelida > Polychaeta > Phyllodocida > Polynoidae > Branchipolynoe > Branchipolynoe longqiensis. Next base: position 102,020,622 of record CM059188.1, on the reverse strand, counting down.
CCATTCTCTCTCAGCCCAGCTGAGGAGAGGATGGCCCAGTCTCTCGGTGGTGGTTCGCCTGGTTCACGCCAGGTTGTACCACCAGCCGCGGTTGCTGGCCGACCTCTTGCGAATACGCTTGTGAGCTCTGGGGAAGTAGGGACTAGCGCCTCTGGGCAGCTGGTTCTGGCACCTCATGACAGCGGGCGGACAGCAGGGGGAGGTTCTGGGGGTGCGATGGACGTAGACCCGATCATATCTACCCCGGTTGTGGGCGGTGAGCCCCTTCCACAGCATCTGTAGCACTATCGGTGGCGCAGGTGAGGACTGCAGTGCGGAAAGCAAAGGCTTCCGTACTGCGTGACACTGTCCCTCAGTCTGGTGCGGTAAAGGTGAAAACACCGCCTAAAGTGTTGTACGGCTTGTATGACTATCGCTATCGGAATAGCCATGAGTCGATACGAGACGTACCGATTGACGTCGTTGTGACTCCAGCCTTGGGTGCGTCGGTTCGTGAGAGCTCGTCGGAGTCGGTCGCCTCTGGCGCCGTGGTTGTTCCAATGGAACAGCCCGTGGCGGTGGGAGGAAGGACTGACGGTTCGACTGGGCGTGTAGCGTCCATGATCGCCTGTTGGCGGGACAACGGTGGGTTTGGGGTAGAACTCGGGTATGAGATCGCCGAGGACCCGCTGCCGTCGTCTGAGTGGATCGTCCGGTAGCGTAGGGGTGGCCCTGTTAAGCTTGCGCGGTTCCTTTCGGGGAACGTGGCGGGCTTGACGGAGTCGAGCCTCTCGCGACTGTGGCATGACCCTCATGACGAGCCACGTAGTCTCAGAGACTATGCGACATGGCAGAAGGGGTATAGGCAGATCGTCCAGCCGTACGATAAGGACGGAGAGTATGAGGTCTTCGATGATGAAGGCTGGGCGGAGCCCGAGAGTCATCCTGTGACTCCGCTGAGGTGGTATAGCCAGTGGGTGAATTTATTATTCCGCACGGTATCCTTTCAAGCGGGACGGGAGGGCTACACCAAACAGGAACTGGTGTGTCCCGGCTATGTTCGAAGGGTGTTCCATCCGGGACAGGCTTGCCTGTTCTGTGAGATACACCATGTCGGAAATAGGCGGTTCCCTAAGCTGTTCCTGCGGTGGGCGCAGTTGGCCCATCACATTTGTGAGGAGCATCTGCACACCGCACCTCTATGGAGATGTGTGCGTCCATTCAACGCGGTGACGGGTTGTGAGGGGTGCCCTACGTTTAAAACGTCGGGACAATACTTCGCAACGAGGCGCCGCGGTGTGATGATCACGCACCTCATGGAGGGCCATGGTCGGGTGATGGACGACCTGGTGGCGGGGCTCAGTGAGATTCAGTGGAATCCTGACTCCAAATCACGGCGCGCAGTGACCTTCTCGATGAAGCAGCGCCCTGACTTCTACCTGGGCAAGGAGACACTTGCGCTGCCACGGCAGCACAGGTTGATCGGTTTGCACCTCTATGACAGAGGGTCGGCGGAGCTCAGTCGCGAACGGTTAATAGCCGATCACGGGGCATCTTCGGCGAGGCGGGCAAGAGGTCGTGGGGCAGTGCCCGGGAAGAGGGAGATACTGCGGCCGGGTGCGGCAGGTGGCGCAGCGAACTCTGGCGGCAAGCAAAGGTCGGCCGGGGTAAGGGGAGAGGGAAGCGCACCTCGTCCCTAGTGTCGCTCCATGGTAGCTGTGCTATCGCGTTGGAGCGGAATCAGGGGTCAGACAGGTCGGCCTCTCCGCCTCCACCTCCACCGCCGCCGCCTCCGTCTTCAGCTCAGGGCGTGAAGGATTGGCCTGAGTTGCCAGTCGCAGCCGGGGCTGGAGTGGAGGAGGGTGGTAAAGGGTGGCATCGCAAGCGCCGGAAGTTGGCAGCGGTGCAGCCACCCGACACACTGAGTGCGGTGGTGGCACGCGGTCCGGCTCCGGCAGCGACAACCCAGGTGGCATCGGTTTCTCAGCGGGTGTCGCTGGGCCAGGTTCCGCGGCGTCAGGTGACAGCCGCTGCGGGATCCGCCTCTCAGCTGGCAACGACGGCGTCATTGAGTCAGGGGATAGAGCCGGTAGGGACTGCTGCGGTGGTTGCCTGTCCTGCTGCGAGTCCTGTGGTCGCGCGGCCGGTGGTGACAATCGCCCCGGTAGCCGACCACGGTATTGTACTCGCGCTGGATAGCATAACGCAGCGCCGCTGCGAGGCTAATCATTTGGACGTGACGTCGGTCAACGGCATGGTTAAAGCCTTCATAGAGGGCTTTGACGCGGTTGTGGCACAGACTCAGGACACTCTGGTACGCCAGGCTGAGGGTAGGAGCGGTGCGGACTTTGACTGTGTTGTAGAGGACAAAAAGATTGTCGAACGCAAGTTAGAGGCATCGCGCGAGCAGAGGGCTCGGCAGGCTGAGGTCATAAATCCGCCGGGACTTCAGAAGCTGGGATGGATCACTAAGATCCTTAGATCTAACCGGCTTCAGCATCGAGGATCGGCTGCACTGACTGCCGGCTAGCTTGGTGTCTGCTGCTGCTACGCGCATCGGACCCTGCTCAGTCGCGTGGCTAGTGCCCCACTTGATGTAGACGAGGATGTTCAGATGACAAGTGGCGGGAAGGTGAGCGATGAGTAGCTGCTCGCGCAGTTAGGCGTTGCTCCCTCCTGTTCGAGGGATTTTGGACGTCTCGTCGGAAAATTCAGATGACAGGTGACGGGGTGATGAGCGATGGTTGACTGGTAACGCGGTTAGCTGTTGCTCTCTCTCGTCCGAGGGATTCTGGATTGAACGTGACAATCAGATGACAGGTGGCAGTTAAGGCTAGCATTGACTGACTGCTCACGCAGGTAGTTAGTGCGGGCCCTGTCCGAGGGATTTTGGGTGTCACGCAGGGGTAATTGAAAGACCAGCATCCCTGTGGCGGTTATTAATTTTGTTTTTTATATATATATATATATACATTAATAATATATGAAATAATTTTCTTTTTTTTTCTGACAATTCATCTCCCTGATGGAAGTGGATACCGCCTTGTATATATGCATGTTTGTGAATATGATATCTATTTTGATATGTTTTTTTTACATTGATAGCCACGATGTAATTAGCATGTCGTACTGCTTTATTCTAATATGATTCTTTTTCTTTGCAGTGCGATTGTTGATGTGATATGTTGTGGTGAAGAGCTCAGTTTCTCCCGATTGGAGGACCTAGCTTCTTGTGTTCTGAGTATTTTTCTGCAGTAGGAGTCGGAATAATTTTTTTTGTATACATATTAAATTAATTATTTTCTTATATTCCTCAGCTTTCACCCCGTTTTGACTTCCTTTTTCCACACTATTAGGAAATATGATCGTCTAAATTTATTTCAGTGGGACGAGGTGGTCAATGGTGTGGGAGTTGGTGGGTTGACACTGTACATTTCACACTAAGATATTTTCATATGCAGTGTTGCCCTGGCTCTTGTTTTAAACTGCATTCTTTAATTTAAAATTACTACTATAGTAAGCGCTTCTGGCAGAACATGAAAGACAGCGTGTGCATCGGCTCCTGTTTGATCAGTTGAGGATGCACATGAGTATGATTTACTTTGTAGGAGGCCGGGTTCTTGCTGGCGCCCAGTGCTTCTTATGAAATGTATTACATGCCGAACGTTGTATCTGCGGAGACTTTCTCAATTGTTATAAGTAACACTGCCCTTCTACTTTCATGCACTCTGCACCGGAGCGGGTCACCGGGCATGGCGGGTCCTGGGTGTGGCTGCGTGATGTGTCTGCGGCGTAATACAGTCTGTGATCTACTGGACAGGCGGCGCGGGCACGAGGAGGACGGACTGAGGAAGCTCTAAGAGGAGCCGCTCCGTGCAGAAGGAAGAGCGCCCCGCTAACGGTTCTCCTGAGATGGGGGGCGGTGGGGGGCGAACTGAGCAGTTCCTTGCTGCCTTCTGTCGAGGGGGTTCCACTTGTGGGGTATGGACAATTCTCTCCCAGCAGAAGACATTCTATATACCAACTACATAGAAGCTGGGAGAGGTCGTTTCTGTGCGACACATTTAAAGTCTCTTTCTTCACCTAGATTAATGACATGTTTGCCTTGCAGCTAGCTAGATACATATCGCTATTCGCTGCAGGCAGGTCTAGGAATTGCGCATAAGGATACATAGCTTTGTAAGGCTTCTCTCCCTTTCAAGTTAGTTCTCATGTTGACTTCTATCATTTCTCGATTCTCATCGGTTTGCAGTTTGCAACCGGTGAGACTCTAGGGGGGGCAGTGTAGTAGTCTGAACATGAGCTCTACTACCACGCGGTAGCAGCGGAGACTACACCGTGCACCAGCGCAGTACCTCTACACTGCGCCAGGTGCCGGCACGGGTAGCCACCGGTCAGAACCCAACTGGGCTGACCTCTACTGCGTGTGGCTGACCCCCCCCCCCCACACACACACACCTATAGAGTCGATGTGGGATCTGGCGAGTCAGGGGGTGGGTCAGACAACTACTGATGCCGCGGAGAGCAGATGGTTCGATAAACCAAGTTGAAGCGTACTCTGATTGAATCTTGGTGTTCTTCCGTGAGTAACTGCGAGAGTGGGAGTCGGAGGGCCGTGGGCCATTACACTATCTATTATTTCCTCACCTATCCATGGGTCCTGGTTGTCCCTCATCTTGATTGTCTTAATTGGCCACATTTTATTGATTAATTCTTGAATCCTACCTAAAACATTTTACCATTTCTGATTTGGTATAGTATTGCTCCACGCTGGAGAATGTCTTAGTGCCTGCTTTGTTCTTGATCTTGCATTTGAAGAAATTACTTAGTGGGGCATTGAGCCCTCGGAATGAGGTTCCCCACTCAAATTCTCCAGTCGCAGCCTTTTCTGGGTTTATTTCTTTGAATTCAATGTTGTGGAACTGCTCAGGCCTGTAGAACCTGCCATTAATCAGTATGTTTTTCCACACATCTTGACCACTTTAACTCCAGGATGGTTTTTTGCAAGCACATACATTTGCTGGACTGTGCGTCCCTGCAGTAATTCATCTCCAGTGCTATCGGGACGCATGTTGATTCTCCCATATTTTTAGTCTTAGATTTTATTTTTTGCTCGATATAGTTCCTCGCATTGTTCCCTGTTTTGCATATGGATTTTGATACTTCTGGGCCTTAGTTTCTGTGCATCCCCATTGGTATTCTCTTCCTCACTGTGCTTGTCATTGTTTTCATTATCATCAGTTGTAGCTGGCAATTTCTTGTGCTTTCTCCCCAACCGATATGCCTTGGTGATCACAGTCCAATCAAACATACAGCCACCCGATTTGAGAATTTCGCCAACCATTTCCTCCATGCTTTCCCCTTCATTCTCAGGGACCCCCTGAATGATGATATTCATTCATTTTGTTCATCATTCTCTTCCTTTTGTTCTCTTTTGGTGTTTGACACATCTAATTTGTCAAGGGTTGCTTTGAGGTCATTGTTTTTCTCTCTACACTCATTGAGTGCAATTTTGCATTCATTTAGGGCTCTCCTTAGCCCCTCCATCATCTCGGCATCCCTCCTTGCCCCACCTTCCAGCTTTGTCATTTTCTTTTTAGTTTCCACATCTAGGTTTTCTCTTTCTCCCTGCTTCTCCTCTCTTTCATTTCTCATTGTATCCCTGATGAACTTGGCTAACTCATCTGTGGTCTTAGGCATCTTGCTGGGGTTGGCATATTTGTTTTTGGATGCCATGTCTCCTGTTTTTCTGTCGTATAGTGTCAGTTCTTCCTGTGTTTTGACACTGCTAATCCCTAGATTGTCACACAGACAATTACAAGCAGTGTTATTTCTGATACTATGTCTCCTACTACTCCTCCTTGTTACGCTTGTATCTGTTTTCCCACCTTTATTTCCAGATTCCATGCATTCAGTATCCATTTACCATCTGTCAGTGTACCACACCACACCAGACACCATTCAGATGAATTTTGACTGTTCAGAATGACTTGTTTTGTAGTTTTAGCTCCAGTCGGTTGACATAGACGTTAGATGTATGCAGCGCTTATCATCAGCATCCACCACTATTGTGGATGTGGGTAAATGTTTTATCCAGCTAGCTAGCTACCTGTCTTTTGCATAATCAGCACCAGATAACGTTGCAACTAATAAGGGCAGTTTAAGCAATTTAGTGTTGGCTACACAAAGTCATCAGCATGGCACTATTGTGGCATTATATTGTGTGGGCATTATCTTGTGTGCATTTAACTAGTTATATTATTACATCATGTCAAAGAAGATATAGTTATGTAGCTGGTACACTAATTTCAAGAAGATTTATTGGTTCAAATTGTGAGTTAGAAGAAAGAAATCTGTTTCACCTCCGTTTCTTCATTGTCCTGTGATTTGGAATTTGAGGATTTCCCACCGGCTGCTTTTGCATAGGACTGTGACAGGGTTTGCTTCTCAATCGCAGTATTTTTCTTGGAGTCTTTCAAATTCTGAAATAAAATATGCTAGAGCAGGCACAGATCCATATCAAAAATACATTATTAAATGGAAATAGGACCAAGTCAAAGTGTCTAAACCCTCACCACCAAAACCCCCACCAAACCATTTCACTAATTGGCCATTTGTTTTCTGTTGTCTAACTAAAAAAGCTTTTGATTCAGGTTGTAGTCTTTAGATCAAAAATCATGAAACATTTACATTACAACAAGTGTACAGAAAGCCAAGCTTTAAAGAGAGAAAATAATTCTAGCACATTGATTGTTTCATATATATTTATAGTATCATTTATTGCAGGACTGATCAATGTGCAACACGAGTCCAGTATGTGGGAAACAATTTCGATAATCAGCACCAGATAACCCTTAGAACTAATGTGGGCAGTTTAAGCAATTCACAGTGCCACCTAATAGTTCACCAACGATTTAGTGTTGGCTCCCCAAAATCTTCAACATGATGCTATTGTGACATTGGTCGTAATGCTTGCATTACGGTTGTTTCGCGGTGGGAGAAGACCCCCCTCCCACCCTTCCCACTGCCGCTGACACCTCATAGCTGACACCCCTGCCCTGACACCTGACCGCCTCTGCTCTCCCCGCCCCTGCCGCCTAACACTTCCCCTTCTCTCTCCCCCTTATAACCCCGGCCGTCGCTGCCTCCAGCTATTCCGCCTCCTGCTGCCTCTTGCTCCACGTCTCTTCTTTCCACCCACTCACCCTTCTCTTCTCTCCTAAAGTGGAGGGCTCTTCCGGGCTCTCTCCCCACTAGCCTCTCTCTTGGACATTCATTTCCCCTCACTTCGATATATAACCTGTTCCCCCCCCTTGCATTGTGAGTTATACCTTGATATTGTGAGTGTTTTATGAGTGATATTCTTCTCTTCCTGCCTAAACGTTTTGTTCTTCCTGTAATAAAGTGTTTTTCTTCCACCCCAGCCTCCTTGTTTTTCTTCCGTTGCGTATCATATTGTGTGTATTTAACTGGCTATATTAATACATAATATCATACATCATATTTACGTAGCTAATTTTGTGAAGAATTATTGGTTCAAATTGTCAGTTTGAACGAAGAATTCTATGGCTATTTTCTTTACAATATGTGAAGAGAAAGCGAGGGTTGGAATAATGAAAAGAGAATGCAAGCGCATAGATTGTTGCAGATACTCACATAACAATGAATTTATCCCAATATTTGACAAAGAAATACACAATAGTATTAGAAGGAGGTACGTAAAAAACTAATGCTAGTCTAATATGCAGCATATACACATAGAAGAATGTTAATATTTCACCTCCCTTCCTTCATTGTCCTGTGATTTGCGATTTGAGGATTTCCCATCGGCTGCTTTTGTAGAGGACTGTGACAGGTTTTGCTTCTCAATTGCAATTTTTTTCTTGGAGTCTTTCAAATTCTGAAATAAGTAGGCTACACCAGGAAAACAGGAGACCCAAGTCAAATGTCTAAACCTGCACCACCAAACCCACACCCAAGCATTTCATTAATTGGCCATTTGTTTTCTGTTGTCTAACTAAAAAATGCGTTTGATTCAGGTGGTAGTCATTAGATGAAAATCATGAAACATTTACATTACAGGTGTACAGAAAGCATAGCTTTAAAGAGAGAGAAAATTATTCTAGAACATTGATTGTTTCATATAACTTTATAATAATAGTTTAATTCATTGCGGGGCGTATCAATGTGCAACACTAGTCGATTATGTGGGATACAATTTAGATAATCAGCACCAGATAACCCTTGCAACTAATGTGAGCAATTTAATCAATCCACAGTGCCACTTCAGCAAGGATTTAGTGTTGGCTACCCATAATCTTCAACATGACACCATTGTGGCATTATATTACTTGTATTTGAAGAGCTATATTATTATATCATGTCACAGAGGTTATATATATGTAGGAATTCACAGTGCCACCTAATAGTTCAGCAAGGGTTTAGTGTTGGCTACCCATAATTTTCAACATGACCCCATTGTGACATTGGTCATGTTGGTCGGCAACATGGGTAATTTGGGAGCGACAAGGAACCGACCCCCCCCCCTAATTACCGACCCTCCCACACCACGACCACCCCACCTGGCGCACTATCCTGGCACCTCCCACCACTCTTTCCAACTTAACTCCACCACCTCACACCGGGTGGCGCCACCACTCCCACCCCAACTGGCGAGCACTCCCCGAACCCAACCCGCCTTCCGGTTGGGCTGCCCCAACTCCCTCACTTCTCACCCTGACACCAGACCATATACACCTCCCCCTTTCTTCTTGCCACCTCGTGGTTGTTCTCCAGTTCCCGCCAAAATGCGGCAACGGACGTCAACACGTGCGTGCACCACCTGAGATGCCGACACGCCTGCCGAGACACCTAAGCAGCATGGCCAGTCTAAATCGATGATCACCAAAACAGCAACCAACAAAAAGAAAGGTTCAGTCGAGGACACTGACACAACGCCTGATGTAGGAGAGATCGCCTTGCTTTGTCAATCTATGACTGACTCACTTGAGCAAAAAGCTCAGTTCGCCAAAAAGATAATGGACAGGATGGAGGCACTCGAGACGACCGACAAATGCTGGAAGTGTTCACCGAGCACTACCTCATCAGACAACGGTGCAAGATCATCAAAATGCAGTCGCCGCAGCTGGGACACCCGTGACAAGTCTTGTACCCCTTCACGTGACTCCGGACGCAAAGAGCGCAAAACTGACGGTCGCCGGCAACGGAGGAGGAGCAAGGACTCACACCACCAGTCATCATCTCCTGAGGAGGACACATCACACCGTGCCGTGGTCGACGCCCTGACTGACTCCAACCGTGACAACAACGGCCGAAAGAAAAGAGGTAGGATCCAGTTACTCCCCCAGTTATTTGTGATCAGCGACGATAGGAAGGGAAAGGTCAGTTTGGGAGAGAGCATGTGGCATGAATACTTTGCCGCGCTCGGTAACATGAGGGAGGACTCGCCGGTGCCGCGATCATGGATTGAACCCATGATTGAGCACCAAGACCAGGTGACCATCATGGCAAGAGATTGGTTGTGGGACACGTGTCTGGGTTGGGCAGAGTGCATATTTACTATGATTGACGACGGGAGGTTGAGACGTGGCTGGAAGGATAGCACAGCCATTAAAGACCTCCAACGTGACGCCTGCCTGACGGGTGTGAGAAAGGAAGACCAGAAGAGAGCCGTAAGGGCCGAGCATAGCATTAGGAATCAGAACAGCCCACCTGGTTATTCAGGCCCTTGAACGACTCCTGCAGTAATTACTAGCAAAGCCCTGAGCTCCTGCCCCCCCCCCCGCATCCTCGCTTGCACTCCTGTGGGGGTTTTCCCCCCTACCACCCACCCCTATGGGCCCCCCCTCCCCTGCCACCACCCTTAACCATCATGAACAAACCATCAACACACCAAACATCCTACACAACTATCAATCTGTTTAAACACATTGAACATTATATAAGACAGACAAAATGTCTTGTCAACTATAAACTTATGTTGTTTTATAAGAGAAAATATGTAACCCACAACAATTGTTTGAGTTGCCCCGAGTATACACCTTCTACTCGTGCTGCTCCCTATTTTTGCATGAACTACAGTGACTGGTGCTGTACATTCTACAGGATCGGTGCTGTGACTAATACAGCACTGACCAAACTTAGATTATTTAGACTGTCAATTCCAATAGTAAGATGGCCGGAAGACCAGTGCTCCGGCACTGACAAATGTCATTCAGATGAATGAATACTTTACCCAAAAAAAACAACAACAAAAAAACAGGAGGTCCAATGAGCAAGCCTCGACGAGCACATACGGTCAATATAAACGACCACGAGACAGATGGCCACCCTTGCCATAGGTGCAACTGGGGCAATGATTGCCGTTTTACCAGCTCGCATGGCACCGGCAGTGAGAGATTCGCACACGTGTGCGCCTGGTGCGTCAACAAGATTGTAACAATAAGAAACACCAGCTGGAGAAGGCCACCACAGCAACGGCTGACGAAAATCTGGCTCAAGATTTTCAGTGAATGGCCCGGACCGGGCCGACACAAACATTGGGCGAGGAGAGTCATTTCTGTCATGACACAAACAACACACGCAAAGTAAGTCCTGAACACACTGTGAACCATTGTACTGCCAGCAACGCTCCCAGCAGCGCTCGGCTCCGCTCGCCATGACCACCCTAACCTCTAGACCCTCCATAGGCTCCGGCGGGGCGCTGCCCAGGCATGCTCCCAAGCCGGCGCACCATTGCAGAACCTCCAAGAACTTGGGAACTGGAGATCGAACGCAATCTTGGCATTCGTTAAACCAGCAGCCTTCAAGATCGCAACACAGGCACTCGCCACATTATTTGGTTGAGTGCCAGGTCGTGTGGTTCAAATCTCCATCAATCGACCCATGACCCTGAACTATGACCTCATTAGAACTCGACCTAATTGGCCACGAACTCTCTGATCCCACTCTCCACCGCTACGATTATAACAGTATCAACTGACCTCATTATCTATTGATTGACCTCGATACAACTTTCACCTAATTACCACTTGACCTTGATTGAATATAGACATTGACCTCATTACTCATTACAACCTTCACCTATGTACCATTTGACCTTGATTGAACCTAAACTGATTGACTTCGTTACTCATTACCTCTATCATAGCATTTACCCCACTGAACACTGATTGACCTAATTAATCACTGCATTATTTGACCTCGATGTGAACTTTGACATACACTTGATGATTTATCTACTCATATTATCTTAATTACCTTAACATGATTGTCCATTTGAATTTATTTTGTATAGTATAATTAGTTATGCACATATTATTTAGGCTGCAGGGCCTCACCTATAGCCCACCGGCGGGGGCGGGTGCAATAATATTGTTAATAAGATGTCCATACTATGAGTTCCTTGTTGCATTATCAAATTATATTGTTTGTATTTGAAGAGCTATATTATTACATCATGTGAAAGAAGATATATTTATGTAGCTGCTACACTAATTTTATGAACATTTCTTCGTTCAAATTGTGAGTTAGGAGGACGAATTCTGGAGGCATTTTCTTGACAATATGTGAAGAGAAAACAAAGGTTGGAAGAATGAAAAGAGAATGCAAGCACATAGATTGTTGCAGATACTAACATGACGATGAATTTGTCTCATTATTTGATGAAGGAATGTGCAGTAGTATTAGAAGGAGGTGTGGAATGAACTAATGAATTTCATTTAATATATACAGAAGGAATGCCCGTCTAATATGCAGCATATACACATAGAAGGCTGTTAATAATTCACCTCACTTACTTCATTGTCCTGTGATTTGTAATGTGAGGATTTCCCATCATCTGCTTTTGAAGTGGACTCTGACAGATTGTGTTTCTCAATTGCAATATTTTTCTTGGAGTCTTTCAATTTCTGAAATAAAGTAGACCGGGCCAGTCACAGGTACATATTACAACCACATTATTAAAGGAAACCAAATGTCTAAACCCTCACCACCAAGTCCACACCCAATCATTTCACTAACCAGCCATTTGTTTTCTGTTGTCTAACTAAAAAAGGCTTTTGATTCAGGGAGTACTCTTTAGCTAAATATCATGAAACATTTACATTGCAACAAGTGTAGAGAAAGCCTAACTTTATTCTAGTACATTAATTGTCTCATATAACTATATAATGATAGCTTAATTATTATATAGGACTAATCAATGTGAAATACTAGTCCAGTATGTTGGATACAATTTAGATAATCAGCACCAGATATCCTTTGCAACTAATCTGAGCATTTTAAGCAATTCACAGTGCCACCTAATAGTTCAGCAAGGGTTTAGTGTTGGCTACCAATAATCTTTAACATGACGCCATTGTGACATTATATTGTTTGTATTTGAAGAGCTATATTATTACATCATGTGAAAGCAGATATATTTATGTAGCTGCTACACTAATTTTATGAATTTCTTGGCTCAAATTGTGAGTTAGAAGTAAGAATTCTGGAGGAATTTTCTTGACAATATGTGAAGAGAAAACAAAGGTTAGAAGAATGAAAAGAGAATGCAGGCACATAGATTGTTGCAGATACTCACATGATGATTTGTCTCATTATTTGATGAAGGAATATACAATAGTATTAGGAGGTGTGTAATAAACTAATGAATGAAGGAATGCTAGTCTAATATACACCATATACACATAGAAGACTGTTAATATTTCACCTCCCTTACTTCATTGTCCTGTGATTTGCATTTTTTTTTATGAAGGAATGTACAACAGTATTAGAAGGAGGTGTATAATAAACTAATAAATTTGATTTAATATAGACAAAAGGAATGCTAGTCTAATATGCTGGATACGCTGTTGGTGCTGTGTGAGTGGAGTGTGACACAATCACTCACTTGTTTGTTACAGCGGATGTGGGTGGCGTCTTCGTGTTTGTAGGAGCTGCTGAGGTTAAGGGGGTGCCACCCCACCTGCACTGTTATCAGTCGCACTGGCATCATGTTTTGCTAGGTTAGGTCATGGGGTTTGTTGGCATCTGGTGTTGGCTGCAGGGGGTTTCTGATGTGAATGCTGTATGTGCTTTGTAGTTTCCAGGCCAGGCCGTTCATCAGTGTTTATTATTGTCCTCCATGTCTACACTTTGAGCTTGTGAGGCAGCACTGTTTCTGCAGTACTCAGGCACGGGCCGAGCCCCTTTTGTTGGTAATTGGTTTGTATGACGTTGGTAATTTGTGTGGGGGTGCTGTTTACATTGTTTTTTAAAGCGTCTTTTGTATTTTGTCCACTGCCCCCTTTCTTAGGTTTTTGAGTAGTCCTTGTTCTTCCGGAAACACTGCGGTTTGGTTTGTAATCATGGTATGTCTGCATCATCCAAAAACAGTATGCACACACATGTATTACCTCCTGTGATCCATCCATGTGGTACTGCGGTTGACCGCAGCATCATTCCGTGTTGTACGCCTGACAGTGTGTCTGGTAGGGTATGGCCCGTTTGGTCTGATGGAGGCCATGTTTGGATGGTTTGTGTAACAGTAGCCCATAAGATCATTCTGCATGGTCTGCTAGTCCTACCACGCTAGCTTATTCTTCTCTATACCGTCAAACACCCTTTGAGACCCTGCCCTGACTCCCAGCCATGGGCATACCATGCAGTTGTCTGTTACACAGCGTAGGGACACCTACCTTCAGTCCTACTGTACATGGCTCACTAGCAATCCATTACGTCGTCCAGTATCTCTATTTGCGCCTCCCTTTGCTGCTCTCATTGGGCCCTGCGGGGGGGGGGGGGGGGGGGGGGGGGGGGGGGGGGGCCTTATGACTCATGCACCTGCCATGTTGCTGCATTGGCTGCTATTGCTCTTGCTGTTCCTGCTCGTCGTCTAAAGTTGATGGGTGAGTCTCCCTTACCCTGGGCCATGGCCAGCTGTTGGGATTGAGGTGGCTGACGCTGGGCGGCCCTCTGGTGCGGTGTAGGGACCATGGGCGGCCCCTGGGCTGGGATGGGTGGAGACGTGGCTGCACTGCACACGGGAATGAGGAGTCCAAGTCCGTCTCTGGTGGGACCACAAAACGTGGTGGGGGTCCTCAAATGAGGACATGGCTGTTCTCGGCACGCTGCTGTACGTCTCGAGGCTATAACTGAGCTGGATGGCCAAGGTGGGTGAATCCCCTGTCACCAGGCGGGGGTTTTTGGCCAGTCAGCCAGTTGGCAACTGCCCCTGTTCTTTGATGAATTACTGTGCCTCGGCATGGCACGTTCTGTGTGTCTCTTGAGGAGAGAGTGAGAAGAGGTGTTGCTCTGACGGTGGTCTCCCTGGGAGTGACTTGTAGGGGGCCCGCTGGTGTGAGGCTGGGGTGTTGTTGAGGGTGATTTGTGATTGGCTATGGGCATTATAGGGTTGCCCAGTGGGGTGGCTTGTTGGATTGTGATTGGCAGGTGGGAAGGGCTGCTTACCTGTCCTCTGCATCCCCAGCAATGACAGCAAATGGGTGCCACCCACTCATTTAACATCATTACAAGAAGTTTACAGAAAGTTAAGCTTAAATGAGAGAGAAAAAGAGTTCTAACACATTGATTGTTTCACATAACTCTATAATAATGGCTTCATTCATTGCAGAACTTGTCAATGTGTAAAAAAGATCCAATATGCCATATACAATTTAAATAATTAGCTGCAGATAACCTGGGCATCTTAAGTCTTCCACAGTGCCACCGAATAGTTCACTAAGGAATTAGTATTTGCGACCCACTATCTTCATCATTGCACTGTGGCATTATATCATGAGTGGTTGCAGAGTTATTTTACCTATTATTTCATGGCAAACAACATATATATATATATCTCCAATACTAATTTTATGAAGATTTATTGGTCCAAACTCTGGGTTAGAAGGAAGAATTCTGGGACTATTTGCTTTACAATATGTGAAGAGAAAGCAGAGGTTGGAAGAATGAAAAGAGAATGCAAGCACATAGATTGTTGCAGATACTCACATGACCATGAATTTGTCTTATTATATGATGATGGAATATATAATGGTATTAGAAGCAGGTGTGTAATAAACTCATGAATTTTTTTAATATACACAGAAGGAATGCTAGTCTAATATGCAGCATATACACATAGAAACCTGTTAATATTTCACCTCCGTTACTTCCTTGTCCTGTGATTTGCGATTTGAGGATTTCCCATCGTCTGCTTTTGCAATGGAATTTGAGATATTTTGCTTCTCAATTGCAACATTTTTCTTGGGGGCTTTCAAATTCTGAAATAAAGTAGGTCAGACCAGTTACAGGTATATATTGAAAATGTATTATCAAAGAAAACACGCGACCAACTGGCTAAACCCTCCCCACCAAATCCACCCACAAGCATTTCACTAATTCTCCATTTCTTTTCTGTTGTCTAACTAAAAAAGGCTTTTGATTCTTTCATATAACTGTATAATAATATAAAATTCATTGCAGGACTGATCAATGTACAACACTGGTCCAGTATGTGGGATACAATTTAGATAATCCTCACTAGATAACCCTGGGAACTAATATTAGCTTTTTAAGCAATTCACAGTGCAACCTAATAGTTCAGCAAGGACTTAGTGTTAGCTACCCATAATCTTTAACATGATACCATTGTTGCATTATATTGTTTGTATTTGAAGACCTATATTATGACATCATGTCAAAGAAGATATATTTATGTGGCTGCTACACTAATTTTATTAAAATTGTGAGTTAGAAGGAAGAATTCTGGGGCTATTTTCTTTACAATATGTGAAGAGAAAGGAAAGGTTGGAAGAATGAAAAGAGAATGCACCCTGACAGCATTTGGAAGGGAGATATGGTTGTACTCCGCCGTCAACAATTGTCAGATCCAGGTCATACACAAACCAGGGAAAGAACTCGTACTAGCGGATGCCCTGAGTAGGTGGGCACTTGAACGACCAGACCGTATCAAAGCAGCGCAACTCACTGAAAGTCTCAACCTCTCTGAAATTAATGTCACATTCGATGATGTTTTCTCCTGAGACCTGTAGCTCCACCTGGGAACATCCGTCTAATCTGGGTCTCTATTCCCAGGTTACACACAAGACCAACACAACCGGATCCTGAAGGTGTACTTTGCAGGGCTAGCGGTCGGCACCTGGAAGAACAAGTCAGTGCAGGCAAAGAAATATCTACACTTCGCTGCCCACCACGGTGTCGACCCGCTGGCGCCCTCACAGTACGACCTCCTCACCTACACACTACACCTCAAGGAGACACTGGCTTCCCCTGGGGCCGTGATGAATTACATCAGTGGGGCGAGAACCTGGGTCCTCCTCTTCGGGGGCTCCCCCGCAAGCTTCAACACTTACCCGGTCAGTCTGATGAAGAGAGGAGTCCAGAGACTCTCCCAGCACGTCACAGCACAGGCCCCGCCCCTCAGACCGGAACAACTCCCTCCGGCCCCGACACAGCTGTGATCATAGCTGCACTCCTCATGTGCTAAAACACGCTGCTCCGTCAGGGCAACCTCCTCGCCAGTACGTCTGTGACAGACCCTGGCCACTCACTCAAACGCCGCAATATTGTCAAGACCTGGGAAGGGTATGAATCTATAAATAAATTATCCCACTTCAATGAAAATGAACCAGACGGGATGGCCGAATGAGTTAGAGCGTCCATCTCCCGTGTTGGTAGATCATGGGGTTGTGGGTTCGAACCCCGGTCGAGTCAAACCAATGACTTAAAAATTGATACTTGTTGCTTCCTAGCCTGGCGCTCGGCATTATTAGGGTAGGGCAAGGACTGGTTGGCTCAGTGTCAGGATAATGTGACTGAGTGGGATATCAGGTCATGGTGCTGGTGGCCTGGTCTTCCAGTGGGGCAGCACTATAAAGTTTCCATGAGTGCGCACTGTCACAAGTCAGTACCCATCCTGATATGACCTTAGATGTTGCTGGGACGTAAAACAACAAACAAACAAATAAATGAAAATGCATCTGTTTTCCAGTTATCTGGTTCAGGTTCCCAACTTACATAATTAGGTAATTTGGCATTTAATCTAGACGCAAGCATGTCTATCGCAAGTGTTCCCCATTTTCTACAAATACTTTTTTTTAATGTCTAAGCTCAGGCTCCATTTCAGATTATCTGCAATATTACTACACCTTAAATCTGCTCAAACATTTTCCAGACCTGGTATATGAGTAATAGTTAGCCAATAATCATTCACTTATATAGCGATATAGCGAATGGTAGATAGGAAGTGTGAACACTTATTTGTCTCTCATTTCTTTTTTTTTTTGTACATTAGTTGTCCCAAGCAGGGGAAATCAGCCTACACTTTTACCGACCCAAGGGATTTTTAACCTCCCACACCACATAGACATGGTATGACGTTGTAAGTTATATACAGCGGTGGAAATCCAAATTGGCAGAGATGGGGGCACGGGGAATCGAACCGCCGACCCTCAGATTAGGAGTCTGACCTAGAAAAAAGTCAGACACCAAGCTTCTATCCGGTAATCTTCTGATTTTGTACGTCCTATGTTCTTAACATGAGCCAAAAATGTAGTCTTATCTGTTCTCAAATGTATGCGTTTCCCATAACTATTATTCAGCAAAGTGTTGGTTAGTCGTTGGTAACACGGCCCAGTGGACAGTGTATTCTATTTGTTTGTGCAGCACTGTGCTGCTTTGAAGTCGGGCCTGCCTAGCTGGCAGCCTGCACCCGGCTGCCGCAGCATGCTGGGCTTCAAGTGCGGATGCACGATACAGTATCTGCCTCCAGTCGGCAGGAAATTTGCTTCGAGTCGGATGTGCCGAGGTGAGCTTCCGCGACGTCCGAGGCGTCACGTCCAACAGTCGAGTTGGTCGTGCCAAGAGGTGGCACAGGTTGCGGTGCGCCCTGGCGGCAAGGTGCACTCATTCTTGGACTGTGTGCAAGGAAGGCGGTTATCATTATGGGTATCGATTTGTGTCAGGGTTGTGGAGACGAACATGAAGCGCCGCGGGGCACTAAGTGCAAGGTTATCAAGGCGAAGGTGTCGCGTAAGATGGTTAAGTGTGAACCGCTGGAGGAGGAGGAAGCGCAAGGCGCGGTCGGTGGTGTGGAGGAGACATTGGACAAAATGCTGACGATGTCGATCGGTGAAGTGAGAGAGTCTAAGGCAGCAGCACACGTGCGTGAGTGTGGTGGATGTGGAAGCTGACGAGGAAGTGTTAGAATTGCGGCACAGGCTTGCTCAATGCGTGCTGGAATGCCGTAAAGTGAAGTTACGGGCTGAGTTGGAGCGAGACTTAAGCTCGGACGAGGAGGAGGAATCGGAGTCGAGGTCTCGCAAGAAGAAGGATAAGAAGAAAAAAAAGAAGAAGGTCAAGGGGACCAGACGGGATAAGGAGTCAGGGTCGGCTGGGACCCGAGCACGAGCCCGAGTAGTTTGTCGTCATCAAGTTTGCCATTGTAGTCGTCAGACACGGACAGCAGCCGGGATTGCAGTCAGGAGAGGAGGAAACAGCGTCGTAAGAAGTGCAGTAAGTTCTCATTGGACAAATACACTAAGGGTCGGAAGAATGTGAACAGTCTTAGTTATAATGAACTTATGTATGCGGCGTGTTTGTGGGGCTCAAAGCGGGCAAAGAAAGCGGACATGGACGTGGAAGAGCTGATGGGCTATCTGAGCCACTTGGCTTACATGTGCATGCATGCCACCACTAATAACTATTCAGATGAGGCTTACAGGGGCTATGACAGGGCCATCAGGGAGAAGGCCAAAGAGAAGGGCCTGCGGGCGTTCAACATGGGGGACAATAGGCTATCGCTTCTACATTTCAACATGGATAATTCAAAGTCACACAAGGATAGTAGAAAGCTGCGTAGTATGTTCACCAAGGTAGAAGGCGAGAGTCGGGCGGGCTTGGCAAAGAAAGTAAAAGGCTCGTGCTTTGCCCACAATTGCAACAAAGAGGACTGCACGAGGGAGAAGTGCAGCTGGGATCATCATTGCTTAACGTGTCGTAGTGGCAGAAGCCTACCCTAACAAAAAGTACTGACAATCAAAAAAAGGCTACAGGGATGTTGATCTGTATGGCGATTGCGCGGGGGGGGGGGGGGGGGAACAAGTCCCGGGAAGATCACAGCACCGGCCATGGGGGATGGCATCGGTAATCCCCTTGAAGTGGTCGCTGTCGGGTGGCCTAATCACTATACAAACACGGAAGACGGAGGAGAGGCATCGGCTAAATCTGAGGCTGGGATTTGCTTGCCGCACATCAAACATAAACAAGGGGCAATTAACACGAGTTTGGTGAACAATAACGCGGGCAGGGTTGTCGTGTCTGAGACTGCCAATACAGACAACATCAATAAAATTGCCAACAATAACAATGTTAAGGTGGGGGGTGGCTGCACTTCCGGGGGTTTCGGTGTTTCACAAAGGGGTATGGTAAACCGAAATGATGATTGGTTCAGGATAATCGGCCCTGACCCAGCACGTGGCAAGCATGCTCTGGGTGGCGGACCAGGAAAGTCGCCACAGCTGGCCAAACCGTTACATTGACATTTACCCTGATTGCACCATGGCATGGGTTGTTGTGAATGTGTATATGCCATTGACGGGGCCCTTGTCCAAATAAAACCTTGTCGTGTGTTTTCTGATTGTCTGTGTCGAGGGGATGTCGATCCCGAGTGGGAATATGTTTTAATGGGTTCATCTTTTGGTTTCAGGGTAATCGATGACACGTGTGATAGTAGCTATAACAAAGCCAATTACGGCTCTATAAGTAAAGGTGTTACTGGTATAGCAATGTGCAGTAGGCTCCAAGCGGAAATTGAGGAACAATTACTGACTGTAGTAGAGCCCCCAGCTCTGCCAATTTGGATTTCCACCGCTGTGTATAACTTACAGCGTCATCAAAGGCCGGTTGCTCTCATACCATGTCGATGTGGTGTGGGACGTTAAAAATCCCTTGGGTAGGTAAAAGTGTAGACTCGGGCTTTCTATCGACCAGCAGTGGAGTGGGGAAGACCAGTCGTCTGTGACTGGGATTTCCCCTGCTTGGGACAACTAATGTACCAAAAAAAAAAAAAAAGAGAGACAAATAAGTGTTCACTCTTCCAGTCTACCATTCGCTATATCGCTATATCGCTATATACCATGTGTCTGTATTCATGGCCTGGGCGCGGTGCCTAAAGGCCATGACGATTTCAGGGCAATCGTGGAGTGCTCGAGTCTAGATGGCACATGTGTCAATGACTATACTCAGGGCTGTCGCGCAAACTTCTCGTACAACTCGGTGGAGTCGGTCGCAGAACTAATGCAAATGGGAGACTATTTGGATACAGTAGACATAAGCAACGCCTATAGGGCGGTAAACATCCATCCAACTTCTCGGGAAAGGCGCCTACACAACTACAGCTGCCAGACAACGACTTTACAAAGGGTTGGCATGGGATTTCGGGGACGGAGTAGTCTACCTCAGAGATAATCGGTTATGCATGGGTCTGAGCAGCAGCCCGTACGTTTTCTCAAAGGTGAGTGACATGATTATGCGGTGCATGGTACGGGAAGGTTATCCAGATTGCATCAACTACCTGGATGATTTATGCGTGGTGGCCAGAACGGAACCGGGGTGCAGGGAAGCTCAGTGGGTCTTGGTAAAAATACTATGTAGACTGGTGATATGGTTTTTAGGCATCGATGTCGATACATTGCTGATGGAGCTCAGGCTGCCTACAGACAAGCTGGAGAAGCTAGTCACTCCTGAAATGGTTCCTACGTAAGAGAAAGGGATCTAAAAAGGAGCTGGAGAGCCTGGCGGGAGTGCTTGTCCACTGCTGCAATGTTATCCATGGTGGTAGAACCTTCCCTCGAAGAGTCTATGACTTGGTAGCCTCAGTAAAGAAAAGCATGCACAGGGTGAGGCTAAATGACGAGTTCAGGTTAGATCTGAAGTGGTGGGTAGAGTTTGCGGGAGAGTTCAATTGAAAGGCTAAGATAATCAAATCCTGTGAACCGTGTATATCGGTCTACAGTGACTCATCATTGGCAGGGTCCGGGGCAACACACGGGGAGGATTGGTTGGCAGGCTCATTCGACATAAAGAAGTCTAAGAAGCCTAGAAATCTGGCTAGGCCATCACTTTTTTTTTTTTTTTTTTTGGTCCATTAGTTGTTTAAGCAGGGGAAATTTCAATCATAGATGACTGGTCTTCCTCATTCCACTGCTGGTCGATAGAAAGCCCGAGCCTACACTTTTACCGACCCAAGGGATTTTTAACCTCCCACACCACATAGACATGGTATGAGAGCAACCGGCCTTTGATGACGCTGTAAGTTATACACAGCGGTGGAAATCCAAATTGGCAGAGCTGGGGGCATGGGGAATCGAACCGCCGACCCTCAGATTAGGAGTCTGACCTAGAAAAAAGTCAGACACTCTAACCACTCCGCCACAGAGAACACCACTTTGCGGGCGCGAAAGATCGGGCTGCAAGACCGATGACATAAACGTGTTAGAGCTTTGGCCTATACTAGTGGGCATACGCAGGTGGGCTCATCAACAGAACGGTGGTATTTGTGACCGACAACACCCAGGTTTGCGCAGCCCTGAACTCGGGTCGCAGTAGAAATAAGACTACGATGTCCTGGTTAAGATTGATCTTCTGGTTGTCAACCACACATAACTTTGATGTGCAATCTGTCTACATAAATACTCATGATAACGTGATCTGTGACAGCCTGAGTAGGTTAGACTCATACAAAAAAATTGCTTGTATAAGAGATGCAGACGCCGCCTCGCTCATGTGCTGCCATGAATTATTCTCCTGTTAATTCTAGATTGAGCCAGACTAAGACTGGAGTGCGGTCGATACGAGGACACCCATTATGCTGACTCGACTAAGTTAACAAGATCTGTCAAGATTAAAGCTTACTTAGAATTTTGTGAAATTTTTGCCGATCAATTAACACCTTACCCTTGCTCTGGGAGACATGCTGAGGCAGGCAGCACCTCTTTTACCTAAACATCTAAGAAGTATTTTTGGTATAATGGTAAACACTCGCGGGCACGTAGCACTGAAAGCCGCGATGCTGTTGTCGTTTAGGGCCTTACTATGTAAATGCCACGTGTCCGAGTCTGACTTGTCATTGCTAAGACCAGATTTCTCTTTCTACAAGTGTGGCTTGATGGTACGAGTAAGAAAATAAAAGACTATACAATACAGGGAACGTCAACACCTCATCCCAGTGTCGAAAGTAGCCGATCGGGCACTATACGCAGTGCACTGGGTTAAAGAACACTTCCGGGTAGTTTATGCGGCTGGGAACGCCCATGCCTTCAGGATTCCAAGGGGGGTGGCTCGGCGTCGATGCCTTATTCATTCTATCTGGCATCACTGAGACTATTATGTGAACGAGCGGGTTTGAGTCCGGGGAGTTTTCCACTCATAGCCTGCGTCGGGGAGGAGCCACATTCATGTAGCTTTGTGGGGTGTCAATACTCGCGATAAAAGAACGTGGCGACTGGAAGTCCGACGCGGTATTTGAATACTTAAAGGCTTCGGTCCAGGAAAGACTGACACGAGACCTAAGAATGGCAGCTATGCTGTCGGTGAGAGTGAGAGACTAGCTGGTTTGGGTGGGTTTGGGCCTTTAGAGGTACCAGCCAGAGGAATTACTCATCCAACTATATTATGTCAATTGTCTTGTCTTGTTATTGTGAACGGACCGTACAATAATGTGGCGTGTAACCAGTTATGCATATATTATTCAGCAAAGTGTTAGTTAGTCGTTGGTAACACGGTCCAGTGGGACAGTGTATTCTATGTGTTTGTGCAGCACTGTGCTGCTTTGAAGTCGGGCCTGCCTAGCTGGCAGCCTGCACCAGGCTCTGGCAGCGCACCAGGCTTCAAGTGCGGATGCATGATATAGTATCTGCCTCCAGTCAGCAGGAAATTTGCTTCATGAATAAATGGAGGGGCCTTTAGAGGTACCAGCCAGAGGAATTACTCATCCAACTATATTATGTCAATTGTCTTGTCTTGTTATTGTGAACGGAGCGTACAATAATACATAGGCATTTTCCCGCAATTCTACCTGCTTTAATTGTATTAACATTCTTACCAGTATCAATTGTTGTTGAAACGCCCACCTGGTAAGGGTGCCTCACTTCATAAAACCCTCGCCGACTTCATCAGTTCATTATTCTTTTCTCCTAAATTGTCTTTGAGTAGGAATTCAGAAGCCTCTTCTCTTTAATTAATTCCCTCTTCTCTTTAATTAATTCCTTTCCAAAAGTAGAGTGAGCCACCTTTCTCACGTTGAGCTTCCTGTCTAGTCTAACCTGTCAGTGCGTAGCCACCAGCATACGGATTGCATTAAGCATGTCTGTGCCATGGGCATCCAACTCGAAATTGGCATAGACCGCTCAAAATTTCCTGTAGTGCGAGCCAGAGACAACTTTTGATCTATCTCTAATGATATGGGCTTGTCCATATAAGATAGCTGGTGCGTAGGCTATCATTATTCCTATCAAGACTGCGAGTTGTCGTATTTTTGGTTTGTTCAATTGTGGTAATTGGTTTGCTGTTGTTGTGACTTTATCAACTTTTTGTTCTGTTAATCAAATAGTCATTTTTATGGTGTCAATAATGAACCCCAGAAATTTTAGTTTGTCTGTTGGCGTTAGTACTGAATTAGTTTCATGTATATAGAAACCTAAATTTGTAAACGTTTTACATAATTTATCTACTGCTGTTTGGCATTGTTGTTGTGTTTGCGCAACAATAAATGAATCGTCAATGCATAGAAACATGATATGTCCTTTCCTAGCCATAAGGGAGAAAATTGGTTTGAGTAACCTTGTGAAAATGCATGGAAAGCAGGCCAGTCCATTTGGCATACACGTGAACTCATAAAGTTTGCCATTCCAACAAAATCTTAAATACTTTCGATCATGTTTATAGATTGGTACCATGTAGTAAGCATCTTTACAGTCAACGCTGGCTAGCCAAGCGCCTTGTGTGACTAAGTCTCTCGCTGTTTCTAACGAAAACATTTTTAAATGTTTGTATTCTACAAATTTGTTAAATAAAATTAGGTCTAGAATTAGTCTAACATCTCCGTTTGGTTTCGGTCTTAAGAAAATATTCTAAATGAATGCCCCAGCAACATGTAGTGCTGGTTCTATAATGCCCTTTTCGCAAAATTTAAGGACTTGATTGTTTAATGTTTCACGTTCTGAACAGTGAAACCGATATGGAAATGGTATTGTATTTTGAATAGGTTCTTCTATTAACGGGATCCTTACCCCTTCTGCTAGGCTAAGGATAGTTAAGTTATCTGTAACTTTATTCCATTCCAAAAGACAGTTATTGAGGTTACCCGCTTGAAAGGTATTGCTTACTGCTATTATTTGAGTCACCACTTCTATTTATCCCCTGGGCGAGGGAACGGCTTCTGAGTGTTGAACTCCCTGTTGAAGGGCTTGTTCCCGTCGTTCCAGCCAAACGACTGCCTCTGGCCCCTTCCTCTGGCTTGGAAGCTGAAGTTGGTTCCGAACCGGCCTCCCCATTGGCCGGTTCTTCGGTTGCGAAAATCCTGCCTTAGCTTCTTGAAGCGGTTGGAGTTGCCTTCAGTTTCTATGTGTTTTCCACACTTGGAGCTGGTGTCCACTTGTTTGAACAAGTATTGGAGCTGTCCGATAAACATCTTGGTCTTGTCCAGTTGATTTGATTGATTGGTGGTTGCTTTATGCCGTGTCGGCAGCATAGGCCATATTCAAGGCGAGAAATATTAGTTTTTTGTTTAAACTATCGCTTTTACATGTAAAAGCAGACAATCAATTATGTGCCAATAGACACTCATTAAATTAGAAAGCTCACAATCATATATTTGTGGTCAAGGGAAACAAATTCCCATACAAAAAGAAAAGTTTTATTAATAATTGATAGAATTCATTTAGTAAACTATATGAGGTGGTACACTCCAGCTGCCCTCAAAAAGGCTAAAATGTTTTCTTGTTTTACTTTAGTAAAAAGGTCATGCATACTGTCTGCAGTGTAGAATTGTTGGCGCAGGGCCAAAATATCAACGCAACCTAGTAAAATGTGTTTGAGTGTCAGTGGAGACTGACACCCAATACATTCAGGGGGAGGTTCCCCATTGGGCAGAAAAGCATGTGTAAGCCACGAGTGGCCAATACGGCAGTGGCTAAGGACCACTTTGTCCCGCCGACCTCCCGCATGAGTCTGTGGTGGTTTTCCCACAGATGGTTCAATTTCTTTAAGTTTATTAATGGTTTCATCCCACTTATGTTGCCATTTGGATTTTATGTGGGTGGCTATTAGTGGTTTCAGATCAGAGTGAGGGATCAGACACGGTTCAAGATCACAGTTCAGGGCCTTCTTCGCAGCCCGATCAGCTCATTCGTTTCCTTGTATGCCGGCATGGCCAGGCACCCAGCACAGGTGGATGTCATACCCATCCGTTGCCAGTTGGTTCATTTTATAAATGACCGTTGCTAGAATAGGGTGATTCGTTTTCAGTCCAGCAACAGCCAGGAGGCAAGAGAACGAATCACTGTATATAACATAGTCAGTGGCTTGCCCTTAATGGGCTTTGGTGCCAGGAATAGCATGTATTCCTTCCCAACATTGCCGTAATCTTTTTGGACCATGCCACCTCTTTTCCAGCGTCTGTGCAGACCGCTTTAAAGACGTTCTCAAACCGTCTGTAGGAGAGGAAGTTGCTGGGTGCTGTTAGTAATGCAATCCCTCCATACATATCGTCAGGGGCCGGGCCGGTATTGTAGCCCCCCCCCCCCGCCTCCTCAGAATCCCTTTGTTCTGGCGATGGCGACTTTTGTACCCGTGCCGGTGGTGTGGTGTCTTCATCAGCACTGAGTGCATGAGTTGCCTCTGCCTTACTCAACTTCATAGCCAGGGCTCCGAGACTGTGAGTAAAAGGAAGAACAATGATCAGGCATTGTCTTAGGTGGAATATCACACGGATAATTAGAGTATAATTATACTAGGTGTTTATTTATGGCGTTAAATCAGTTTTTAACACAGGCATATGGCTAACAGACAGTCGCAGGATGACAGTATGGGTAACCAACCGATCCATACTGAGGGGTAGGGACCAGTGTAGTGGTGCCCTCCCACACTCTAAGTACCTATAAACTTCTCCCACATGTGGCTTTCTTCGCCAACAAGTTGAAGAAAATACTATAGGACTCAGAGGTATGCCTTAACTAGAATCACAAATGGGGAACCTTAATGAGACCAAGGGAATGAATCCCTAATGATGTATCTGGCTCCTGCCAACATCTCTCCGTTCGGCAATGGGCGGCTTAATTAATAACCGAACAATGGATGCATTGTTCTATCGATCATGGCAAATACGATCGAAACTAAGTTGTAAAACAGTAATAACTTATCAAAAAAGTTTCAAAAAAATGTGTATGTGAATGCTAACATGAACTAAACCAACATATCGAGTTCGAAAGATACTAACCTGTTTGGTTTGGTAGTAAATGTAGAAAAAGTGCCAGAGCTGCTCACAAGATGTCCTGCTATGATCTGATTATGCTAATTGCTGTTTCCTTCTCCCTGGGCTACGAGTAGCCAGAGGTGTAGTACCGAGGTAAAATATATATATATATAATATATATATATATATATATATATATAATATATATACATATATATATACATATATCATGTATAATAAAAATATATGATATAATGATATACAACCGGAATGTTGGTCTTTATATACAATTACCATACTCTCCAATATTGAAATATTCTGAATAATCAGTTCACATCCTTGCTAGTAATTTGCCTTAGATAGTTGTTACCTTATTCTGTTCATGAGACTTACGGAATTCTCAATTAATGTTTTCTTAGATGCTATCATTTGCTTTGATGATTCAATGCGTGTATCATTAATATCCTGAAATAAATTTAGAACAGACAAATCATAAGTAATCATTTAAATGCATCAGGGAACATTTTGATTACAAGATTTTGATTGGCAACAATTGCTAGTCAATTTAGAATTTTTCTGTAGCAATCATTCTAATAAGATACATGTATGGATTTTAAATATTATTACTGCTTAAATAAATGGACTACATTAGGAAAGAAAAAGCTACCTTTCTACTTCGAGAACACAATAATCATGAGTGAACTGTTTTGAGAAAGGCAATGCAGACCATAGTAGACTTACGGGAAACGCTGGGCTTAGACGGCCAAATATGGTTTCCGATTTTACACCATGTTTATTGTATCTTACTATTGCATAGCAATGGGCATAACTTGCATCACGATTCTTGACGTGAAATGTTCATTGTACATTCATTTATTAAGCGAAACAATAAATAGATGTAAGTACTGTAGTAGTCTGCACTGACATCTCAGGCAAGTATCCACATAGACAGGTAGGCGTGGGTAGTGCGGTGATATCAGTGAGTCTAGGTGATGTAATGGTTATCACATTGGACCGGAATGCATAGAGATGTGGGTTCGAGTCCCGCTCTAGGCGCAAAATTTCCTATTTTCATCACCCCCACGAGAGTACCTTATCTACTTTCCCACATCAGCACACATAGAAACATTTCATGTTTGTCCCTTTGTTTTCTTCACTATTTTACTCGTCGACCAACTGTCTAATGGTGAAAACAAGTCTATTCAGACTTGTCCATGATAGGCAGTACAAATCTTCAAGAGTCTAAATGCAACATGGCGAGTCAAAATAGGTAATTTAGAAATTGGATGTTTATGCCTCCACCTTGTCTGTGAGAAAATAGACCCTACTCACCTGACCTGGGTCTGACGTCGCTGCTACAGGTACAGAGATATCTGATATATACAATACATATACTATACACTTATAACATATATGGTATATATGAAAAATATGCAATATATATCCTTGTATGTGTAACAGTGAAGTAAGATTCAGGTCAGGTGAGTAGGGTCAAACTATTCATATATATATATATATATATATATATATATATATATATATATATATATATATCAAATATATATATGTGTATATATACACATACATTTATACATATATACATTTATACATTTATATATATAAATGTAGTCCATTTACAAATTCAGTTAAATTTCGTCTATAGTGTATAATAAAGTAGAATATGCATCATATATACTTTGTATAGGGGTAGTTCTCAGAAACTGCGTACCACATTTGTGACATGGAAATCAAGCGAAATAATAGCAGAATCCATGTTCATATGAAGGTACAAGTGCATATGTCAGTTGAAAAATAATATATTTTAACTTTTAATTTTGATCTTACACAAATTGAGAAAAATATCAAAATTAACCGTGTAACAACCATCCATGTCGTTTTAAAACACACAACAAATTCTAACGAGATTTTATTGATTATAGTTAAGCACCTTTCAAGAAAAAAAATGAAAAAAAGGTTTGGGTATATGCAGGGGGTCAATATGCAAATTTTAATATTTTCACTTTAGCCCCAAATCATATAAACATATTTTAGGTACATTTTGTGGGATAGATTAAATACATGTAGTAATGCCAACATACTTAACACACAGATGCAACAATAACTATTTGACTTGCTACCCCCAACAAATAACAGGCTCAATCATTAACAATGTAACGTGTAAACCAAATTTGTATTACAGTTTCTGAGCACGACCCATGACCAAAACTTTACTTCACAATTATTAAATATGACTAGTCATAATTTGCATAGAGTGAAACGACCTACCCAGCTAACAAATAAACGTCATACTGACGTCAGTATAACGTTATTGAATGTTACAATAACGTCATAAAAAGACTTCATATAAACATTACTTTGTACGAGTAAATAACATTATATAATGTTATTTTATAACTTTATAGACGTTTTTTAATGTCACTATGACTTTTTTGTTTAACGTCAGTGCAACGTTTTTTAACATCAATAGGACGTTTTTTTATAACATTCAAGAACCTTTTTATGATGACATAAAAATGTTGTACAAAGATAATAATAACACTGAACAACACATAAAATGATTATAGTCTCTTGAGTTCCAATCTTCCTCAAATTTGCCACAGTAAAACCAGAGTGCAAGTGGGCCTACTAGATATTATTTATATCAATATTACATCCAAAAATATGGAAAATAATGGATTTTGACTGAACATATTAAGACAAAATGTCGGAAAACCAAAATATCATTTTGATAAATCTTTAGATGTTCATAGGAGCTTAACGAATTGGTCTATCTTCCTATAAATTAATAGTGCATATCATCTGGAGGTAGTAGACATCATACTAACAATAAAGCATCATAGTGATGTCATCATTCAAAGGGAATTCATTTTTGGGGCCAATAAATTTATTAATCAGGCTTAATAAATTTCACAGTAGCCATTGATATCTCTATCACTAGCTAACAACTCAGACAAGCTTTAGGGAACATATATTAGCTTGACTATTTTATTCTATATTCTAGGATAGTACAATCCAGAAGAGTAAATTAAGCCTATTAACATTAGTTATTTGATGGTTATGATGGATAAATGTTTAATCTAGGTGATTATATATATTAAATTATTTTAGCATGTAAATATTTTCTTGAAATTGAAGACAGGAGACAGCAGCTGTGAGAGGATCACGGTCATATACCGAAGCACACCAGGCACACACAATCAATTGATTCATACTATCAGACATAACAGGACATGGACCATCTAGCTCTCAGCCAAATTGGGACAGGAGAGTAGATGGTCCTTTACTAACAAGTTGTTTATTCACATAATTAAATATAATATTAGATTTCCAGTTCCCTAATATTTTGATACAGTCCAGAGGCACTCCTATTCGAGCGTATTCTTGAGCAGCTCCACGCCGTAGGCTATGAGATGTAACCAACAGTCACCAGGATAACTTGGCTCCCTTCAGTATCAACCGAAGGCATTTGATGAACGCTTGACTGGTCAGGGATTCCCCTTTCAAGAGTAAGAATCCTGGGGCGCCTTCATGCATACGTGTATGTCGACAGCATTTATTCCATGCACGTACGGGACAGTACATTGAGTTGGGTACCCTGGGTAGTTTGTCCTCTGGTCTGCGGAT
The DNA here is from genome assembly GCA_030323885.1 of Branchipolynoe longqiensis. NCBI lineage: Eukaryota > Metazoa > Annelida > Polychaeta > Phyllodocida > Polynoidae > Branchipolynoe > Branchipolynoe longqiensis. Next base: position 101,990,507 of record CM059188.1, on the reverse strand, counting down.
AGTTTTTGTGCTTCAGATGTGCACTATCAGATGTGTCTCGTGTGCCTGGATATCTCCACACAGCAAAGTATGACCGCCATCACCCAACATCTCAGAATTAAATAAATTATATTGTCTTAGCAAACATGTATAGCTAATCAATCAATAATGCAACAATAAATACAAGTCCAGATTTTCCATTTTTCTACATTTTAATATTATTAACTTACATGTTTTATTTTTAACGGAAAGGCTCTATTTACAATATTATTTTTTAATTTAAACACACCTTTTTTCAGTACTAACTATGCTAACACATCACACTTGCCCCCTACTAACTTCACCCAAGATTTTGCCTCGCACAGATCATTTTTAATGGCCCCTTCTGTCTCAACCTATCATTCAAATATAAAGCGTATAGCATTACCGTTTTACTTTTAGGGTTTTTTGGGTTATCCTTACGATTTTTACCAAATTTTAAGTATTCCTCAAAATGTACCCTTTTATTCCTCCATGTTCCTTGTGATAATCCTGCCTTGAAATACATGCTCAGCTTACTAACTAAAGCATACTCATACGCTGCGAGGAAATAAAGCCAATAAAATAAATTAGAGTGAGCAGCTAGTTACAAATACATATCAAATACCTTGTTATCATGAACAGCATATACTTTTGTTAAATTAAGTTCACTACATATACGATTAGCTACTAATTTTGCTTTCCTGTCGAAAAACATTCTACTCAGAGCATCTGCCAATACTAGTTCTTTCCCTGCTTTATGTATGATCTGCACCTCGCAGAATCTGTAGGTAGCAAACCTCCAGATCTCGCTGGCACAGGCATATAACACAGGGTCTTTACCAGCACCAGTTGATAACACCTTTTGAGATGCTTCATTATCAGTATTAATGATAATTACAAATCTTCAGGGTTCATGGGGAATAACCCTTTAACCCTTTCAGACTTACATTTTTTGGATCAAAACAATGCCTAGGTGATGTATTTATTCAGGGAACAATAATATTTCATCTCCAAGGTGGGGAAATGTTAAAAAAACATCATGGGAATAAGATAAATACCCAATACATTATACATTTTCTGAAAGCTGGATTAATTTCCTATCCAGCCATGTATATTTTATTATGATATTCACAAACAGGCTAATGCAAGGTACTATGGAAAATTAGGGAAAAATATGAAAATTTAAAATCGGTGTAAATACAAATATTAAAATGATTGGAAAAAAAAAATGCTTCCATAAATTTGAATAAAAATACTGTTTTCACAAGCCAGAATAACACCTTTGAAGAGTCAACAAGTTTCACTGCTAGATCTGATGCGGCTTATTATCTACGATCATATATGTGCACGAGCGACAATAAGAAAAACATCAGAAAATGAATCAGTTGCCACTAGTACACTAAAAGTCATCCACTGAATGGTAAAATGTTATAAGCATTTACCCAACTACCTAAGTGAAGAATACAATACATATAATAATAGGGAAAAGGCGAACACAACAGTCACCAATCCTACTGATGGCCATTGGTCAATAGTTTAGAAGCTCAACAAGTTGAAAGGTCCAAGCATGTGCTCCAACCACTATCAAAAACAACTACCTGTTAGGAAGCAGTCCCCATGCCCCCAGCTCTGCCAATTTGGATTTCCACCGATGTGTATAACTTACAGCGTCATCAAAGGCCGGTTGCTCTCATACCATGTCTATGTGGTGTGGGAGGTTAAAAATCCCTTGGGTCGGTAAAAGTGTAGGCTCGGGCTTTCTATCGACCAGCAGTGGAATGAGGAAGACCAGTCGTCTATGACTGAAATTTCCCCTGCTTAAACAACTAATGGACCAACAACAAAATATATATATATATATGATTGTTTGTTTGTTTTTTGTTTTATGTCCTAGCAACATCAAAGGTCATATCAGGACTGGTGCCGACTTGTGACAGTGCACACTCATGGCGACTTTATAGTGCTTCCCCACTGGAAAACCAGGCCACCAGCACCATGACCTGATATCCCACTCAGTCACATTATCCTGACACTGAGCCAACCAGTCCTTGCCATATCCTAATAATGCCGAGCACCAGGCTAGGAAGTGACAAGTATAAATTTTTAAGTCATTGGTTTGACTCGACCAGGGTTCGAACCCACGATCTACCAACACGGGAGACGGACGCTCTAACTCTTTCGGCCATCCCATCTGGTCTCCATATGTGAAGAAATGGGACAGTCCAAACATGTAGGACGGTCCAAACATGTGCTGTAACCACTCTAAAAAGCAACTCCCGGTTAGGAAGCAGTCTCCATATATTCACTGCTATGTTACAATTAAGTTGAAAGGTCCAAACATGTGCTCCAACCACTATCAAGCCCACCCGCAGTAGGTGGCAGCCCTGTCATGGTGCTGCCCGACGGCTACCGTACCGCCACCTATTGCTGTAAACTGTGACGGTGATGGAGCAGTCCTTGCTGCCACCATATGGTAGTGGAGCTTATGTCTGGACTACTACACTACCTACTAATCTTTGCACATTTTTTCTAGTCACCTTCCTACCTACCTTCCACTTATTACACTCTGTTAAGATATCGAATAACTTCTCTTTGGGAATCCTAACTTCCGTTAACCCACTATCAAGTTCATTCCCTAGCCATTGCGTCAACTTTGCCGGTGGTGTAGATTTTTTAATTGATAACTCTAACTCCAATAATTTGGTCAGCCTAATAATAGCATTATACCCTTCCTCAGCTTTTTTCAATGTGCTGTCTTCACCTACAAAATCATCTAAATAACATGAAACAAAAAACCATTTTTCTTCATCAAGTACACTACTGCCGACGTTGTTCTGGCACAAGCCATACTTGACATCCTACAACCAAAAGGAGGTGCTATATCAAAATAATATTTCCCTTCTACTTTAATCCCGAAAAGTGGTACACTCAATGGACAAGTCCTTAATTGCCTATATGCTCTAGCTAAATCTATCGACCACATATAGCAGTCCTTACCTAACCTTGTAACCTCCCTACCTAAGGTCCTAATCGTTGGTCAATTAAAAGACATTTTTTTACCTTGGTAAAAACCCTTTAACTATCCCTGCATTAACACTTTTTCCTTTTGGGAAGCTAAGATCTACAATAATTCTCCATTCCTTGGTATTCTTTTTTGCCCGGGTCATAATAGGGCTAATTTGTGCCAACGGAGAAAATGGTGGATCATTAAATGGCCCCAACAAAGTCCCATGATTAAGCTCAGTAGACACATACTTATTTAACCAAAATAAATCTTCCTCATCACAACAATGGTTAACTTCTGTTGGTGATGGTGCCACATTTCCAGTATAGTTCGCTGGTCAACCAAACTCCAAAAAGTCTACGACTTGATATTCTTCATAATTTAATAATAAACTCCTCCAAGCCTGAATATTCAGACCTGACTGTACTGGCACTCTTGCTTTTAAATAGTTCGGCAAGCCTGTCTTTCTAACACAGTCAAAAATTGTCTTATATTCAAATGAACTTCCCATCTGTTTTTCCCACGTAGGCCATAACTGTAATACTGTCCCTTTATTTTGACCTGGAGATTTTTCACAATAACATTTTGGTACCGTGACATCATCTGCCTCTAACTGCAAGTCCAAGTCAAAATCATCAGCACTATCAATTAATTTATGCTCTACTTCGTTCAAAAGAGCCGTTGACTGACTTTTCTTACATAAATTTCGTAAATCTTTACAATCCCTACCAGCTTCCGCCAAGTGATATCTAATTTTTAATAAATCCCCATCATCAACAGAGCTTCTCATATCTAGCTACATTATACGCAACGCTATCCTTTCTATTTTTATCTTCAGTAATATTATCATGTACTGAACCAAAGACCCTATAATACTAAGACGGCTCACTCAGCCTGTACTGTGTAATCAAAATGATCAAACCCACCACTTGGTGCGCTGGCTGTTCTCTTGGTTAAACATATGCTATAATATATGTATAAATGTATATATGAATGTGAAAGATGTGTGATGATGGCGATACTGATGATGATGCTGATGTGTGTTTGTTCATAACAATTTCATATTGATGTGTATTCATACTTACCTGTTTCATGTATAATGTAATTGTATGTGTTTACATGTGAAACACCAACCAGCAGCTGGGTTGATCAAACCCACCACAAGGTGGCACTGCAAAATTTGCATTACCATGGGAGAGATAATGAGTGAGCCGTCTTAGTATTATAGGGTCTTTGACTGAACTCAACTTTAATTTACGTAACGGTTCAGCAACATCATTATTAAATAAAACAATGGGACAAGCATTTGCCAATACTGAATGCTGATTAGCATAAGACTCTTTGATACCACTTGATGGTATGTTTGGTTTGAACTTACTAACTTTAACAATAACATTTGAATAATTAACTGGGCAAGAGTTTGCCATGTCTGAGTGCTGAGTAGCACTAGGAATTGTGCAGCCAATGAATGGACTGTGCACTGAGTTGATGGCTGGATCAACTATTGTTAATAATGCGGAAGTTGGAGTCTGTTTTTTGTTGTATTGACGCGTCAACATAGCAACCACCGATTTGGAACCCTGTCGCTACGTTTAACCCAGTAAGGTATCCTACCCAAACCATCATTTAAATATCCACTATCTTTAATACCCGCACTAACCCCACCTAGCGGAATTCCGACACAACTATGGCTGCACTTCAAACCCTTAGATGGCGTATGCAGTCGTTCACAAATTTCTATCAATTTTTTACTAACAAAATCCCCCGGAGGGCCTAAAAGGGAACTGTTACATGAACCAAACTTTTTAGTAGTATCTGACTAGCACTATGATGTGTAATAATTGCAGGGCTAAAATGCGGTTTAACAGGAGGAATAGGGACATTCAAAAACATGTTGGTATTTTGAACATCGACAAGACTCTTACTAACCTGTATTTTACATACGATGTCCAGGCCCGGCGGGTGCAATTGTGGTTTGCCACCGACTGTCACACCACCTACTGTAACCGGCCAAAACCTGCCAACGTAGTCCACAGGTATCCACACTATATTCTCGTCCAGTTCAGTCCCAGACAGACCGACACCTAAAGATTCTTGGAAGAGGACGCACTCACAACATCAGTATTATTCCTAACGTCGCGTGATCTCAATTTGCTTTTACACTCAAGTTCCTTGTGATAGTATTTTCTGCGCAAAGTATACGCACACCACGTGCAGACATGAACAAAACGATCCCTACCCACCCCGTGACTCGTTAAAAACCCACAGTCCTTTCCCATGTTCCATATTGTGCATGTGCGGCCATCAAGTTCTTTGTTGAAATCGTTCCCAGAGCTCTCCTTCCCTACTCTGGCAGCCACCTTATGCACCCTCTCACCAAAACTACTCTCATCCCGTCGTACTTCCTGAATCAAACTAACGCCGTCCCACCCATTAGGCAAACGCTTATCCGAAATCATATTAAATATTCTTTCTGAATAGAAAAGGCAAGTCTCCCAGGTATAATTGTGTGCCATGTCGATGAGCGCATCAACATGATCCTCCACCATTGGCACTCAGTGCTTTGGAATATCTCCTCGACGTATCATCATATGAATAGCGCCTAAATGTTCAAACCAGTTCAACTGACCCTGAGCAACCTTACCTTTATTCTCACCCTCAATCACATAACGAAATGGCAATAATTTACCTTTATTGATGCCTTCCTAGCCTTAACTCCTGCTACTCGCAATAAATCTTCAACAACTCATCGTCAGAGTCGGTTATGTCGCCATCGCAGCGTTCCAACTCCAACCGCCCACCCGACTCCTTCACCGGTCCACTCGACACTAGCTCACTCTCTGTACTAACAACATACTATACTCAGTAGCTACTCCTTTTGCTAAAGTCTGCCCACTACTGGTACCACACCCAACACAGTTTACTCGACAAAGCTGATGTCCACCTAGTGCGTCTATCTACCGGCTCCGTGACATCAGGTACCGTCACTTCCGCCCTCCCCAAACCCGCCAACAACAATGGTGACTCACTAACGTTTGACTCCAACTGATTGAGTCTAGACAGCAACGAAGCAGTAGCAGAACACAACTTGGAGTCAAGGAGGCGAGATATCTCCTCCAGCGACACCCCTTGACCACCTCACTCACCGTCGACAGCAAAGGCGCTGCAGAACCTGACCGATGAACCACCGCCGACGGCGAGCACCACTGACGAACACTTGTATAACATACCAACGAAGTACTACGACACCCCGCAGTAGCATGCAACTCCCTCGAGAACCGGCCACTACCTCGTACTCCTGATGATTTCACCTCCCGCATTTCAGCACACAAACATCGACGAAAACTGAGACAATATCATACTTTCGTAAGCTTCTTCAAATATCACTGCATACAATCAACAAAGGTCATTACAGCTCGGTGATACAGTGAGGAATGATTTCAATCGAGCAGAGCACTCGGAAGTCAACTATGGTTAAGGTTACCGAATGCTATACTGCATTTGGTATCTACGGTCAGCATCACTATGGGGCCCATGGTCAATGCTTTGAATTATGCATGTTACCGGCAACATGGACAATAATGTTATAGAATGTCAGAATAATGTTATTAAAAAACGTCATATAAATGTTATTTTGTATGGAGTAAAAAACGTTATATAACGTTATTTCATAATGTTCTAAAGACGGTTTTTAATGTCATTGTGACGTTTTCATATAACAATGCATGTTAAATGATAATAGAAAATTCATAGCCATGTTGCCCAGAGTACCAGGTATACAATGCTAAACAATGTTTTTAATGGGTACTTGCTGTGATCCTTGATTTTGGTTGCCCTGCACTGGCCCTTCCTTATGTGTAAGTTGGTTCACTTACTTTTCTTGAATGTCACTTAATTTAATGCAGGTTAGTTTTCCATTAAATGGTCATAAGATGGTTGGCTCAGATCATCCCGTCATCGTTGCAAATTTGTAGTGAAGATGGCACCAATATCAACTAGATTAAGTCGGATTAGGTTGGGGAAACTTTATATCTCACATGTCTTTACAGTCTCTTCCAAGATGGCTACCCTCTGTCTCAGTCACAATATATCCCAACACATTACAATACATGTTATAATGTCAGTATAACATTACTAAATAGATGATATAACATTACAATACATGGTATAACGTCAGTATAACATTACTGTGACGTTATAATTCACTAAGGCGGAGGCGCGACTGGCATAATTTGGCTTTATTGGCCCCTTGAGGATAAGAACATTCAGTATCAGGGTGAGACATGGTTAGGTGACAGGGTATATTACATAGTATCTTAAGAGTGTTTTCGACAGTAATTCAACAGCAAATGGGGTGGGGGGAGGGGGAGTGGCAAAAGGGGGGCATGCGGGTTGAGTTGGTGGTCGGTGGGGTCAGAGGATAATAGTCAGGGGGAGGTCACCTGGGTTCAGTGACATCCCCTCAGTCCAGTTTTTGTTTACATTTGAGATCAGCCATGCCTGCTTGCATGCTTTGAGGTCAGTTCAGATCTAGGCCAGGTAGGGGTCAGTTCCGTTTGGTGAGTCATGGCCCCAGCCCCGCCTCCAGATGCCACACCCCCCGCCGTCCCGCTGGACCACTTCCAGGGGTCGGACTCGAACCCTCAACCCTTGGGCCCCGCCCCCCTGCTCCTAGGTGTGGGTGTGCGGGTGAATTTTCGGGGTGTGTTGCCTTGTCGGCTGGTGAGTTTGTTGTGAGCAGGACGCGCCCAGAGGTCACGTGGTTGTTTTTTGGCGGGGCGAGCCATTACGTCATTGAACTGCTCCTTTATACCGTTAGTCCGTCGACCGCCCGCACAGTGTTGTAGGTATGGGACGGTGGTTCCGACGTATAAGTATAGGTGGCGCGTCGGGTCGGCGGCCTGAGGCTATGGGCAGGGGGTTTCTGGGTCGCTAGTTCAGAAAGGAAACGCAAGGTGGCGCCACCGCAGCACTGGAACCGCCGACAGCAGTGGTAATTTAGTCCGGCAGTGTCACCACCCGGTGGCTCCGACCGACAGGCCAAGCCGCCGCACCTCCGCAGCGAATTACCCATGTTACGCGTAACATGGACAGTATACCATAACCAAATACTAACTTTAGCTTGACATTACTTAACGTTATGTGTAAGCTGGGCGTTCTCTAGAAGTTATTTAGGGCCCAACAATGGGTCTTTATTGGGTATGTTGGGTAGCTAACATATTTAATTTGCAAGCGTAGTCTGTAGGTGCTTCCGGTTGTCCCGTTTCCCCGCCCTCCAAATAACCTCTAGGCATTTCACTCCCAGCTTCGGTCCAGCTAACTTCAAATTCAATCACCCACCCTCCCAAGAGTTGACCGCTATCATATTCTTGACATGTCATGTGCCTGATCTGAACATTCTTGAACCATGACCCTGTCAAACTTGCTATGTATATCACTAGTTATTACATGTCAATTGCTGTTCCACTTGACACAATGTTATAATCCTGCTTCTGTTTCATGTTGCCGATACCATGTTACTCTTCCACAAGTTTGGGTCCCTGTCACCCAGTACCGAGATTCCACGAATTGCTCGACCTCACTGAAGGTTACAGATTACTTTTTGAATACATTTAATAACAAAAATCATCTCTCCTTATTGATACGTAGCGATGCGAATTGTCAAGCTGTGGCTATTAGTGTCATTTAGCCCTGATGACGGCCGTCAGTGACATAGGCTACAGCATATTAAAGACTTGGAACATAGCACAAACTCTATCACTTGAAATAAATTATAAGCTATTTGAGTCTGTATTATAAACCTATACAAGTCCTCCCTTCTTTGTGTGATGTCACAGAACTATTAATACTAGCCATTCAGAAGTCGAATGCTGCTGGGCAGACCAATCCTGACCTACTGAGTTCAAGCTCAAATAGTCCATTCTAAGTGTGATCTTTCACTAAAAATACATAGAATATTCATGTAAGAAACACATTGTAAAATAACGTTACCAGATCTTTAAGAATAATTCAAAGACCATTTTCTTTAGAATAACTAAAAAATAACTACCTCAAATATGGCGCATTTGGCATCGTAATCTTCATTCAGGCGTTCGATGAGCTGGATAGAGAGGCACAGCCGGCCATTAGACACCGGTACCCGCTCGTCCTCCAATTGGCGGGTCAATACAACCACCTATAGGGTTGCGGTATGAATATGTCAGTTTGTTTGTTGTTGTTGTACGTCCTACCAACATCTAAGGTCATATCAGGACGGGTACCGACTTGTGACAGTACGCTCTCATGGCGATTTTACAGTGCTGCCCCACTGGGAAATCAGGCCGTCAGCACCATGACCCAATATCCCACTCAGTCACATTATCCTGACACCGAGCTAACCAGCAAATATGTCAGTAGCACTACTTACAATGGTATCATTTTTTAATACGGGTACAGGGTTCATGCCCATTTTGACATATCATGTTTTGTTTTGTTTGTTTGTTGCTGTCTTACGTCCTAGCAACATCTAAGGTCATATCAGGACCGGTACCGACTTGGTGACAGTGCGCACTCATGGCAACGTTATAGTGCTGCCCCACTGGGAAATCGGGCCACCAGCACCATGACCCGATATCCCACTCAGTCACATTATCCTGACACTGAGCTAACCAGTATTTTGACATTTCAAAAATCACCTTAAATACAAAACATCACTCATCAATTAAAGAAAATGTGTGCATAATACCACAGCTATTTATGATTAAGAAATAATAAAAGCTTTGCCAAATTGGATATATAGAATAGTCACCCCCAATAGGGCTTGCCGACCGGCCGAGATACCGCTAGGTGGCGCTCGTGAACTATCATTCCATACTCTTTGTCATATCAAGTTGGGTGCTAACTTGTGACAGTGCACACTGGCAACTTTATAGTGCTGCCCCACTGAGAGACCATGTCACTGGCACTATGAGGCAAGCAGGCTGGCAAGCAGACAGGCAGGCAGTCATATAGGCAGGCAGGCAGGCATAGTACACAAAGAATACGAACTGATAGTTAACGAGCGCCACCTAGCGTTATCTCGGCCGGCAAGCCCTATTAAAAGAATAAAACAGGAAGTACATTAACTTTAAAATACATAATGTGTAATGTAACATAATCATTAATAACATGGCTAGTTCGGGCACGTCATCGAATATAACCTTTGAAATAATATAGTTATAATTTTACATTTTCAAGGATCTTTAGACAAATTTCAAGACTTTCTAGGCCTGGAATCTTAAATTATCAAATCCAAGAACTTTCCAGGTTTCCAAGGACCAGTATAAACCACCAATTCAAGTAAAGGCGTTGGAATACCAGTTTATGGAGCAAGAAAATGTGCGCGTATGATTTCAAGTGGGGCAGTTGTGATTTTCCATGTAGGGATTTATCATGAATGGTTTCTATAAGGCAAAAAGGTACCGAACGTACCTGGCGCATAACGGTGTACCACGGCTGACCCGCCTGAACGTTGCTTTGGGCTTCCTCGTGGGGCAAGACCCTGAAAACGACCTTACCCAGGGACTTATCCTCGCCATGCTTCAAAGCCTCCACAACCAGGTTTGTCTGTTCGTCCGTCACTTCAGCAAATGTGTTTTTCTCTGAGAAAACGGGCCAAGAAGCGGTTCAAAAGAACAGCTGATTAAATAATAATCTGATGAGTAAATGTAAGCTACTCCCCCCCCCCCCCATCCCAGCCCCCTACCGACTGCACAACGGCAAATAAAGAAATAGGTTTGGGTTGTCATTATCTACAGTAGTCAACTTGTCCTGCATGCTCTTGGGGAATGGGCGAAGAAATGGTTCAAAAGAAGCATTTTTTAGAACAATTGATAAAATTGGACTTTACATACAATTACATATGTACGTACATACGTGTATACATATATACATACGTACGTGCGTGCGTACGTGCGTACATACGTACGTACATACATGCATACGTACGTACGTACGTACGTACATACATACATACATACATGCATGCATGCATGCATGCATACATACGTATTCATGTGTGCGTACATACATGCAAACACAAGCACACACATAAATAGGTTCCCAGCCTGCGTCCATATAATTATGTATTATTATAGCATGTACTACGAAATGATAGGCGTCATAGTCTCCAGCAGTGACAGTTTCTATTAAATTGACTTACTATTCTTTCTACGCAGCAATAAATGCTTAATAGATGCATTAGTATTTAAGTTCGATATGTAGAATCATATCTGAGTATGTGTGTTTTCTTAGTATAGAAAGAACACAATAACACCAGAGGCCAGAGGTATAAGATCTTCAAGGAGAGGCCCACAGTTGAGGTCAGGAAACACCCATTTTTCTTTCGAGTGACAGATCCATGGAACAGTCTCCCAGACCAAGTGGTTGAAGCACCAAAGGTAGAAGTATTTGAGAGAAGTCTGGATAGACATTGGAGAGGTCACCCACAATTATATGACTTCAGGGCACCGTCGACCTCCATATGTGTGCAAAAGAAAGTTCTTTTTTGTCATAACGAGCTGGCATTAGAGGCCCAATAGGGCCTAGATCAGCCAGAAGAGGATCGATCATTAATGCAAAGAAATATAATTTACTTACTGCACGCGATTCTAAATTGGATTCGGCCTTTTAAAAACATGACAGCCTGCGGTTGGTGATCGGGATTAACCACCACTTGATCCACTGAGTCTGTAACCACCACATGAGCGTTCACAGGTTCATGAGGGAATTGTTGCACAGTGACGTTATCATAGATGCCATCAGGTGGCTCTGGTATCGTCACCATTGAGAGCCTCAGATAGTAGCGCCCAGCCTCGGCAAAGTAAGCGTCAAAAACGCGTATGCTAAACTCCATGAAGGTTTTCCCCGTCATGACTGAAATTAATGCGATACATTTATATGGGAAATAACATTCTATTTAGAGTACATAATAGTCACCATTAAAGGGTTAGTGATGTGGAATGTTTATAAAAAGTGATTTCACATTTGGCTATCTCGCAGTTTGATCATGATGTCTGAATCTGACAGTGAGAGGGTCATGGGAACACAAAGTTTTCAGATGTTAAGAGTATTCGGTCAAGTTATTCCCATGAGCCATCATACTGTGTAGTTTGTGTTGATGGAAGAAAACTATAGTGTCGACAAGGCAACAACAACCAACTTGATTATCACTCACTGAACAAATTTAGGACCTTCCCAAGTGTGTGGTTTCTGGTCATATCGGGTTTTAATCAAATTAATGCCTCGTAAGATGTAGATCAATGTCTGACTCATTATCTCTAAGGACAAGGAAGCCCGCAAGTGGCCCTTGACTCTTTTTTTCTTTTTTTTTGTGATTGTTTATTCTACTCATAACGGTTAAGTACATGCACTTGTTTTCGCCGCTGTTTAGTAGTGGTTATAATTCATATGGATTGATTTCCTTCAAGCTCTAATTTCTGTAAACTTGTTTATGGTGTTTCCAATTTGTTTTTTATTATATTTTTGTGCTTAGTTTGTTTAGTATGGGGTCTCCTATTCGTTTTTTAATGTTTTTTGGCTTAACTACTGTTTATCCCTGATCTATTACTTAGTACATATTTCTTTATCTATATCTCACTTCGAACCTTTCTTAATTTTCTCTTTTTATTCTTTTAGTGTTTTGGTGTTTCTTAGAGCACTGCTTTGGCTATTCCAAGCTTTTATGCTCATAGATATTACGCTTCTGTCAAAGCACTCAGAGTTGGACCTTTCTGTTCTTAGCACAGGTGCCTCACCAGCTCTAGTGACTTTTCTACTTGTTGCTTTGTATTTTCCTACATAGTCAAAAGCTAGTATTCATGTTTCTCTTCTAGTTTCAAGCATGCAAATATTAGTCTGTTTGTGCAGATCTATTGTAGGATGTCTGTTTTCTAGGCTCAGGCCTAGTTTTAAAGCTCTATTTTGTTCATCTTTGTAATTTCATTAGTGTTTGTTTGTTCCAACCCATGTAAATTGCTTCCCCATAGTCAAAGTATGGTATTATCATTGATTTCTAAATCTGGATAGCCATGTTCTTCGTCATATATTTTCATATCTTACTGAATAACCATAGTTTGCCATTGCTCTTATGTATGATATCATTTATGCAAAGATTTTAATTGAAATGTTCATCTAATCTAAGTCCTAGATACATGTATTCTGTTACTCTTTCCAGTATTTGACCACCTAGTGAAGCTGCTTTGTTTTCTTGATTTTTTCCTACCACTGCTTTTGAAGATTGGCGTTTTAGATTTGTTATCATTGATGGTTATTTTATTTGCATTGCACCAGTTGTTTAACTTTTCTAGTTTATGGTTCAAACTGTTTATTACATCTTTTTCGCTATTACCTATTGAGTATATTACCGCATCATCAGCGTATAATTGAATCATGTCTGTTTTTAGCCAGACATCTATGTCATTTATGTATATGATGAACAATAATGGACCCAGTACTGAGCCCTGTGGCACTCCACATTTGATTGGTACTTGTAGAGATAAGCTCCCGTTTGCCTTAGTACTCTGTTCTCTTCCCAATAGGTAGTCCTCTATCAAGGCTAGTGTATTTCCTCTTATCCCTATCTTATCCAGGGTTTTTTAACATGACTGTGTGATCTACTGTATCAAAGGCTTTGCTAAAGTCTATGAAAGCCGTACCTACAATTAGATTTTTGGTGATTGCTGAAAAGATGGTATTGGGCACGATTTGTCCAGTGCTTTTCCTATCTCTCGAAGGAAAGTTTATATTACAGTTATACCGACCCACCCATGGGGAGGCTGAGGACTAACACGTGTACATATATATGCATAAACAATACCTGTATTCACAGAGGTGGGAAATGAAATCACCAAAAGTCAGCAAACGGAAACGGAAATAGCCCTGTATGGGCGCCACCATTTGTAAACTCGTGTTGAATAATCGAGAAATCAAAATCCAGCAAATGGAAACGGAAATAGATCATCGAACTTCACTACGCAGCATAGAGGTTTGACGACAGCCATTGGTTAATAATATCCTATGGTCTTCCATATATGGTGCGATGACGTCACTGGGACCAGTGTAAGTGTTCCTCCACACTACTCTGCAGTGATGCTGTCAAGGCATTAAGTCCATAGGCCCAATTGACGGTATTCAGGGCCAGCGATTGGTTAATAATATATCAAAACAAATGCTCGCTGCCATAGAATTTGTCGATATGCGCAATTCAAAACTTTGATATTATTCAAAATTAAAAGAAATAAAGAACAATTTTGCATAAACATGGATGCACAAATGAAATATTAATAGTTTATTCCGCGGAAACGACGGCCGTATCCGATTATCACGACCGCAACTCGGATCACCTGAGTTGCAGGAATTTCAAATCGAACACCGCGAGTGGAGTAAAAAAATACATGCGCAATCAAAAAATACTTGGCTGTAGTTATATTGGGGGGTCGGTCCTAAGCATAGCTTATTCATATTAGTATTAATATTATATCATAAGTTATATGATAGTATTATATTGATTCCAAATATAAATTCAAAATCGATCAACCGAATATTGTGTGCCGAAAACCCTTCCAACTTACTTAAAGTACCGTATATTCTTGTTATTGTTTGAGCGCCAGTTGTTCCAGAATTGTCCATGTTGCCGGTAACATGCATAATTCAAAGCTCTGACTACGGGCCCCATAGTGATGCCCCCCCGGTAGCCAGAGCAGTTCGAAGTCATTCATCACCATATCACCAAGTCATGAAGACCTGTATCACTGAGCGCAACAAGAAATTCGGAACCCTACCTGGCCATCGATGATGACGGCTCGTTGGCATTCAATATGTAAATTTGATCGAGCAGCGACATTGGAGGAAATATTCTGTTTGCTCAATCGGAACTTGTTGGAGTCTCAGGAGCCTTTATTGACCAGTGTTTCCAATTTGGATATGAATAATTTGTCGTGTTCGCCATTAGTTCAGAATTAGGGTTTATTTTTGTATATTCATTATGTTTATACATTTTGGGGTTGTTTTTTTTTGTGTTCATATGAAGTAACATCGCTGGGAAATTTGCAGAGAACTGGAAATTATATGGACGAACTGCAGGGTATGGTGTGAGGGCCAGGATTTGGCCTATCACGATCGTCTTCGTCGTGTCTCCTTTTAGATGACTTATTTTGGCATTAATCTTACTTTTAGTTAAAAATTAAGCTTCAAAATCCTATTACTTTTTATAAATATCATGTTGAAACAGTTCATTTGAATATGTCAGCTGAATTAAATTTGTTTAGTGGAGCCAGTGCCATATAGTTGCTATATCTGTCAACATTGGGCCCAGTTGCCAGGCAATTTAAAACAAATTGCCAGTTATGTAGCGACAGGGTATCTTTTCGGATTTTGAGTATGTAGAATACATTGCATCATTTGTGAGGTCAGAGATAGTAAATAGAGCATTGAGATGACTTGAGTAGTTTGACACTAAATTAAGTTTATTTGATAGACTTATTCTGATGTGAACTGACAAAATATCTGAGAATGCTGAGAACGGAGTCGGGACCGGGGGATCGATCTATCTCGGTCGTTTTTCTTCGGTGTTCTTTGAAAACTTCGTATTTGTGCCATTAATGTTATTTTAATCCAAAATTAGAGTTTAATTTTGTATATTTAGTTCTATTCATAGATTTCGGATGGTTTTGCGTTCATATAAAGTAATATGACCAGGAGATTGATTTCTCTCGGCCGTTTTCGTCGGTTTTCTTTTAAAACGGCTTATTTTTAATTCATAATTAGGGTTTATTTTGTATTCTTTGATTTCTATATAATTTCAGATGATTTTGGGTTTAATATAAAGTGACATGATGAGGATATAGAGCTCTCACGATCGTTTTCTTTTGTCGTTTTTCTTAGCCGTTGATGAGGAAGAGTTCTACAGTGACATTACACAAGACGGCGTTACCATCGCCAGTGGACTTATGAACCCAGTCAGCCAGTGCATTAACATGATGAACCACAGTTCATGAAGTCAGGCACGGTCAATACTCTATAGCCGTGTTCACACGGGCAAAATGTTAAGCGAATTAGACAAATCGAATCATATGATTCGATTTAGTTTGAAAGTGTTTCGCGTTCACACGGGCAGTGCTTTGAATTGGTTTAAGGCGGCAGTGGATATCTGCGCATGAGCAAGTCCAGACTAACCAGCGCCAGTTTGGGTTCGTCGACGTCGGCCGAGAGAGTGTGGGTTCGACCTAGATATGTATGGATTGAATCGTATTGGTTTGGAACAGTCAAAACTTCTGCTGGGCAGTGAAACCCTAAAAATAAATGATTAAAAAAATATCTGTGCACAGCTAGCGGTTTCATAGACCAAATTATATTATATAGTGTGACGTCCTTAATCCGCCTCAAGTAAGTCGGTTGCGTTCACACGGGCGATCTAAGTCGATTCATAAAATTCGCTTCATATAAACCACCTACAGAGGTGGTATAGATGAAGCGATCTAGTTGATTCGAATCAGCCCTAAACCGACTCAGACGCGCGTTCACACGCCAAATCTGAGCCGAACTAGGCAAGTCGATTCATATGATTCGAATTAACTGCCCCGTGTGAACACGGCTGATGTTGCCATGTCAGTAAGAGTGTGTTTGTTGCTCGTGATTCTGATGTGATTTAAATGTGCAGGTTCCTGTAGTTAGACCGTTGTTTGCCTCCTCTGGTACTGTGCATGATGTTGCTAGTATTGATCAGTGTGCAAGTTTTGGTGTGTCTGTGTTAACCTTTTTGTGTGGCCCGGTGGTATTTGTTAGTATGGGACTGGTGACTGTCATCCATGGGTGCATGTAATCATACCGGGAACAGTGTGGTGGAGGTAAATAGCCTCATGAATATGAATTTGGCGGTGGCGACGCGTACGCGCCGTAGAGTCGGTGTTAGGTTTGTTATTATATCAAGACGAATGCCCGATGACATGGAATTTGCAGGTATGCGTATTGCAAACCTTTTATTTCTAGCGAAATTAAAGTAAATAAATAACAATTTGACGTATAACATGGATCCACAATTGACATATTGATAGTTTGTTCCGCGGAAACAACCGCGTACCTCGGATAACGTAACTCCTGTTGTTCTATGTTTTTAATAGATGGCGCCAGCAGGCTAAAAAAGCATGGTAGTAAGGCTGGCAGGTTGGATTATAAACATGATAGGAGTCTTTGCTGGTCAAGGAGTATAATTGGTGTGATCAAGTTTTTTGAGTGACGGGAGTTTTTAGCTTTGGCAGGAGGAGGTAGATGATTGGTAGGAATTTGCATGTTTTTAATGACCATTTGAATCAAAACACCTCTTACTGACGCTTGTGTGGCGACTGGGTGGACATCCGTTTGTGGTCATTGTGATGGATTACAACTACCCTTCTCGGACCTAGGTCAGTCTGTAATAACTGTCTGGAGTACTGAATCAGTCCCTTCCAATGGCTCTGTGCCTCGACGGCTGCACACACTTCCTGCTTCGATTGTTGTTCCACACAACACGAAATCAATTATGCCCATGAGGTTGACTCCAACCTCTGCATCTGTGCACAGTCCATCTGATGGCCGCACAATTGCTACTCAGCACTCAATCATGGCAAACTCTAGATACAAGATTCACCCCGTACTGCTGCAGTAGGGGTGCAAACCAACCCTATGTAAAAGCTGTCGAAAATGCGGGTCAAAGAATTGAGAGCCTAATTTCACAATCTAAGAAGCAACAATTATTCTTTACATCTGTTTTATTATTAGCCCGCTACCTTTGAGTTGAAAAATATAATATAATATCTAGTTTAATAAGATTTAAAAGTGAAATCGACGGCATTCTGCGGCCGCCATCTTGTCTTTTTGCATTCTCTCCCATTTCACCAAATCTGTGCCGATATAAGTAGCCATTTGATACTGGAGCCACAGTTTCTAGTTCAGGTTCCATACTAAAGCTATTTTCGCCCGTATTTAGACTATGTTGTCGTTCACCCGTGTACTACAAGTACTGGGTGAATCTTTTATCTAGGCAAACTCTTGCCCAGTTAATGGTTCGGAATTCATGACTAACATTAACCTGTTAAGATTTAATCATACTAAAGTTGCCGCGTTCACTGCAAACAGTCCAATGTCATTAAACAAAACCATTTGTCCAAGTATATTATTAGGTCAAGTCAGTTATGGTAATCAGTTGTGTCTTGGTGAGTAGCCGGTTACTCGGGGCAGAATCCATCTACTGGCTGCACCTTACTTAGTGCTAATCAGCACTCAAAATTGGCGGATGCTTGCACAGTTAATAGTTTAATTTTGTGTGGTAACGTTTGTCCGTTGGTTGTGGGTGTCCACTGCTTTAATTTAAGGGACAACTTACCGATATATGCCCATGAGGTTGAATTCAACTTCCGCATCATTCACTTATGTTGATCCAGCCATCAACTCTGTGCATAGTCCGTCAAATGGCTGCACCATACATAGTGCTACTCAGCACTCAACTTTGGCACGTGCTTGCCCAGTTCATAATTTGATTTTCTGACACAGTTGATTCATTAATTGTTCCTTTTGGAAGACGATTTACTAATTGTTCATGATATTGCTAGTTATGGTCTTGACATATTAAATGATGATGTCCTATTGGTTTGTGTTGTGGTGTTGTCCCCGGTGTAACTGTCGGAGATGTTAGGGTTTTTGCTGGTGCTATGTTAGAGTCTAGTTGGTAATGGGACCGCTAGTAAGTTACTGTTCTAGCCAAGTCATGCCAACAATGTATTTGACATGTATTTCTGATTATCTGCTCACTCTAATTTTTTCTTTTTGGCTTTATCCCTCTCAGATAAGGAGTGTGCTATAGTTAGAAAGCTGAGCATATATTTTTCAGAGCAGGACTATCAGATGGGACGTGGAGGAACAAAATGGGTGCACTTTGAGGAGTACTTGAGATTTTGCAAAGATAGCAAGGTTAACCCTAGATACAATATTCACCCCGTACTGCTGCAGTAGGGGTGCAAACCAACCTTATGTAAAAGCTGGCGAAAATGCGGGTCAAAGAATTGAGAGCCTAATTTTACAATCTAAGAAGCAACAATTATTCTTTACATATGTCTTATTGATAGCCTGATACCTTTGAGTTGAAAAATATAATATAATATATAGTTTAATAAGATTTAAAAGTGAAATCGACGGCGTTCTGCGGCCGCCATCTTGTCTTTTTGCATTCTGTCCCATTTCACCAACTCTGTGCCTATATGCATAATATGCGTAGCCATTTGATACTGGAGCCACATACTGGAGCCTCACTTCCATACTAATGCTATTTTCGCCCGTATTTATATAAGGCTGGTCTTCACCTGTGTACTACAAGTACCGGGTGAATCTTTTATCTAGGTTAACCCCAAATAACCTGAACTAAAAACGGTAATGTTATATACTTTATAAAAAGAAAACATGTCAAACTGATAATATTAAAATGTAGAAAAAATGGGAACGCATGGACTTGTATTTATTGCTGCATTATTAATTGGCTATACATGAATAACTGTTCTATTCCGAAATGCTGGGTGATGGCGGTCATACGTTGTTGGGTGGAGACATCGAGGCACATGAGTCATACCTGCTGGTGCACATCCATAGCACAAAACGGTATGCAAGCCGGAGGAGAGCTACCACGTAAAGCTACCCGGTCTACCTCACTCTATCTTCTGTCCCGTACGTGGTTGGCCTGAGGCTGAGTATTGCCGTTGCATGGTCCTGCATAAGGGCACCCCAGCATTTGCACTCGCGAACAGGGAGCCCTTGACTAGTCAGACGTTCGTCAAATGCATACGTCTCATACTAAAGGGAGCCAACTTCAGCTGGTGGCCAATATACTGCGAGTACCGGGTGAATCCTTTATCTAGGTGATAGTTAGATACAAGATTCACCCCGTACTGCTGCAGTAGGGGTGCAAACCAACACATTAGAAAAACGGGCGAAGAATGTCAACATGGCGGGTAAATAAATTGAGCTGATAAATTCTTAATTTAAGAAGCAAAATATATTCTTCACATACATGTTCATATTTACCCGCTACTTTTGAGTTGGAAAATATAATAAAACATATACTTTAATGCAATTTAAAAGTGAAATCGACGCGTTCTCTGGCCGCCATCTTGTCTTTTTTGCATTCTCTCCCATTTCACCAACTCTGTGCCTATAGAAGTATCCATTTGATACTGGAGCCACATACTGGAGCCTCACTTCCATACTGGAGCCTCACTTCCATACTAACGCTATTTTCCCCCGTATTTATATAAGGCTGGTCTTCACCCGTGTACTACAAGTACCGGGTGAATCTTTTATCTAGGTGATAGTATGTGCTAAGGAGTAAGGTGACAAGCGTGGTTGTCAACATTGAAATTATTATAGTGTAAATAATTCAATATATTATAAAAAAGAATTCTGAAAAGCTATGCCTGCTTCAATTACTGATCAGAATCACCATCCGTCAAAATGCGTTCATATCACGTGTAAACATACAGATAAATGCATATTTATTTGTGTTTACTTACCTACAAAAAAACTGTATTTCAATGAGATGAAGGCAAACTCGTCTGCGTCTGACTGACGCTGGTGGTAAAATATGTGCACGATGTTATGTTCGGCTTAACAGTTACAACGGCAACATGTCATTCCCGCAAGATGGCAGTGATTGTTATCATTCCAGAAGGTGTAGCAGAAAATCGCAAACCCTGTAAATCGCAAACCCCCACTTGTGATTTCCTAGGAAATCGCACACCTCCATACCATATATGGGCATGGGGGGTTTGCGATTTCCTCGGAAATCACATATCCCCCCTGGACATAGCCTGGTCCCCTGGCCTTTGTTTAAACAGAGGTCGCCACTGTGCTGGTTGCAAAGGTTAGGCACAGAGGTGCCTGAGTTTTCTGCTATTATCACCCAGTTTTTTTTGGCTCCAATCAAAACAATGTCATTAGCAAAATGCACATTTCAGTGCCCTCTTTAAGCATTGCATGCACAGAGAAAGTAATTCAAAACCAGACACAGATAATTAGTCGAAGCTCCTCTCAATAATACAATTGAGACTATTAGCTTTTAACTACTCTAAACTCGCCGGTAGTACAACGTGACGAGACACTATGGTTATTATTATAGGTTACTTATGTGCAGTTCAATGTCGATTAGTTAGTATCACACTATTCATATGATATTCATTCTTGATTGCAGGGTTCTTGAAATTGAAGACATGAGGCATCATCTAGAGAGTGGATTACGGTCACACAGGCAACTCACATCCGGCACACGTACACACAAACGCACATTTAGTACACATATCATCATTCAACATAGGGATAATTATTTCAGGGACCATCAGATCTCAGCCCTATCAATCCTAGGAATAAGAGCAAAGGGAGGGTGGGATGGTCGAAATTATGTCGTATTAATGACAGTGATCCGTCCTCGACGATCGCCAGGTATGTACTGGCTTAAGCCTTTGGATCTATTACCGGAAGTCAACTTCGCTCATAGCAATGGATGCTATGAAGGGTATCTAAGGTATTCATAATATCAAGCCCGTAGTCAGGGTTTTGAATTACGCATGTTACCGGCAACATGTACAATTCAAAACCAGACACAGATAATTAATTTTTGGGCTAATAAATTTATTAATCAGGCTTAATAAATTTTTACACAGCCTTTATAATTCTATCGCTATTGAACAACTACAGTCGAAGCTCCTCTCAATAATACAATTGAGACTATTAGCTTTTAACTACTCTAAACTCGCCGGTATTACAACCTGACGAGATACTATGGTTATTATTATACGTTACTTATGTGCAGTTCAATGTCGATTAGTTAGTATCACACTATTCATATGATATTCATTCTTGATTGCAGGGTTCTTGAAATTGAAGACATGAGGCATCATCTAGAGGGTGGATTACAGTCACACAGGCAACTCACATCCGGCACACATACACACAAAAGCACATTTAGTACACATATCATCATTCAACATAGGGATAATTATTTCAGGGACCATCAGATCTCAGCCAAGTTGGGACAGGAGAGTTGATGGTCCTTTCCTAAATAGATTTTTATTTACGTAATTAAAAACACTTTGATTTCCATTGTCCCAGTGTTCATATGTTGTCTAATGACATCCCCACTCTTCCATATTCTTGAGCTCCCCCTCAACATAGGCTATGGCATGTGACCAACGGCCACCAGGGGAGTCCAGCAGATTTCAGTGCAATGCGCATGCATTCAGTGAATAACCGACCAGTCAGAGGTGCCCCGTTCGACATCACAAATGCTGGGGCATCCTCGTGAACCGGGAAATGGCGCCTGTAGTTATTCCAAGCATGCACTGGGCAGAGCTCGGAACTGTGTACCCGGGGTAGCTCAATTCTGTAGATGTCCTCTGATCTACGAGTTGTTTTCGTGCTCCTGACCGTTACTGTCAGGTGTGCTTCGTGTGACCGGATGTCACCTCCGAGCAGCATGTGACCGTCATCCCTCGGTACCTCGGAGTAAAACAAATTTGACTGTCTTAATAAACATAAGAAACCTATTAATAAAGCAGCAATCAACACCAATCCATCTTCACCAATTTTTCTAAATTTTAATACAAGTATCTTAATGTGTTTAATCTTCAGTGGAAATGCTCTATTTACAGAATTATTTTTTAATTTGTACATGCCAGACTTAATTACTGACAGCGCTTAACAGTCGAACGCCTCGGTATTTCCCCGTAGCAACCTCACCCAAGTCCTGGCCCCACTCATATAATTCTTTATAGCCCCTTCTGTTTTTAATTTATCATTCAAATATAAAGCATACCACATTACCGTCTTAAGATGGGGTTTCTTAGGATTGTCTTTCAGTCTTTTACAGAACTGCAAATATTCCCTAAATTGTACCCTCTTATTCCGCCATGTTCCCTCCGACAGTCCCGCCGTAAAATACATGCTAAGCCTATTCACTACTGCGCGATTCTTGTCTGCAAGTTGATAAAGCCAACATAATAAATTATCAAAGGTATTAAAGGTACAAATCAAAAATGTTACAGTCATGAGAAACATGTATTTCAATTAAAAGTTGTTTCCGACATAAATCATCAGCAAGCAATTTAGCCTTAGGATCAAAGACCAACCCACTTAGGGCATCAGCTAGCACCAGGTCCTTCCCTGGCTTGTGAATAACCTGTACCACGCAGCTATTCACCGCGGCAAAACGCTAAATTTCCCTGGCACAAGCACACAAGACAGGGTCCTTACCAGCACCAGATGATAGCACCTGTTGGGAAGCTGAGTTATCAGTGTCAATAACAATTTGATAATTTTGGGGATCCTGGGGGGACAAATCTTTTAATGCTACCACCAGATTTATAGCCTCAAGCTGAGCAATATGGAAGCCTTTATTCAAAAATTCATTATTATATAAAGTGGAGAAGAATTTTACCTTACTAAATGCCCCTCCACCCAGCAATGACGAGTCACACTCAATGACGCACTTTTCTTTCGGGAAATGATTCAACAACACCAGTCTATTGGACCCTTCTGCAAAACGCAAAAACCAAGCTATGCCCCTAACTAAATCCTGACTAACACCTATCTTACCTACGAATGGACACGATCTAAGAAAATCCAAAATTCTATTCATAAAGATCCTAGAGGCAATAACACATTTAGAAATGAATTGCAACCGCCCCACTAGCCTCTGGACATTCTTTCTACTAACTTGTTTCCCAATCACCCACTTCTGACACTTCAACAAAATATCTAGCAATTTGGCATTAGGAATCCTAACTAACATATCATTTGAATCAATTTCGTAACCCAGCCAAATCAATTTCTTTGTAGGGGGGCTACATTTCTGAATCGAAAGCCGTAGGCCCAACAGATCTGTTAATTCCAAAATATAATCATACGCTTGCTGTGCCTTATGCAAGCTATTCTCTACACCTACAAAATCATCCAAAAAACATCAACTTTTTTCCTCATCAAATGGACCACAGCCGAGGTCGTCCTGGCACAAGCCATGCTAGACGACCTACACCCGAACGGGGGGGCTGTGTCAAAATAATACCTCCCATCTACTTTAATCCTGAATAGAGTCACACTCAAGGGGCAGGTTCGTAATTGCCTGTACGCCCTCGCCAGATCTATCGACCACATAAAGCACCCATCCCCCAATTTGGTAACCTCCTTAGCTAAAGTCGTTATTGTCGGTAAATTATATTTATATCTTTTCCCTTGGTAAAAACCTTTAACTATCCCATCATTGACACTAGTACCCTTCGGATAACTGAGATCTACAATAATTCTACGTTCATTAGTATTTTTCTTTGGACGGGTCATAATAGGACTGATCTGTGCCCATGGAGAGAATGGTAAGTCATTAAATGGGCCCAGCATAGCATCGTGAGCTAATTCAGTAACCACGTACTTCAATCAATCAATCAATAGTTCCATCCTCTAGTCGAGGGTTGGATGCAATGGTTCTCCACTTGTCCCGATGTTGTGCTGTTCTGATAGACTGTGAATAATTCAAGCCTGTCCACTGTGAAATATTTGTAAACCATGATGTTCTTGGTCTCCCTCTCCCTCTGCTGCCATTCACCTTCCCTTCCAACAATGTACGGTATATTGAACTCTGACGAATGATGTGGCCAAAATAAATAAGTTTCTTTGTCTGTATAGTGGCAAACAAGCTTTTCTTATTTTTAATTTTTCTGAGAACTTCTTTGTTGGTGATCTTCTTTGTCCATGATATTTTCATCATCCTTCGATAAGTCCACATCTCAAATGCTGCTAAACGTTTGTACATTTTCTTAGAGATTGTCCATGTCTCTGCCCCATACATTAGAGTAGACCACACATAACACTGAAGAATACGCTTCCTTGTTTGTATTAATATCTTACTTGATGTTAACACTCTATACATTTTGGAGAATGTTGTTCGGGCTATTGTTATCCTTCTTTTAATTTCTTCCTCACATCTCCCATCATTTGTAATCTTTTGTCCGAGATATATGAATTCGGATACTTGTTCTATGTTTGTGCCATCTATGGTTATATTGACATTTGGTTTATCTGTCTTTTTACTTATAACCATTGTTTTGGTCTTCCTGGCATTCATCTTCATGTTGAATAGTATTCCAGCTTTATTGATTCTATTCACTATATCTTGTAGGTTTTTCTCACTGTCTGCTAGTATTACACTGTCATCGGCATATCTAAGATTGTTGACGTTCATGCCACCTATTGTCACTCCCTTGCAATCTTCAATGTGTCTGAAAATCATCTCTGTGTACAGGTTAAATAGACATGGTGACAATACACACCCCTGTCGAACTCCTCGTTTAATCATAACTTCATCCGATAGGCCCTGCTCCATTTTTATAAATGCACGTTGTGTCCAGTATAAGTTCACAATTAGTTTAATGTCTTTGCCATTGACACCAATATCTTGTAAACATTTGATTAACAGTTCATGATTGACTCGGTCGAAGGCCTTCTCATAGTCAATAAAGCAGGCATAAACATCCTGGTTCACTTCACAATAACGTTCACAAATCATTCTCATATTGAAAATCCCTTCACGTGTACCTCTTCCAGATATAAACCCACTTTGTACGTTACTGATTTGTTCTTCAATTTTCTGTCTGTTTCTCAGTAAAATTATTTTCAGGATCATCTTCAACATATGACTCATCAGGCTTAGTGTTCTGTACTCAGTACACAATGTTGGTTTTAGCTTCTTTGGGAGTCGTACAAATATGGATTCATTCATATTCAATGGTATAAATCCAGTCTCATAGATGTCAGTTACTAGCTTATGAATGATTTGAATCCCCACTTCATCTAGTCCTTTTATCATTTCTGATGTTATCTGGTCACTTCCAGGAGCCTTACCTGCCTTTAGATCATTGATAGCCTTCTCAACCTCTGATACTAATATAATATTCCCATCTTCTTTCTCAATTGTGGGTGGGTTCCCTCTGTCATCATTGTATAGTTTGTTTACATATTCTTCCCATCTGGACTTTATTTCATCTTCTTCAAAGAGCATTTTGCCGTCTTTGTTCTTGATACATTTACTGCTTCTCTGTCTGTATCCTTGACCTGTTATCTCTTTCACTTTCTTGTGCATCTCTCTTGAACGATGTTGAGACTCAAGTTGTTCCACTACTTCACACTTCTTATTCCACCATTCATCTTTAGCTTTTTTGCATTCATCTTCTATTTCATTCTTCAGGTGTTTGTATTTAGGTGGATCAGTGGTTTTCACTTTCTTCCTTTCTGCCATCTTTTCTAGTATGGTTTGCGTCATCCATGATTGCTTTGTCTCTCGTTTTTTATTTGGTAACACCTCCTCTGCTGACTTGACCATGCTTTCTCTGAGAGCTTCCCATTCCATTTCAATGTTGTTATACTCTCTCTGAGGAGTTTCTTCATTCATCAGTACACTGAATTTGTTATGAACAGAGACATTATACTTAGTTCTGTATTTTGCATCTTTTAACATGTTCATATCCATTTGAATGTTGTTTTTAATTTTGTTCTGCTGTTTCAATTTCACTACCATACTGATTACTACTGGATTATGATCCGAACATATGTCAGCACCTGGATATGTCCTTGCCTGTTTGATACAATTTCGATATCGTTGGTTGACAAGAATGTAATCGATCTGGTTCCGACATACATCACCAGGGCTCTTCCATGTATATAGTCTTCTCTTTGGATGTTCAAATAAGGTGTTAGCAATTACTAGTTTTGATGTCAAACAGAAATTTATCAAGTATTCACCACGATCATTTCTCTCACCTAAGCCAAATCTTCCTGTTACTGGATATTCATGTTGTTCTCCAACTTTCGCATTCCAATCGCCCATAACAATTGTTATTTCTCCAGACTTGGTGTATTCCATTACCTTTTTGATGCTGTCATAGAACTCGTTGACTTCTTCATCATCGTGATCTGAGGTTGGTGCATAAACTTGCAGAATGTTTATATTGAACGGTTTTCCCCTCAGCTTCATCATAATAATTCTGTCAGATACTGGCCAGAATCCAATCATTGTGGCGGCAATGGACTTCTTCATCATAATTCCAACGCCATACTGATGTTTTTCATCTCCAGAATATATCATATCTACCTCACTATCACCTATCCTCCCGTCACCCGTCCATCTCGTCTCAGCTATACCTAGGATGTCAAGGTTTAGCGCTGTCATTTCCACTTTCAGGTTGTCATATCGGCCTGGTTTGTACAATGTTCGTACATTCCATGTACCAATCTTTAGCACCTTTCCTCCAGTTTTCAGTTGCCTGACATCAGATGCATACCTTCCTATTTTAGGCTTTGGGTTTACATTGTCATTACTAGGTTTCTTAATAGTTGAAGGAAAGGTGCCTCCACTGTAGCTATTAGAAGGCTTCCCCGCAGAGGGACCAGAGTTGTCTCCATCTCTAAATTTGTTTCCATTAATTACCATTGCTTACTATGGGTAAATACTTGGTAGGTTCCCCTTCCTTTCCAAGGTGACTGGCCACTTACTCATCTTTGTCAGAGTGTGCCCTGATGAGCCACATCATCTTGCTGTTACACCTTCAAAGCTATTGATCTTCTAACTCATCTGCTGCTCCAGTCTTCATGCACTTGAAGGGGTGACATCCCCTGACCACACCAACAAAGTTGATGTGCACCGCACTTAGTTTAGGCCGACAATTGAGTCGGTATGGCCGCTGGTGTGCACTACCAACTTCTGGTCTTCCCATAAATGGGACTAGCCGCACGGCAGCGGGGGTTTTAAATCAGAGTTTACCTTCTCCTAGATGAGCAGTCAGCCAAGATTGACGAGCCCCACCTGCCCGAAGCATCTGGTTTTGAGGCGCCAGAGATCCGCCTTTGCCCCTTCTCCCGTCAGTAGAAACAGTTTCGCCTCGTGAAGGCCGGGAGTTGGACTTGGTTATCAGAGGCTGTTTGATACGCATGCCATGAGAAAGTACTTTATAGGTAGTGAGAGCTTATCCTCACTATCACTTCCGGCAATAATAACCTTGAAACCATAACCTTGAAACCACGTACATATCAATCCAAAACAAATCTTCCTCATTACATGTGAAGTGGGTGAGACTGCTCGACCTCATTTTGCGCGGGCGCGCATTTTGCGCGGGCGCGCATTTTGCGCAGGTGCGCATTTTGCGCGGGTGCGCATTTTGCGCGGGCGCGCATTTTGCGAGGCAGGGTTCCCTGCTGTAAAGCGTTGCTTGGATACGTCGATTGTGACTATCCTAGCAACGATAGAAGGTCGGGCGTTCGGACCCAGACCCATCGGACGTGTTTTTGCACGCTCCGATGTTTTAGCCGATATTTAGGCTTTTATTGTCGAAATTCCAAACTTATTTAACTTAATTATATGGGAGGGGATTTGACTTATAACATACATTCCACTGTTGAACTATATTTAAATCATAACATAAGTTATATTGCTAAATTCATTCTGTTAGTAAGAGGTAAGAATAAAATGGTGAGCTCCTAAGAAGTGACATGAACGTTCCTTGCATTCCTTACTGTCCTCCAGACTTATATTATTAACCGCTATGGTCAACTTCAGATTGCTATTTGGATTGCTCTATAATCTTATTTAATTAAGGGCCTTCTGCCAATGGTCTGTCAGGAGTCGAACATGTAACATGTATGGTTACAAAGAGATGCAGTTGGCGTGAAGGTACCCATAAAATTTGCTGGCCATCCAAATTCCAGATAATCTAAAGAGTCCGTATCCACATAGTCTTTTAACAACTCCCTCCATTTACATATTACCAGGCCAGAAGGAACAGGAACCCTAGCCATTAAATAATTCGGAAGGCCAGTTGACCTCACCTTCGCATAAATATCTGCATAATTTAGAATGAGGTTACAAGTAGCAGTTAGATTGGGCCAATTCTCCAATATATGACTTCTGCATTCTATCGGGGACAACTCACAAAATGGGTCAGCTGACATTTTATCGTTACTCTCAGAAACGCCACCTACACTGACGTGCCCAACATGAACCGAACCACCAACATGTAAACGATCATCATTAACGAGTAACGTATTGACATTAGAATTTAACTTAAACAACAGTGTCTCGAACCGGTAAAGTAACATCGGGTTTCATCCTACCGTCTGAATCACCCATATTATGTGCTATTAAAGATTCGGGAGGCAACGGGGCCTCCCTGGTGGTGAAACGACAGCCACCGCCGGTGGTAGTGTAACCACAGCCAAGACCACTAATGTCCGAAGGAATACTAACAGCTATAGAATCAGACTCCGGCAACGTATGAACAGGCAAGGCACTGGAATTAACCAACACGGGAACAGGCAACTTTAAACTAGAGATTACGCCAGGAACTGACTGCAGAGGGAAATCATTAAGTAAGCTAGACGCAGGGCTAGCTTTAGAAGGGCATGGAGGCACAAAGCCATCCATGGTGGGGAAACGACAGCCCCCACCGGTGGTAGGGCAACCACGATGCTGACAAGCATTAACTGAGGATGGAGTGATGTCCAGCCCTAGCTGCGAAGGGCGCAATGTCATTTCATCCCCATAGCAACTGCGTCGATGGAACCCAGCCAGCCACGCATCTGTTGCCACGGGTGTACGTACGGACCCAAACTTTTAAATTTACATTCACCTGATTTATTCCCTTCCTATGTGGTGCAACGACATTATGTAACCTCCTTAAATCAGTATTAAACCAACTAAAAGCATTACTTCCCCGACAAGAATCAATAAACTCAGAACATTGGGGGCTAGAACCAGTAAAACATACTCTTTTATTGTCTGTATCAATACACCCACCAAACGGAGAACTACGTTTAACACGTCTACGCCACGAAAGCCCACGGGGATTACCGGGACAGGCATGTAAACCGCCTCTAACCGAACCAGGAAGGGGCAACGAGACCATAGGACTATCTGGCCAAGCTTGCGGCACGCTAACCTGGACAGGCTCAATACAATCAGTAATAGCACCAACAACTTCAGCAACAGGAAGGGATACAGATTTCAGTAAATTTAAATCAGGGCACGACGCTGTAACAACAGAATCACCGACCTGACACAGGGATGAGCTGGCTGGGTCCAAGAAGCCAACGATGTCGTCGCCATCGCCTTGACGAACAGGACTGCATCCGCCCGACTTGCCAATGGCTGTACGCATGTCGTCCAGGTCCCGCACATCACCGACCCACCCGACATGCTCGTCACACTTGTTATCAGTCCCATGCCGACTGGAAATCAAAAAACCTTGGCACGAGTATCAATGTCATTTGCAGGCTCTCTAGGACGGACTTTCGACCTACAGTCTGCCTCCTTATGAAAATGCTTCTTTTTCATCTTATAGGCGCAATAGGAACAAATATGGAGGTATTTATTATTCCCATCGCCATGGTCACTGTAGTACCCACACGTCTTCCCACGATTCCAAATGATGCAGGGGCGACCATCAACATCTCTGTTAAACTCAGACGATCCAGAATCTTTAGACGACTTTGTAACAATTTTTTATACCCGTTGACCCAACCCACAAACGTCTCAACGGACATCTATTATCTTAGCCTCGTCATCCCAGGCATTGGGCAGACGTTTATCGGAGATCATGTTGAAAACCTTTTCGCTATAATCTAGACAAGTCTGCCAAGTGTAAGAGTGCGCAAGCTCTAAGATAGTGTCAATATGGTTTTCTAACTTGGGGATCCAATCAGCAGGTACATCACCTCGCTGAATCATACGCCTGATTGCCGACAGATACTCGTACCACTTTGACTCCCCCATGCCGACTTTCCCTTTCTTTTCTTCTCTGATGACATATTTATGCGGAAGGAGTTTCTGCGAACCCGCCCGTCTAGCCTTCTTTCCGATCCTACGAATCAATTCCCTCATCATGCCATCATCACTGTCTGAATCATTTTCAAAGGATGCATTAAGTCCCACGGTACGTTCCTGTGTGCCGCCGCACTGACAGCCCGCATGCGTACTGGCGGCGGCTACCACACCCGACACAATACTACTATTTAGAGAAATTTGGTTACCTTGAAGAGCGTCCTTGTTGGGGCCCATTGCACATCCAACGCACGGGCGAGCCGGACGAGTAGCCCGCTTTGGCGTCAGGCGAATAACGGTTACCCCATCTACCTCGACGACGTCATCAACTGCTGCACCCGGCTCGCCCGGCAACTGGGCCAATCCCGGCGAATTCGTCAATACATTCACTTCCAAGCTGGAAATACAAGCTAACAGCGGCTCCTGCGACTCCAACAGCTTCTGATCGAGCAGACGGGAAATATCCTCCAACGTCGCCGCCCGACCAGAAGACGATGGATGCCCCCACTGGAGGAGTTGATGATTGCAGATTATCCAGGCGCAACCGCCCCGATGAAGATGGACGATCCACCGACCGTCGACAACCAGATGACGACGAGCAACCTGGGAGTTCTATCGACTCCAACAGAGCACGAGAATACCTCCCGACATCTGGCTTCCTCCGTGATGACTTAGGCATGATGAAGCCAAACAACTAAGACAGTACAACAGTGACAACTTCGAAATTATGTCGTATTAATGACAGTGATCCGTCCTCGACGATCGCCAGGTATGTACTGGCTTAAGCCTTTGGATCTATTACCGGAAGTCAACTTCGCTCATAGCAACGGATGCTATGAACGGTATCTAAGGTATTCATAATATCAAGCCCGTAGTCAGGGTTTTGAATTACGCATGTT
Source organism: Branchipolynoe longqiensis (assembly GCA_030323885.1). Classification (NCBI taxonomy): domain Eukaryota; kingdom Metazoa; phylum Annelida; class Polychaeta; order Phyllodocida; family Polynoidae; genus Branchipolynoe; species Branchipolynoe longqiensis. Next base: position 101,958,715 of record CM059188.1, on the reverse strand, counting down.
ACCGGCAACATGTACAATTTATAATACAATATATATTACTTGATTATGTTAATATGATAAGGAAGTCTCTCATAGATGGTCTGAATATATCGAAGAACTTTTTGACGGGCAGAGAGAGGAAATACCTGAGATGAGGAATACTGATGGGCTTCCTATTCTGGAGAGCGAAGTAATAAGAGCCATTGGGCAACTTCGGAATGGGAAAGCAGTATCTCTTCTGAAAGTTAAAAGCTTTGGAGCGAGCTAGCATCACAAGGATAACTGCTCTTTTTAATGACATATATAACACCGGATATATTCCATCAGACTTAAGAAAATCTATATTTATTGCCCTTCCTAAGAAACCAAAAGCGGTGGAATGCTCGGATTTCAGAACAATAAGCCTCATGAGCCATGTTATTAAAGCTTTACTCAAAATACTACTAGAAAGGATTAAAAAAAAAATTAATCGAGAGGTATCAGAAGAGCAATTTGGATTCAGACCAAACAGTGGAACAAGGGAAGCCATTTTTAACATGAGAACAATAATTGAGAGACACCTAGAAGTAGATAAGGATATATACATATGTTATATAGACTACGCTAAAGCATTTGACAAAGTACATCATAAGAAACTCATAGAAGCTCTACAAAAAATCGGTCTAGACGGTAAGGACGTTCGGCTTGTGGCCAACCTCTACTGGGAACAGTATGCTGCTGTAAGAATTGGAGACTCATTGACACCAGAAGTGAAGATCAAATGTGGAGTGCGACAAGGATGTGTTCTATCACCTAGTCTTTTCAACATTTATACGGAAATGATTTTCAGAGAAATAGATGACATCATAGGAATAAATGTTGGAGGTGGAAATATCAATAACACAAGATACGCAGACGATACAGCACTGCTAGCCTTAACGTCAAATCGACTACAACGTCAAATCGACTACAAGATATAGTGGATGAAATAAAAGAAAAAAGTGAGAGATGTGGCCTCAAAATGAATGTAAAAAAGACAAAATCCATGGTTGTCAGCAGAAAGGAATACAAACCAAGAGCAGAGATAAAAGTTAATGGTGTAATCTTGGAGCAGGTAGAGTCATTTGTGTATCTGGGCCATTTAATAACTAGTGATGGCGGATGTGAAAGAGAGATTAAACAGAGAATAAACATTGCCAAAACAACATTTCTAAAGATGCAGAAAGTACTAACATCTAGAGACATAAATATAAAAACAAGACTCCGACTGCTAAAATGCTATGTGTCGTTTACACTTTTATATTGCTGCGAGACATGGACTTTGAAGAAAGCAATAACAACAAAGCTTGAGGCATTTGAAATGTGGCAATACAGAAGAATGTTAAAAATTCCATGGACAGCAATGATAAGCAACGTGGAGGTCCTAACAAGAATGAAAATAAAGAGACAGATAATACAAACGATCAAAAACAGAAAAATTTAATACTTTGGCCACATGATACGACACCAGGAATCACAGAGAAAAATACTGGAAGGGATGATAGAAGGGAAAAGACCAAGAGGGAGAAGGAGAACAACATGGATGGACAACATCACTGAGTGGACAGCAATGAGCTATGCGGAATGCGTGAGAGGAACGAATGACAGGAAGAGATGGAGGTCCATTGCAGCCAACCTTCTTCGAGAAGACAGCACCCATTGATTGATGATTGATAAGGAATTATTCTGGATTCTGGTGTATAATTTGATTTCTTCTTGGAAAAAATCCACTCCACTTCACATACAGCACCATCCTGTATTACAAATCATATACATTATTTCAACAATGCAATAGACACTCTAACATGTTGAGATCTTATTTTCTTAATGACATTGGATGACATATTGAATCAAATAAGTCATGTTAGTTTTAGCAAATTCATATCAATGAGTGATATTAGGAGTATTTCTCATAGGCATAACTGCAGTGGCTTATGTTGTTACTCCCACAACACTGTCTCCAGGACAGGTTCCTAAGCAACCAATTAGAACAAGTGTTGGGAAGCTGGGTTGATATATCCACATCATTTTGCCATCTAATATCATAAATATATTATATAAGATGATAATTATAAATGCTGATCTATCATAGCCCCTAATTTCAAAATATGTGTGTGCAGCAGTGATAGATAGTCCTAAAAACATTGTTTTTTTAACACTACTCCATTCACAAAAGTATTAGTTCAGCAGTTTGCCACTTTGCGCCGCCAGCGACCTCTGTGCAGGACCCATGTGGAGGCACACCGACCACACCTAGCGGGAAGAATGGGAACTGAAACCCGACTAATGTCAGAGAGCGTGTTTATATACACGCTCTCTGCTAATGTGGAGGCACATAGACGGCACCTAGCGGAAAACATGGGAACTGGAACCTGACTATCGCAAATCCCCTGCTACACCGGTGACGCGGTTTCAGCTCGTTCCCGTGCTCAGCCGTGTCCCGTTGCTTCTGCGCATGCGTGAATTTTGCATCAACTCGGGTCACCCGAGCCACTTATTGGTGCATGCGCACATCCTACAAACTCGGGTCGAATAATCGAATACGCTCGGGTGGACAATTTTTTCTTTTTTTTTTAATAACCGATAAAAGTACAGCAAAATAGGATTTAAAGTATTTTATGATGGCCTAGTTTAGCTATATTTCCATTTCATTAATCTAAGTTATTCTTTTTTTGCACACGGCACGTGTATTTGTCGACTCCACTCGCCGTGTTCTATTTGAAATTTGGATGACCCGAGTCACCCAGCTCGTGTTAATCGATTACGGCCATGTTTATTAGATTCTGACGCATGCGCAGAAGCGAGGGACATGGCTGAGCACGGGAACGAGCTGAAACCGCCACACCGGTCAGTTTCAGCGGCCCGTATAGACTCAAACTCAAGGCATTGTCTATGGTCGTGAGCAATCTTCATACAGAAAATACAGCAAAAGTGAAATATCTCTAAAACTACACCACCTATTAACAAATCGCTTGGTACACATATAGAAAACATCTTTACCAAAAAGACTGTATTAAATTTATAAGGTTAGGGTTCTTGATTTGTATTAATTTTGAATAAAACTAAGGTTTTGCACTGCGCGTACCGTCAAACTCAAGGCATTGTCAATGGTCGTGAGCAATGTTCATACAGAAAATACAGAAGAAGTCAAATATCTCTCAAATTACACCATCTAGAAACAAATCGTTTGGTACACATATAGAAAACATCTTTACCAAAAACATTATATTAAATTTATAAGGTTAGTGACGATGATGTTAGATTTTGACGCATGCGCATGAAACTGACCGGGCACTGAAACTGACCAGGCGCTGAAACTGCGACACCGGTGTGGCAGGAAATCGCAAACCCCTGGAAATTGCACACCCCAGGCTTTGCGATTTACTAGGAAATCACAAACCCCCCCAGGAAATCGCAAAGCCCCCATGCTTTGTACCATTTATCACTCCAAGCATGGTAGCTATATGTTTGATTTTGAACTTCTACCAGATCTGGGGGGATAAAATGGATTCAAGGAGGATCAAGATGGATTAATCCTAATGAAAACATCTTTGCGATAGTCCAGTTCGTAATTCCGACCACACATGAGCTGAAAACGGTAATGATACAGATAGTAGTACTGGCTTTTCTTCATGGCATAGTCTAGTATCTTTGACACAAACTGACATGTTCCCCTATCCTTCTAGTGAGTGAGTTGATGTGACAGGCATGAAATTTTAAATAATCAATTAATCCATCTTATGAGGGATGCCCCTTATATAAAAATAAATGTGGCTTAATCGTGCTTACAAAAATACAATTTTTACAATAGACCAGTTCGTAATTCCAGCATCACAGTGCATTGTGGGGATTTTAACAGAAAAACAAACCTGCACAAAGCACATGTGCTTGCTTTAAGACTGCCAAACATAGGGGGTTTGCGATGTCCAGGCGGGATATGTGATTTCCTAGGAAATCGCAAACCCCCCATGCCCATATATGGTATGGGGGTTTGCGATAAGTGGGGATTTGCGATTTACAGGCCTTCCGATTTCATGCTACACCGGCATATAAAATTAAAAGCGGAAAGAACAACATACCCCCATCCCCCGATGCTTAATCACGAGGGATGCTAGTAATCTTGTGGTTTTCAGAGAGCCTCCATCACACTGTTACATGAATGACAGCTGTATCATTTATATCCCAACACCGATGATAAAATCACTTGGTTTTAAATGTTGTCCTTATTTATGTACTTTTCGTTTACTGGGGTCTTATGGATTTAAAAAATAATAATAAGCACAAATATTCCGGTAATATACTATTTTGTTAATTGTGCGCTGGAATCCTCGATTCAGTTGAGGGCATTGCAAAAATTGGGAGTGACATGGGCCATAATTATTAATACGGGGGGCGGGTGAGAAGTTGGTCGTTTTTCTCTTTTATAGTCCTATGGTGTAGATAATAGCAGACTCATATAACGATACCAAGACCAAACAGAGATGTTCTTATCATCCTTCTTCAATAGTCACTATTATATTTGTCTTTTCTATAATGTAAGATTGCAAATTGTTCTAAAAAATCTTCTGATTGGAAGTAGGGTTTAATGTTTAATTAACACCACTCATTGCGGGGGGGGGGGGACGGGTGGTTGTAGTACTTTTCCAATGTATGCCCTACCTATGTTCACCATTAGAACTGCGGCGGTGAAACACAGAATAAAAATACAATATAGTTGTCTTTTTTTTAATATATTATATATTATATATATTACAACCATAAGAGCTTGATGCCTGTTGCGATATGAATATCTGAATATAATCATGTTATTAATTTTCCAAGCATTCTTCACTGAGATATAGCATGTGAAGTAATAGGCAGTTAGGGAAACGACCCGACTACAGTGGTTCCAAAATCTGGGGTATATTGGGAACATTTTGGGCGGGGCCCTCTGGTTCACAGACAAGATCTGCTTTAGTGAAACGGCACCCTAGTGCGGGGCCCCCCTTGAACGCGGTCCAGGTGTGTTGTGCGGGTGTAGGTATGTGTGTGTGTGGTGGGGGTATAGGTGTGTGGTGGGTGGGTGTATAGGTGTGTGGTGAGGGTTTAGGGATGTGGTAGGGTGTAGGTGTGTATGGTGAGGGTGTAGGTGTGTGGAAGTGGTGTAGGTATGGTGTGTGTATGGTAGGAGTGTAGGTGTGTGATTGGAGTGTAGGTGTGTGGTGGGGGTTTAGGGATGCTATAGATTGTGAGGTGCCACTCTGCAAGACACCCCTATATTTCCACCACAAACTACCTACACCCACACCACACACACCTACACCTCCACCATACCCACCTACACCCCAACCACACACACCGTCAACCCCCACCACACAGACCTACACCCCCACCACATCCCTAAGCCCCCACCACATACACCCAGCACATCCCTAAGCCCCCACCACACACCTACACCCCACCACACAGGTGTGTGTGTTGGTGGTGTAGGTGTGTTGTGAGGGTTCAGGGGTGTGGTGAGGGTGTATGTGCGTGTAGGTGTAGGTGTGTGGTGGGGGTTTAGGGATGTGGTAGGGGTGTAGGTGTGTGGTGGGTGATTTAGGTGGGTGTGTAGGGGGTATAGGTTTGTGTGGTGGGGGTGTAGGTGTGTGGCGGGGGCTTAGGGATGCTAAAGATTGTGAGGTGCTGCTCTGCAAGACACCCCTACGCCTCCACCACAAACCACCTACAGCTCCACCACACACCCATCTATACCTACACCCCCACAATACCCAGCTACACCCCAACCACACAGACGATCAACCCCCACCATACATTGGGACACCGATCCACATCCTCAATCCCCCACCACATTCACCCACCACACCCCTAAGCCCCCTACACACCCCACCATACCCACTCACCACACCCCCCTAGATTCCCACACACCCACCGAAATACTCACCACACCCCTACGCCCCCACCATACACACCTACACCCAACCACACACCCAACGCCCCCCCTCAACCCCCACCACACACACCTACACCCCAACTACACAACGCCCGGTGTGGCGGTTTCAGCGCCCGGTCAGTTTCAGCGGCCTGTCGTGGCTTCTGCGCATGCGCAGATTTTAAGACATATGCAAAACACCCGTGGCCTCGCCGGCTACAAGCTCAGCTGCTGCCCGGCAGTGTTAGGGACCGATTAGGCCGAAATCTATTGAATGCGATCATATTTAACAGAATTACATACTCAAATAATGAAATTTAATTAAATTAACCTTAAATTCCAAGCGATATTAACGTAGCAGCTAGATCAGCGTCGAATCGCCGAGTGTAAACAAAACAAATAGCAGTGCTCCGCAACGTGCGAAAATCTGCGCATGCGCAGAAGCCATGACAGGCCGCTGAAACTGACCGGGCGCTGAAACCGCCACACCGGTATCGGCTGCTGCCACCTAGCGTGTAACCAGAGCAATCCGCCCAGAAAGTCCCCCATTGGGATGGTGCACAGACAAAAGCTCACAAGACAAAAGCTCACACCCTTAATGAAAAGAGACAATTAAGCTCACAACAATGAATTTTTTTTTAAATTATATACATATAACTATAACAGGGATGTGGACTACTTCTAGTCCAGGTATTTATAAGCTGGACTGTTCTAAATGTATTTCCTAAGGGACTGGTCACAAGTTTTTTGTTTTCCATTAAAAACAAGGGACAAAATTCACCCCGATTGACAACTTTCAAAATGACATTTTTCTTCATATTTGTCCTAGAATCAAAATTTAAAGACCATTTTAATATTGATTCACAGTTCTTGCCAATGGAACCGGACCCGGTGTCCGAATCGGTAGAGGGCCGGTTTCCCGTGCCGAAGGTCGGTGGTTTGAATCCTGGACGAGTTAAACCGATGACTTACAAAGTTTATACTTTTCGCTACCTAGCCTGGTGCTCAGCATTAATGGGATAGGGCAAGGACTGGTTAGCTCAGTGTCAGGATAGTGTGACTGGGTGGGATAGCGGGTCATGGTGCCATCAAACAAATCAAACAAACAAATCATTCCAATGATACCAATTATAATACAATTACATGAGTCTGGAGCTTCTGTCTTGTGAGCATTTGTCCTGGAAGCATTAGGAACAATGGGTCCAATCTGCTTAAACTTAAAGCCTGCCCCGCTCACAATGTTATCGTTCGATATTCATCAAAATAATTAGCTAAATCATCTGTGGTTGGAAGATTAGTGGTTCGTCGCAGAAAGACGTATCTCAAGAAATAAAATATGTAAAACAATTTGTTTTTAAAAGAAAGTATGTTTATATATCACACGATTTAAATCGACTATGTCTTGGAAAATAGCAAAAGAAGCGCAGTATACATTATTCACTTTCACTATAATATTAAGCCATCAAAAGATATAATAAAAAGACTTTAAATTTTAAGTTTCAAACCGGTCCGGTATTTGAATACCCATGAGGTTTAATCATATTGTTATTTCAGTTAGTAGGCCTATGTGAAATCATTATCATTATTCATTTACGGCACATTAAATTATCATTTATAATAAACTTAGCAGTCAGTATGGTATATTCATTGTCAAGTTACGGGAGACTTCTATTTTTTTGTCGACGAATCCAGAGCAGTGACAATTTATATATTCTTGGTCAAATATTGTTACAGAATTTAGCAATATATGTAAAATATTGCTTGTGTATACACACACAAATAATCAATTGGCTTATGTGTCCGGTTTCTCGACCTCTTGTTGTTTGACTGCCCCAAGAGAGTCATCATTGTCAATTATCTGCCCCATTAATACTTCGGGATGAAACATCTGTATGTGGTTTCTAACATTCCGCCGCCTTGTGTAGGCTTTGGAACAATAGGGACAATGGAATAGCTTCTCCTTAGTATGTGACGTGATATGTTGCTCCAGCCACGATTTGTACCTAAACCGTTTTTTGCAGTATGGACACGACATGCCAACAGTTTCATCTAAACCCGCATCGCACTGTCCTTTATTTTCGTGCTTCAACATGTGGGATTCAAAGTTTGTTTTATTGTTGAAACTAGCCGCACAGATCTTACAACTCCACAGTTTCTTTTCGCCAAAGAACGGAGGGCAGAACCCCATCATATGCGCGCCCCGCCCGAACATTCCGCCGCGCCCAAACATTCCGCCGCGCCCCAACCCGCCATGCCGCTCGTGGTAGTGGTGTCGGAACCCACCGCCCCGGCCGCGAAAACCACCGCAGCCCCGCGGACCAAAGCCTCGGCCAATGAACGGCGGGAAAGAGGGCGGCACAAACCCTTCATAGTCGTCTATATCGGCCAGAAGTTCGTCACTGACACCTTCTTGTGGAAGAGGTGTGGCAGTTAACGTTTCAGACACATCAGGCGTTACTTTGTTTTCCGTGTTTATCTCTGCCGTTATCTTCTTCTGCAGCTCCATGAGAACCTGTAGACGAACCGGACCCTGATTATCTGAGGAATTGCTCAAACCACCTTCCCTGTTCTCGCGTGGCTCCCCTTTCACTTCGTCGTAATCGTCTATTTCGACAATATCATGAATAATGGCCCCATCGCCACCTTTCTCGGCCATGTCAGGCAGAATTTGAAGCAGGCTGTTATCTAGGTCAACCAAGTCTTGCCGCTGCTCCTCCGCGTCCATTTGTGACAGGCTGTCAATTTCCAGGATTGTATCCGTCGGGATCTGCTGCTCGTCTATGCTGCTCTGACCGGCACCCCCGTTGTCATCATGGGGACTTACCGGGTGACTACCACTGCCCCCGCCCGGGCTTGTTGTCACATGACCGGCCATCATCGGATCGGACGTGACCCCGTCGCCATCACTTATCTCTTCGACTTGCACATTAGACTCCCTCTGTAGGTGAACCTTTGAACTACGCCTGACGTGTCTGCGGCTAGCTCCTTCCTGTTTGACAGCAGTCAGCGTTCCCAGCCTGCGTCCGTAATCGGGAACACTGGCCACCTGCTCAGAGATCTGACTGACAGAGGATTGGGGTTTTGTATTCGCAGCACACTCATCTATCTTAGGACTATCAATGACAGGAGTGATGCAGATCGTGCTGGCTTGGACCTGCTCAGTGGGAGTTACAGCTAGTGGTTTATTTGTTGTCTTTGTACCAACCTCGGTAGTAACAGCCACCTCGGTCTCCTCTCTTTGCACTTTGTCTTGGTTCGCTTCAAATATACTCCTGTCATAGTTGGAAAAGGGAAACTCATCTTTCCCCTCGGCGGAAGTGCTGGGTATAGTCTTACTTGGTGATGACATTAGCGTAAATGTTTGATTCTGTCTTGGCAGTTCTTCGTCATCACTCTCGTTATTAAATGGGTACTTGTAGCCGGCCTTATCGTGCAGCTGTGAGGACTTTGTAAACTGTCGAAGCGACTTCTCTGACGGTGGCATACCCTGTGCAGCAGTCATACCCGCATGATGCATTGCCTGCATTAGTTGCTGTCGCAGGACCGCAGCGTGAGTCTGTTGAAACATCTTTGCCCGATAGTCCTGGTAATAAGTCCCTTTTCCTCTGCCTGCTACTCCGTGGCTGGATTCTCCAAGGGATTCAATCATTTCAACTTCGCCATCACCAATTTCTTCCTGGACCCCGACAAGGATGACATACTCAGAGTTTACGGTGATGCCGATGAGACCCTCGATGCTGATGTTGGTGCTGTCGGGTAGACCTGCTTCACAGAGACTGCGGAGTGACTGGCAGATCAGCCGCTGCAATTTTTGCTTCTCGACTTTCTTCAGGATGTGCATCGTTACAGATGTTCCACATTGGTGGCTGAAAATGTATTTGAAGAATTTAATATAGAAATTAGAATTAAAAGAGAGAGCTAATGAATTAACTTTGAAAGAAATGCCTGGAATATGAAAGTATGACATATTTTTATCCAGAAGAAAATGTGATAGGATCGATTCAAATGATAATAAAAACTACTGACTAGCTACTGTGTCACCGACAGGCTGCAAGGTTTGTACGGGATGTGCAGAAATTCAAATTAATGCGTCTAAGGAGATTGCGAGAGAGAAATTCAATTTGATATGTTTCTCATATATTTACATATATCTTCATATATACACATATTTCTTTTTGATATACTTAAAGCTGCATAGTCTGATGAAAACATCAAATTTTCAAGACCAAAATAATTTTCTAGATTTGATTCTACATATCTAATTTAGATACTGTTGCACTTAATAAACATTTGTCACCACATAGAAGGGACTATTGAGGCAAAGTGATAGAACTCATTAATGCAGAAGCCTATTGTAAAGTCCACGGCTGGAATCTGTGGTTGTGTAGGCAGGCTATGATGAAATCAATACATACAAGAGAAAGGAAGAGTATAAAGAGTGAAAGTAGAGAGAGCCAAGCCCTCAGGTTTATTATTTATAGTGGTACATGGATCTGGTATGGCACACCACCTGACCATATTCTCCAATGAGAATCAAACATCTCAAGCTCCACCAATGAACATCAAGCATTCCTGGGTTCCCATGGCTACAGTGCTCTGCCCACCACCACCATGCGGCGTGGCTGCTTGGCCACCACCTGCCTGAGCTGAGTGTGTGGTGATCCGTGACTAACAGAGAGGGGAGGGGGTAGTGAGTAGAGCTCCAAGTGCCCCTTACACACTATCTCCTAGTGCCTCTTTCACACTATCTGTCTAACACACAATGACTATTAACCATGAGTAAAGTATCACCAGCAATGACATAAATACAATTATGCACCTGGCAGCTATATACCTTTTACCATAACAGACTATTTGCATTCCCCCACCAATGCGTTTTATCAGAATATTTTACACTATGTTGCCAGAGGTTTGGCGTGCTTGCCTAAATTAATTTTGCATGGTTGCGCTTGAAATATCTCAAAGGTTGGTAATTTAAATCTAAGTTATTTTTAATTGATGTAAGGTAGAATATAATGATCGACATATATAGTCCGATGGTTTTGAATTTCTGTCATTTTCTGAGATAAATATATAATATAAAGATATATTTATCTCAGAAAATGACAGAAATTCAAAACCATCGGACTATGCAAATTTAATGTTTGTCCTGGACTGGTTAATAAGCCACATACTTAGTCATTTCACATAAACTATTGTCAATAAAATTCACTAACAAATAAACTAACAAAAAAAAGCAATGGTCCATTTGTCGAGTTGTGGACTAATTGTGATTTTGACAGTATTCAATAGGTTTGGAGGTCCTACTTTTTTTCACCGAAATGTAAGGCCTTTTCAAGAGATTTTTAAGATTGTGCAATGTCTGCATGACCCGATATTCCACTCAGTTACACCATCCAAACACTGAGCCAGCTCATCCTTACCACATCCTACTCACGCCTGCAGGCTGACGCTCCACTACAGGCCAGTAAATTACCTTACAGAAAAACTGTCACTAGTATCAGATTGCTGGATAATGGACATTTCACATAGAAGAAGCTAAATTAAATATATTTCTTACATGCTTATCCTTCATAGCCAGCTACTTTTGGTATAGAATAATGAAGACATGTAGATTAATACACTCTAAAAGCTTAATGGAAAAAATTCAGTGGTCATCATCTTGGTATGGTGGCATTCTCTTCCAGTTCAGCAACTCTACACCACTAGAGAAAAACAATGCTCCCTGAAACGAGTATATTCACAGGTAGTTACTCCCAGAACACTGCTTCGTGTACAGGGCTGCTAAAGAACCCTTTTTATTTTATTAAAATTTTTTAAGTGTCAGAAAGATGAACATAAGTCATAACCACAGGAATTTGCAATCTAATATGGTAAATATCACATTATCAACCAGCAATCTAATATCATAAATATGCTAAATATACTTTCAAAAGCTTATCTACAACAGCCTGCTACTTTTGGAGTGAAGACCTTATTGAAATCATGTAGACCAGTACTACTAATCTACATGCTTTCAATATATTTAGTATGTCTTTAAATGTAGAATTGAGAGCATTTAATGTCAATGGCCAGCCAGCTGTCAGAGCATTCACTGAGGTACTTCTGGTTTTGAAAGTCCTTTTGATTTAGCTATATTTTTATCTGTTTTTAATTAAATTTTGACTCTTTGAATTTGACTTCAATCTACTAAAAAATAAATTTTGAAGGCCATAAACTGGTTTACGAGACCTTGCTTCATATAAATTGGGTAACTTTGGTCAGCTGCTTTCACCCATGAATTTCCAGCAGACTTACAAAAAAGTAGTGTGTGAGGGTGAGGGGGGGGTGGGGGGGGGCGACTGAGACCTCTGCATCGCACGATGCTGGCTTTCACGCCTGCCTACACTCACCACCTCACAAGGCACAGCCCGCCCCCTACTGTATATAAGGCCAGCTGCCTACTACTGTCCTCAGCTGATCGCACCTACTCAAACGACCCTCCTCCTGACCAGTCTGCACAAGAAGATACAGACTCATCATCCAGCTCAGATGATGAGTCTGACATTGATGTAGGGTCTCCTCCATCACCCCCCATCCTCCCCCACACCATCACCCCCCCCCCCCCAGGCCCAACCAGGAACAACAACCCCCAAATCTCGCCAATCACACCGCCTCACCCCCAGCCCTGCCATACCCAATGCCCAAAACCCACTGGGAAGAGCAAAGGAAAGGGGAAAACCTCAAACCCAACCCACGGACCCCCTGCAGCCTCCACCACCTCCACCACCACCACCACCACCACCACCCCCCAACTTCCCCGTCTCGGGCACCAGCGCCCTCACCCATTCCTCATCCAATGAACCAACCCTGGTAGATGCCGACTTGCCCCGCCATTCCCCCGCTCCAAAATGAACTCCCCCACAGTGTTCCACTCTGACGCCCGCCGCCCCAAGCGTTTCCTTGCCCTCTTCCTCTACAGTGGAGACGCTAGGGAGACCTTAAGGGCCCTTTTCCAGGTGGACAGAACCACTGGCACTGATACCCTGTCCCTGGACAAATACCCTGACCACATGATCATTGGGGTCCGGAGGCCAGGGTCGCTTGAGAGACTCCGCGCAGCTCCCAAATTTGCTGAGATCAGAGGCTCGGCGAAGACCCACCACTATGTGATAACTGGGCTCCACCCCTAGCCGACCCAACCCACCACACACACAACAAACCCCAACCTACATCTCCCCCCACCAACTACCCCCCACTCAAGCCAGCCCGCGGCCAAAACCCAACCCCAGACCCATACATCCCACCCCCCCTCTCCCTCCACCCACACCCACCAGCAAACCCACCACCACACACCGCCCACACACGCGATCCGTCGCCACACAAACCCCCAACCAGGTCAACACCACCACACGCAAGTGCGATGCCTACACCCAAACCTCACCCATACTCACTCCCACACCCAAAACCACCCCCGAACCCACTCCCACACACAAGATACTTCAGGTAATTGAAGACAGTGGGTTCCATAATCCATATGTTCATTGGCTTCCTTCGCACCACAGCCCTCATGCCAAAACCCACAACACCAATCACCCTGAGCCACCAACATGGATACACAACATAACAACCACAACACCAACTGCCACACACACCCACACCACCTCCAACAAACTCCTCCAACCTCACAGTCCTCTCCTGGAAGGGTGCAGGCCTACAGACAAAACTGACACCCCTCATCAACAAATTAAAAACTAACCGCATAGATGTGGCTATGCTCCAGGAAACATAGAAGATAGATCGCATCAAAGGCTACACCACTTACCACATCCCCGCAGTAGAATCACTAATCGGGGGCAGACCAAAGGGAGGCACCACCATCTTAGTCAACATCCACATCCACGCCGCCAAAAGAGCAAACTCCAGAGCCAACCCCACGGCCGACAAGTTGCGTGTATGCCTCAAACTGGCCACAACCACAATAGACACCTTCAACATATACAATCCCTGCAACACCCAATACACCCTCGATCCCCATCCTCCAAGCACACACAAAATAATCATGGGAGACTTCAACACCCACCACTCCATCTGGGGATGCAACAACACAGAGACCGCCAGAGGATGCACACTACTTGCAGAGGTCCTTGAGTTGGCGAATCACTCCTTAATGAATGATGGTTCGGCCACTCATCGAAGCGGCACATCCATTGACCTCTGCACCCTAGACACACAACTCTCGGCCACAGCCTCGTAGGAACTAACTGACCTGTACTCAGACCCGCACGCAGCGCTCCTACCCACAAACGCACCCAAGGTACCCCCCCACAAACCCTGGCCAGATTCAACCTGGACGGAGCTGAATGGGAAGCCTTCAACCAACACCTACAGCATCTTACACACACCAATCCTCCCAAAACCTGCAACGAGTTCACCGTACTTGTCTGCGACGCCATGGAGGCCACCATTCAACAGACAACAAAACGCCGGCACCACAAACTCTCCCACAACTCTGCTTACCAAACACACGTACAAACCCTTGCCAGGGACGCCCCCGGGTGAGAGGATGGCAACAACAATGCCATAGATCTCCCAACCACCCACGACCTTGACCGCCCCCTCACCAAGACCGAGCTCGAAAGGGCCCTCCACGTCCCATGGAGGAAAACGGCCCCTGGAGCAGATGGTGTACCAACCACAGTGTTGACCCACCTCTCCACATACAACAGGGAAACACTGCTCCCCCTCCTAAACTCGGTCTACACACGAGCGACCATACCGCAATAGTGAAAGGACACGGTCATTGTTCCCATCCCCAAAAAAGACCCAGGCGAGTTCAGGTCGATCTCACTGCTGCAATCCCTCGGGAAAGTAGGAGAGAGAATTGTGCTGGGCCGACTCGAAACCTTCTCCCATCAACCCGGTCAGCGGCTTCCCCAAAGAATTGGTCGGATTCCGAGGCGGACGTGGCACACAGCACGCCGTCCTCACCCTCCTCGAGGAGATAGTACACGCCAGTGGATGAGGCTTTGGCGCAACTGTCATATTCCTCGACCTCGAGAAGACCTTCGACCTGGTCGACCACAATGTTGTCCTTGCCTCCATCGTTGAGCTGGGAGTCACCGGGAAGCCTCTGGCCTACGCCTCTACCTACGTGACAGGCGAGCCAGTGTCCGCTTCCAGGGCAGCACCTCTCCCATCAACCATCTAAAAAAATGGTGTCCCTCAGGGAGCTGTCCTCAGCCCCTTCCTCTTTAATGCTGTAGTCGCTGCCCTCATAAGCCGAGTGAAAACCTATGCTATGCAGACAACATCGCTGTTGTCTACTCATGCACCAAGGACATGCCCCTCCTCATGGCAGATGTCTTGCTCCTACTTAGCAACACCTGCCATGATCTGGGGCCCCTGCTGCTGCCTGGATGTACGCGTTCCTGTTTTCTCATAGGTAAATTTTAAATTTTGATGAGATTAAAAATATTAAAATTATCATTTTCAAAAGACACCCAGCAAATTTCTTTAAGAACTTTTAAAATTCTACATGTACTTGAAAAAAAGAATATTTATTTATTTATTAATCAAATACATGTCTCAAACACTGCCATACTCACCCACAACGTGGACAAAATATTGCTACATGTATTAACTTAGGTGTCAACCCCAAAAATGAAAACAGTAGTCTATGATTGTGAAAACCATATATTTCTCTGCAAAACCATAAATTCAACATAACTGCTAGTCCTTACAGTAATTTGCGATTTCAACAATTATGTATGCGTATCAAATTCTGTATTTGCATTGTAAATGCATTGTTTCTAAGAGAGAAAAAACACTTTCATTTAAACATTAAGAGTTCAAATACTCTGAAAACCGTATGTAGTTTTACGGCCAAAACGTAGTACTTGACAGGTATGTATTAACAAAATTATATTTTTAATTGTTTTCGCTTTTCTTTCCTCAGATGGAGGCCCATATCAATGAAGAAATAGCAGACTGGACCCACTTGGAAACAGATTAAAGAATGTTTTAGTATAATTGAGAATGATTAGTATAATTGTGAATGATCCATTGCATGGAATAACAGAACAAAATCTCAGAAGCATGCTAATTGTAAAATCAAAGGTAGCTGACTTAATCAGATACAAAGACGATGTTCAAATTCAGGATCTTGAATTGTATCTAAATTCAATGTACAGCTTACCTGGTTTCCAAGGATCACGCAGTCACTGTAATTAGTGGCCTCCCCGCCGCCCCATAAAAATCATTCGACAAGACTACTAGTGATTTGATTAATGTGCAGTTATTAACAGAATGTAAAAAAATTGCCGATGAAAATAAGAGCCTAAACTTTAGAAGTCAAGATTGTTTGTTTGTTGTTGTTTTACGTCATAGCAACATCTAAGTTCATATCAGGACGGAAAGTCAATAAATCAAAAAAGATACTATAACTTACAAGCCATCGCAAAACGGGATAGACAACGCACAGTAGGTAGGTATGTGCCAAAATATTTCAAACCCCTTCAATAATAAAAAAAGGCACCACTGGAAAGAGCTTGAAATGCCATTTAACATGACACCAAGATTATGGGAATAGGTGGAGTATTAAGGAAGTTATGGAATTGGTCATTATTTTCTTACATAAAATTAAGGTATAAGCACTAGGTTTCTGTGACCGAAATTGGTGACTTTTAAGGGAAAATGCATGTAATTTCTTTAATAATTGAGATATCTCGATGAAATTTGGACTGAAGCTAGATTAAGACATGTTCTATTGATATAATTTGAGTGACATTTGAAACAAAATTAAGTGACCTGACACAAAAGTAAAGTGACCTGAAACAAAACATTTCTGTGACTGAAATTGGTGAAATTCATGTACTTTCTTTAATAATTGAGATATCTTGATGAAATGTTCAGTGAAGCTAGTTTAATTCATGTTCTATTGATGCAATTCAATAAGATGACATTTAAAACAAAATAAGATGCAATTCAATAAGATGACATTTGAAACAAAATAAGTGACATGAAAATAACACCAAAATACTTCTTGTACTGTCGCTCCAGCACCTCCACAATGGTATCGATACGCCGAGTCGCGCGAGGCAGATAAACACAAATCATACCTGTTGCATCCCGCCTCACGCCGATTCTGAGTGGCTAGTCACAATTTCCCCAAACTCAACACTATATAAGGTTAGGTTGGATTGGATTTGAATTAGCTTCAATGTTATTTGGGCCAATGCATATTGAATAGTTATTTTTTATAAGGTTAGGTTGATTATAATTTAATGTATAGATTAATAATGGCTGCACAGTCCAATTAACTTTTCTAAACTTTAGGATTGCTAAAAAAGGGTGAATTTTCAGGTTGAAAATGAGTGAAACTTTTGAAGTTATTATTGGAATAGCAAAACTTAACCAAATTGAAATATTGTTAAACTAAGCTGTAAATGGATTCCTATACTACATAATATACAAAAATCATGAAGATTGACCAAGGCAAACCAATTATAGAGCCGTTTTTCTAGACCCCTACCAAAAAACGGTGCGATTGGCTGGATCAGTTTTGTTGTAAGAAAATATCCGCCGCGAGTCGGCGTTTGCGCACATACCTACAGTAGGCCATACACACTAAAACCATCAGAAGACACCACACAACAATTTCGAATTTAAAACGGAACAAAGAGATCTGGCTTTAAAGATTTCTAAATTCACAGAACGCGGCGTCCCGTTTGCGTGATGAGAAAGCTGTTTTGTTAAAGTTAATAGATCAAATAAAGAAAACTAATTTGAAATTGAACAAATCTAAAAGGAAAATGACTACCATGGTTTCAAAAGATGATGAACAAGGACACCAACAGCTTGTTAGTTGTTAATAACTGATTCAGACCAAGCCAAGGCCAAGGCAAGGGAGTTTTTGCTCAGTCTCCGATGGCGATGTAGTCTTGACTTGTAGACAAATTTGCCATTCACTGATTCAGTGAATCACTCTACATGATACTCTGTGGC
The DNA here is from genome assembly GCA_030323885.1 of Branchipolynoe longqiensis. Taxonomy (NCBI): domain Eukaryota; kingdom Metazoa; phylum Annelida; class Polychaeta; order Phyllodocida; family Polynoidae; genus Branchipolynoe; species Branchipolynoe longqiensis. Next base: position 101,940,822 of record CM059188.1, on the reverse strand, counting down.
TGTGGTGCCTGTGGGGGTCGATATTGTTTCTACAATTTTATATCGGTTCGTGTTGTATCACTGGGCTGCCGATGAAAGTCACCAGGAACCAAATCATGCCAATGATAGACTAAGAGTAAGAGTCAGACTGAGTCACAGGGATCATTGGCTGGGACACAGTCAAAGTCATGACAGATTGACACAGTGCCAGTGGTGAGTGGGTGTTTTACTGACACTGTTTACCAAACTAACTTCTAACTTATCTAAGTTCTATGGATAGCCAATGCTACCTGAATGGACATTTTTCTAGATTATTAGAAAGTATTTACATGCCATGTAACATGGACAACTTACCGATCAAATTGCTAGTTATACAACTGCTTCATGCATGTGTTCATTTCCTGTGTAGAATGCCATAAATGCCGTTAATAAGTAATTATAAACACTACTTTTCTGTTTAGGTGGCATTTCCGAAAATAGCAAACCACGCGCCTGACCAACTATGCAACGGGTTATAATGGAGCAACAAGATGGCACCACGGTATTAAATAGTTGTTTTTCATTAGGTGGCGCCACTGTACAATACTCAGACCACTTGATGGTAGAATCATAGAACTATCTATTTCTATGGTAGAATGAAGCAGTCTGCTAGATTGCCATCTTTCAAGTATGTGTATCATAAATAAGAATGACTGTTAACTCTATCACTTTCTTTTGTGGGCATTCCCAGGGCCAGGAGGGAAACATTGCCCCTGTTTATTGACTGACATATTCTCATAAACCTGTACAGGTGTGGCTGTTTCAGCGCCTGGTCAGTTTCAGCGGCCTGTCGTGGCTTCTGCGCATGCGTGGATTTTCGCACGTTGCGGCGAGCACTGCTATTTGTTTTGTTTACACTCAGCAATTCGACGCTGATCTAGCTGCTACGTTAATATCGCTTGGAATTTAAGGTTAATTTAATTAAATTTCATTATTTGAGTATGTAATTCTGTTAAATATGATCGCATTCAATAGATTTCGCCCTAATCGGTCCCGGGCAGCAGCGATAGTTACAGCTGAGCTTGTAGCCGGCGAGGCCACGGGTGTTTTGCATATGTCTTAAAATCCACGCATGCACAGAAGCCACGACAGGCCGCTGAAACTGACCGGGCGCTGAAACCGCCACACCGGTGTTACTGACCAACTTAATTTCACTAAATAAAAGATTCACCCCGTACTTCCAGTACACCCTTTCCCCGGTGTGGCGTACTCAGACGTGTCCCGTGCTCAGCCGTGTCCATTGCTTCTGCGCATGCGTCAGAATCTAATAAGCATGGCCGTAATCGATTAACACAACCCGGGCGACTCGGGTCATCCGAGTCATCGAATTTCAAATAGAACACGGCGAGTGGAGTCGACAAATACACGTGCCGTGTGCAAAAAAAGAATAACTTAGATTAATGAAATGGAAATATAGCTAAACTAGGCCATCATAAAATACTTTAAATCCTATTTTGCTGTAGTTTTATCGGTTATTTTTAAAAAAAGAAAAAATTGTCCACCCGAGCGCGGAGAAGCGTATTCGATTATTCGACCCGAGTTTGTAGGATGTGCGCATGCACCAATAAGTGGTTCGGGTGACCCGAGTTGATGCGAAATTCGCGCATGCGCAGAAGCAACTGTACACGACTGAGCACGGGACACGTCTGAGTACACCACACCGGCAATTACTCCCGCAGGCTATCAACTCCGAAGAGTCGTGGAGATGGCTGAATCTTTTATCTATAGTCACCAACAAGCCATTTTAGTTTTACAATTCCTGTTATATGTGTAGGCCTATTTCAGAGATACTGTCAATCATTCGCTCATTGCTTCAATGTTATAATAGATAGGGTTCGTACCGGTCCTTGAAAACCTGGAATTTGATAATTGAGTATTCCAAAGCTGGAATTTGTCTAAAGATCCTTAAAAATGGAAAATCAGGATTATATTTTTTGTTAAACATATTTTTGCGGACGTGCCCAAACTTCCATCAGTGATGTTTTGTATGTAATGTGATTTTTGTGGGTTTGTTATCCTGCCTATTGATTTTTATATTACAACTATACATACATTTGTTATTTTCATGTTTATTTACACTTCATATCTCACACAGTGAATAAACTATGAATAGGCCTACAGCCATGTTTCAGGGTATTTTTTAAATATTTAATAAACGGCTTGGAATTTGATGTGCCATACTGGGGGAGGGGGGGGTTGCAGAATATCACTCTGGTGCCGAGAACGGTACTAGGACAAATTCTGTCTCTATTACTTTACTATACAAGCAACAAAAAAAGTAATTGAAACATATATATTTGTGTTTAGAGAGCAATATTTATTATTATTGGGGATAGTTAACACACAATTGATGTTTTACCGAGTACTTGGATATTCAATAGGCTACTAACCATCTATCTGCTACTGAAATGCAGGCAATCCTTATCAGCAGCTACTGTGTGATAAGATAACACCAACACCAACAGTACAGCTGGTCAGCATTGAAAACAAGCCTGAATACCGAGGCTAATATGCTATGGACAGTACAAATACAGCTTCAATAAAAAAAATAGTAGTGAGACAACTCAATGCTTACCTATTACCACAAGTTAAAATTATCGTTCGCTAATTACTCGTTTAATGTTCACCTTATGTAGCATTTTTTGTTGTGTGTGGGTGCTAATATTTTCTACTTTAATTCTAATAAATGAAATTTATATGGCTGAGTGAGTCGAACGCTAGACTGCAGTCCTCTCCAGGCGAAGGGGGGGGGGGCGGGGAGGGGAAGTTGCTAAACAGAACCAACGTTGACATGAATCCACATTGAAATTCTAACTTACTTGCATAACTGGAAATTATTCAACCAAAACGTTATATTAGTCGCTTTTATTGTTTATCAAGTCGCAATATTTCTGAAACATTTTATTTGGCTCAAGGATAGCTCCATTTTCTACTTAGGTGCAGCAGTACCACACAGGAACACTCACCAGGCGGAGTGGTATCTTTCCTGAAAATATTTAAAAAAAAGAATTTCCTGTCCTTCTAAAAAGAACATACTATCAAAATACATGTACACAGGCTTTAAGAGAATAAGCTTTGTAGTTTTCACTGTACATTATCAACATTTATAGTCAAGTTCATGTAATATATTAAAAAAACAGCATAATTATCTAGTCTTTGTATACTAAGATATATTATGTCTGTAATATTGCTCGGATGACTTCTACTTGACTAAATCAAAACGCGCACATTTCTACCCGTTCCGGGACGTATTAGCGCATAATTTGTCACATAATTACCTTATCTGATGTTAAATCACAAAAACTAAATATTTGAGAAATTAAACCGTTCAAATAAAGATATTTCCTGTCACTAACTATATGGTAGAGATTGTTTATTTTAAATGCAGATGCGTAGCTAGATACAGTTATGTACAGTTTGCAGTACAGTTGTTGCTAGCTATTTATCCCCTTTATACATGTCGTTTTCTCGCCCTGGATCAGAGTTGTCCGGTGGTTCATCCCCTTCATTATCGACAGCGGTTTCAGTTGCTTTGTTTATACCCTTGTAGATGGACATTGCCTGTAAAATCAAAACATTTATTGGATACATGTTATTTTGCTACAGGGATGCCGCCTTCGACTGAGTTGAATGAAAATGGTATCACATGACGTTACTAAAATAGTTATTTATATATACCTTTTGTCAGTGCCATATCACTGGTCTTCCGACAGTAAGTGTTACAGGTACATAGGTATTTACACCCATTTTTATTTTACATGGTTTATATAGTAAATTGAAGTGTGAAGTAAATTCTGAAATTACACAATACAATAAAGTAATGATTATGAGGTATATTAAATCATTTTACATTTACATGCAAAGTTTTAGTTGTTGGTTCAGGATTTCCAATTCAATAGATACTAATAACCTTAAAAATGCACATTCCGATGAAAATATAAAATCTTCCACAGTGACTAGCACTGTATCCCCATAAATGTGCACCAATGAACAAAACAAACAAGTTTACATACTTCATGGATGAAAACAGGTCATACCTAAAAAAGGCGGGTCATTGCTCATAAGTCAGGAAACTGCCGATCGACGGGAAATTCCCATCCCTGTACATAGTCATTGCCCAAAAGTTGGGAAACCATTTATCGGCGGGAAATTCTCAACCCTGATACCGCATTACACTATTCCTCGCGCGTGGAATGCTTACAGCATTCCACCCATCCACAAGGAAAGCATTCCACCCATCCACAAGGATGCTATTCATTCAAATTTTAAATAAAGGTAGTGTTTGCGAAATACAGAATTAGTGTTTCCATGCCTTTGATACTAATTGGAGCTTTACCTTCTAACATCTGAGGTCATGACTTGTGCTAGTGCGCACTCGTGGTGGTTTTGTAGATGCCCTATCGCTAACATACTACATACATGTACATTTGGTTGGTTCTTACTTTAGTCAGATGTTGTTTGTTTGTTTGTTGTTTTACGTCCTAGCAACATCTAAGGTCATATCAGGACGGGTACCGACTTGTGACAGTGCGAACTCATGGTGACTTTATAGGACTGCCCCACTGGGATACCAGACCACCAGCACCATGACCTGATATCCCACCCAGTCACATTATCCTGGCACTGAGCCAACCAGTCCTTGTCCTATCCTAATAATGCCGAGCGCCTGGCTATGAAGTGACAAGTATACATTTTTTAAGTCATCGGTTTGACTCGACCAGGTATTGAACACACAAACCCATGGGTTCGGATACCCTGATTTCCCAAAACAGGAGATGGATGCTCTACTCATTCGGCCATCCTGTCTAGTCACTTTAGTCGGAAGAAACTTTTATTATAAATGAGTTTTTTGTTTTAGATATTTATGTGAAAACATGCAAAATTACTTTTGGGTGTGCACACCGAAATGCTGGACACCATAGGCTTCCGCAGCAACAGGTTCTAGTAAATTGACTTTGCCCTTCTATGCAGCGATAAATGTTTAATGATTACACCAGCATATGTATGATTAAAATATAGATAAATGCTTAGGTTTCCAAAATGCTATACTCTCATCGGACTATGCAACTTTAAGGTTTTGATTGTATGCACTTTAAGGAATTCCAGGCTGTGCATAACTCTGTAACAAAGTAGGTTATGGTGCCCAGGATTTAGGCAGGTCCTTGAAAACCCGCAGTCAAGGAATTTGATAATTTAGGATTCCAGGCCGGGAAAGTCATGGAATTTTCAGAAGATTCGTGAATATCATTGAAAATGGAAAATCAGGAGTATATTTTTTAAAGTATATATTCGCCGAAGTGCCCAAACTGGGTTTGTTATCCTGCTTTTTCATTTTTATATCAAAACTACAAATACGTTCATTATTTTGTTATGCTTATTTACATCGCATCTTACACAGTGAATTGACTATCAATACGGCCGTGTTACAGGATACTTTAATAAACGTCTTAAAAACGGCCTGTAATTTTTAAACGAAGGTCCTTGAATCTCCTGGAATTTGATATGTCAAGATGGGTATGGATCCTGAGTGCCTTATACAGACAGGCTAATTACCATATTGCTGGTAATAACATGTGACGATCTGGTCATTATTACCTGAGCCACCATGGAGTTGATATCACCAGTGTTAGAAGGCAGCAGAATCGTGTTAGTCTGCTTTGCGAGATTCGAGAAGGCTGCGATATACTGTTCAGCCACATTGTATGAGACTGCTCGGCCTCCATTCTGAGGGCAACAACAAATACACCAATTAAACCATTAAGGTGTTACTAAGTCAGGTTGCATTACGCCATGGCAGTTTAATTTCTATTTTATTTAAAAAGACAACGCGTTCACATCCACACATTTGGTAGTTTCATCTGCATATAGTGTCATAAATCGAAATAAAATATTAGAAATTTTATAATAATTCTTTGTTCAAAGTTAGCATAGAAAGAGGGTGACTACCGAAATTATTTAAAATAAATAAATAATGGAGCTGGATGGGAATGAGTTTGGTTAGAACGGAAATCAGACGGAAATCTAATTTGTTGAATTTCTTAAGGCATTTATCTAATATGAATCTCAGGTTACGTGAATAAATTAATTAATTAATAAACAAACCAAATAAATAAAGAAAGTCTAATTAAAATCTTAATAGCATAATACCATAAATAGGGGCGTGAAATTTAAAGCCTTTCATTAACTACTCTTTAAATTACTATGAGGAATTGTCCAAACTGACGGCTCTCCAAGCACAGCCATATTTAACTACATCACTTGCCTAATCCAACACATACCTTTTGACTAAGGGCATCGGCTACCCGCTGTATTGCCGTAGATTTGGCTTCCGCCTTGGCAACTAAGGCTTCTGCTTCTCCTGCACAGAAAGACATTTTTTTTAAAGAAAGAAATTAACATACCAATAACAGCATACCAAACATGCCTGTGCATACGTGTGGGATACACCTGTTCCCGCTTGAAGTTTACTTGCGTGAATTTACATAATTCTATTAAATCGTCCATCCATAAACTTACAACTAACATCAATTTCCCACTTCCGTCCCATAATGTTAGTAGTAGTGATTTAACAATTTACGATAGCACAGATCAGCTGACAGACCAACAAGCCTAACTTACAGCTGAATAGGATAAGTAAGTAAGTATAAGGATTGTTATCTTTAAAGTCTTAAGGGGGGGGGGGGGGGGGGGAAGCTACAAAATATCCCCCTTTCGATACACATAATATTTACCAATTAGGGGTAATCAAAATTGCCACAATTTTCATGGTTGCAAAGACTAGAGAGGGGTCCGGGTCTGTCATGTATGGCGTATATGGTCTAATACAATATGCCGAATATAACATAAACCGATTTCCTTTTCTACAAGGAAATGTTGGTGCATTATATTTCGTGGGGGTAGGTGGGGGGGGGGGGGGGGGGGGAGGGGAGAGTCTGGAATAGTAGTAGGATTATTCTATGAAGCTAGGCACTAAAGTGTGACATTAAATGCAAAAGTGAAAACCTTCCAGATAGCACCCCAAATAATATCAAAATCCATGTTTTATGAAGGTTTGCATGTTGTGCTGATGTCAGAGTTGGAAAAAAGCAATTTCACTTTTTGATTTAGATCGTCTACACATTGAATAATACCTTAATATAAATTGTGTAACATGGAAATCAAAGACACACCGGGAACATCATTTTAACATACCCAACAAATTCAAACAAGATTTGATTGATTACAGTTAAGTAAGATTATGACTTACAACGTTGTTTGCAACGTTGAATATCGAGAGCACACTAATAAGCTGTTCTTTGATCTTCATGTATTAAAATAAATAGACTTGGTTAAGATCAAATCTATTATGATAATTTACAATGCCAAAAAATCTAGTCCTTATTGAAAAATAATTTCAGATAGTAGCCATGACACAAGGCAGAGTAACAACCTAAGACAAGTATTTGCAAGAACAACTTTAAAGTCTCAATGTATCTATATGTGGTATAAAAATATGGAATTCACTTTACGATAATATCAAATGTTCAAAAAACATTTATATGTTTCAACGAATGTATAAAAATAAAATATTTAAGCGTTATCAGAGGGAAAACACATAGTAGTCTAGTACATAAATATTGGGATGTAATTTACAGTATTGAGGGTAATGTTGATATGCTTTTAACTTTTATTTTTCTATTTATTATTTCTATGGTATAAGCAATGTATCTGTGTTATTTTTTAAATGGGGAAAGCACCTCATAAGCATTGTACTTCGGCTTTCTCCTTTTTCATGTGAAAAAATTACTGATATAAATATCAACTTGTGTGTACTTTGATCACGTGGAAATAAATATATTATTATTATTATTACAAGAAAGAAGTTTAAAAGAAGTTTGGGTACATGTATGGTATCGGTGTGTACATTTTCACATTTTTAATTTAGCACAAAATTAGACAGCTATATTTTTATCTTTTGTGGGATAGATTAGATATATGTAGCATTGATCACATACTAAATACACAAGAGGTAATAATAATTATTTGACTTGCTATTAATAAAAGAAATAATTAATTATCAGCATCATAACATGGAAACCAAATATGTGGTGCCCAGTTTTAGAAAATAACCCAGTACTATTTGTATGACCCTGAAAACTTTGGATAACCCCGTAATCATATAATGTTCCTGTCTTGCCATGCGCTTGGTTTATTTGCTCCAACTTCCAAGCTTCTGAAGCGAGGATGCGGGCACGCTTCCTTCCTTCCGCTACATTGATGTCCGCCTCACGAACACCTAAAACATGAGCCAAACAGCTTTTGGTTAGATTAGCTTTTTTGGAAACCTAAATTCTACCACAAACATTTAAAGTTGGGAAATCTTATACTTCAGTGAAATTTCACTGACATTAAAGTTGTATAGTCCGATGGTTTTTTGACTGACTTTAATTATGCAGCTTTAATATATAGACACCGTTCTTATTTTATTTAATAATGTTTGATATTTAAGGCATAAACTGGGCGCAGTTTTGTGTGTAATAGTGTGAGGATTGATGCAACGCCAGTAAGCCTATCCACTTATCACCTTTAGTGACATACATAGGCTTAATCTTACGTAGAGATTAATTACACACCACATCAACTTTTGGGGAAAATACTTAACATAGGGATTATTTAAACACAGCATGATGTTCGGTGGCTTCGAATATCGATAACAAATGCCCTACCTTCGGATTCTAATATGGCTGCCCGCTTCTTCCTCTCTGCCTCCACCTGCATCTGCATAGCTTCTTGGATCCTATTTGGTAACCGCATATCACCTAACAGAATAACCAATATAGTATTTACTTTAGCTGTCAGAGCTTTTACCTACCAAACTGAAGGCCTTTCTATGATGTTATAATTTCAGAAGAATGGATAAAAATAATAATATATACATATAATACATATATATTATATATACATATATATTATATATACACATATACATATTTAACCGTCGGGCTATTCCACCCCCGCTTAAGGCGACCCTACATGTTAATATAAAGAATTGTTTCCATGTGAATGACTTGTGCCTCCTGCCGCCGGTTGTCTGTCATCCTGCCAGCCTGACCCTTGACTAGCGATGTCCGAGGTGGAGAGTTCGACTCCCGACAGACCATGGGCAGAAGGCCCTTAATTAAATAAGATTATAGAGCAATCCAAATAGCAATCTGAAGTTGACCATAGCGGTTAATAATATAAGTCTGGAGGACAGTAAAGAATGCAAGGAACGTTCATGTCACTTCTTAGGAGCTCACCATTTTATTCTTACCTCTTACTAACAGAATGAATTGATCAATAAAACCTATGTTCTTAGTTAAATATAGTTCAACAGTGGAATGTATGTTATAAGCCAAATCCCCTCCCATATAATTAAGTTAAATAAGTTTGGAATTTCGACAATAAAATCCTAAATATTGGCTAAAACATCGGAGCGTGCAAAAACATGTCCGATGGGTCTGGCTCCGAAGGCCCGACCTTCTATCTTTGCTAGGATAGTCACAATCGACGTATCCAAGCAACGCTTTACAGCAGGGAACCCTGCCTCGCAAAATGCGCACCCGCGCAAAATGCGAGCCCGCGCAAAATGCGGTCGAGTAGTCTCGCCCACTTCACAGCCTCCCCAGACGAACAACAGGAACTGATGTTCGTCTAAGAAAGGAAAAGTGGGAGAGACTACCAGGGTTCGCGGCTGTAGCAACAAAAAATAAGCGTAATCGCGACCCCACCTGATCCACAACCATATGGCGTGGAATACGAGGCCCCGCATACTTCCTTCTCGTTGTGTAATTTTTTCGATTTGAGACAAGCCAGCTCTCTGGTCAACAAATTCATAAATGCGAGCCATATATGTTCCTGAGTATTCACAATGTGGAGTATACCATGACTACCAGACAATGACTACATTGTAACCAAAGCCGGAAATTCCCGAAGGAAGTCCGCTTTTGGTTCACACAAAAACAATTTACGGCGCTATTCAAGCGCATACTCAACCATTGGTAATTTACACTTCAACCAAAGCCCGAAATCCCCGAAGGAACTCCGCTTTTGGGTTACACAAAAACAATTTACGGCACCACCGAAGGGCGCACCAGACCATTTGTACTTTTTTTTGTTTAGGGGAAGTGCTCCATTAGGTAATTTAAGTACAATTTTCGCCTCTGAGGGAGATCAAATAAGGGCGACAATTAATGTTTGTCGGGTCAAACCCAATGAGGGCCAAAACACGTACCGTGACGCGCACAGTCATGCGAGACGAAACTGTACCCAAAGTAAATGTGAGCATAAGTAAATGTGTGCATTTGTCAGTTTGCCCACAGCCTGATTCGCAAAAGTTGTACTTTCTCGCCAATATGGGCACGCGCATATATTTCTTCTTGTAGCAATGGGATAATACTGGAGGGACACATTACTGGTTTGATGGCCGATGGGCCCCGTATATATAAAAATACTCCTCACCGGATTACTATTGGGCACCGCATCCAATTAATGATACTCCCGACCATATCTTTAGGCATCGTATGCCGGCAGTCTCCCATAGATTGTGCCACGCATGCCGACACACTCCTTACCAGGTAATGTCTCTACTCGCAGTGTGTTCCCTTATTTGTGCCATCACATTATCTAGTCTGATCTACATCAATGGTTTGATGGCCGGTGGGCCCCGTATATATAAAAATACTCCTCACCGGATTACTATTGGGCACCGCATCCAATTAATGATACTCCCGACCGTAGCGTCTATAGGCATCGTATGCCGGCACACTCCCTTAGATTGGGCCATGCATGCCGTCACACTCCTTACCAGGCAATGTTTGTCAGCGGGTTTTGCGCCACTGCGCATATATACCCGTTTCTTCCATATGTGATACATTTGGCTTGGCGAGCCACTTTGCGCGGGTGCACATTTTGCGAGGCAGGGTTCCCTGCTGTAAAGCGTTGCTTGGATACGTCAATTGTGACTATCCTAGCAACGATAGAAGGTCGGGCGTTCGGGGCCAGACCCGGCGGACGTGTTTTTGCACGCTCCATCGTTTCCACCGATATTTAGGCTTTTTAGGGTTAAAATTCTAAACTAAATTATAGAAACCAAGCGGGAGGGAACGGGAGACAGTTATTGATATTAAACCACGTATATTTCGTTGGTATCAATGTTAGTCTTTGGTTAAGAATAAACCGTGAGCTCTTGTGAAGGTGAATCAGGATGTTCCTCGCATTCTTTACTATCCTCCAGTCTTATTGTAGATTAACCGCTATGGAACCTTGATATTCGATTGCTTTCTATGAACTGAGAGACCTCAAGCCTAAGTCGGCCTTCTGCAAGTAATTGACCCATCTGCGGTAATATAATAACTAACGTATTCACAGATTAACGTAGTGTTACTTTTAGGCTAGAACCACGACATATAAGGTAAACTAAATAGTAGAGACAGCGGCAGCAACTCGTGCTGGACTGCGCATATTTGGATTCAGTTAGTAACATTCATAATATCTCCAACGATGAAGGGGGCAGCCAGTAGTTGAAATAACCTAATATAAATACACTTTAGGCCGATAAATGCGCACGATGGCAAATCTAGTATTTAGACGATACTCTGGCTGGCGCCTTCCGTACGGGGCGGACACCGACGACGGACTACTCGCAGGTGGGAGGTAAGGCTACAACGGCGGCGGCTGGCCCAAGGAAATTCACACGGAAACAATTCATTATATTAACACGTAGGCTCGCCTTAGGCAGGGGCGGAAAAGCTGTACGGTTAAACATATATTTATATATACATATACATATATAGCACTAGCCTCAGATAGTCATGGATCAGGGAGAAGGAAGCACATCCAGGTCCAGCAATCTTAATTATTTATGGATACTATTGTGTTTTCATTTTGGTTCTAGCGAAACGTGATAGTCATGGTAGGGTAGGGTGGGTGGGCCCTGACCCATGACTATCCAAGTCTAGTACCTTGGGAAAACACCAGTTATCCATCATCTGTACCCAGGTAAGATTAGTATAACTATACTATTTTACCTCGGTACTACACCTCTGGCTACTCGTAGCACAGGGAGAATTTTATGTAATCTCATTTTGTTTATCCTTTTATACTTTAATGATGTAACCATACTATGTTGTTAGTGCAAAATATTAATTTTGTTTCTCACCTGTCTTTAGTTGGTGAGTAGGTGAGTCGCCAGGCCGCTTGGATTTTCTAGTCGTTTGTTGTAATGTTTTGCAAACGATCTAGCCATCTTCCACCCATCGTGTGCAAGGATCCTCTTTACCGAGATTCCTAATTGGCTTGGAAACCATGGCTCCACGCATTGAGTCCAGTATTGACTCCTGGGATGCGTAGGGTCCAGTATTGACTCCTGCCTGTTTAAGCACCATCTTGCGGGTGTCTCTCTCGAGATAGCTTTATGCGGTATAATAAAGCTGATTAGTAGCTGTCTGTAATTCCTAAATCCGCGTGACTTGGATATATATATATATGCCCTAATGGCTGAAACTACACATATCCGTTTATCTTCCGGAAAACTATTTACATGTACTGTGGACAGCGGGTCCCCTGTACGATTCGGCTTTAGTAATGTCTCTAAATCGAATGTTGCCTCATCCTTATCTATTTCTAGTCCACCCAGTGAGAGTGCCTCAATCGTTTGGCCTCTGTGTCCCGTCACTAGCAGTAATAGAACTGCCAACTTAAATCCTAGTTCCTTCATTGATAAATGTCTATTGCTAGGCCATAACTTAAATACTGTCGACACATCCCAAAACCTATTATATTTGCATTTGGGTGGGTTTCTTTCATACACCGATCTAATGAACCAGTGTACTAACTGATGTTTTCCAATCATTTGCCCATCTATTCTTAGTAGAATAATTGAAAGCGCACATCTTGCTGCATTAATTGCACCAAATCCTAATCCTTCATCTAGGATTCTTAGAAATCCTAATATTTGGGCTATTGTAGGTTGTAATGGTTTGACTCCTTTTAGAAGGCAATGAAGTCCACATTTCTTTAAATACATTGTGTATAATTTCACCATTCCTTTCCTCCAGGCGTGTGAAATAAGTCATTCTTTCGTTATTTTGTCTAAACCATATTGCTCTAAATGTTTTCTTAATGTTAGTATGTTGTTCCTTTCTCTTGGGAATCTGACCACATCTTTTGCTGCTGATGTTATTGCCGCTAGCCATGGTTGTGTTTCCCATGCTGGTACTATCAGTACTGCGTGTGTGTGATCCATCTTGATCTTCCTGGCCATTCTGCTGATAATGTTGCATGGTGTAAATATGTAATAGAATTTATTATTCCAAATTAATGAGAATGCATCTACTCTCTAGGCTTTTGGATGCCAAGAGACATATTTAGGTAACCTTTTGTTATTGCGCGATGCGAACAAGTCAATTTCTGGTTTGCCCCATTTGTGACAAATGTGGTCGAAAATACTCTGATTCAGTGACCATTTTAAATGGTCATGAAAATGTTGGCTTTTCTTGTCAGCCAAAGTATTTTGATTGGCTGGAATATGTGCTACTGTTAGCCATATCTTGTGTTTCCCTGCCCAGTCCCAAATGAGTTTAGCCATATAATTACATGGTTTGGAATGAGTCCCTCCCATATTATGTATGTAAGCCATAGCTGTCCTGTTATCTGTTAAAACTCTTACATGATTTTTAGTGACTTGAATCAGACTACAGAGTTCTAACTTCTAATACATTAATGTGATTGGAGATTTCATCTTCCATCCAACGACCTCCTGTTGCCTGTTGATCTCTATGAGCCCCCCAGCCTTCTAATGAAGCGTCTGTTGTAACTGTAGTGTTGGGCTCTCCCATTCTAATAGGATTCGGCGATTTGTTAATGCGCGAAAGCCACCAAATAATAACATTTTGGGAAATGGTCATTTCTGTCGTGTCAATAAAGAATCCCAGAAACGTTAACTTGTTTGCTGGTGTTAGCACTGATTTAGTGTCATGTATGTAGAACCCTAATTTTGTAAACGTTTCACATAATTTGTCTACTGCTGTCTGGCATTGTTGTTGTATTTGTGCAACAATAAATGAATCATCAATATATGGAAACATAATGTGTCCTTCCCTAGCCACCTGGGAAAAAAATTGGTTTAAGTAACCTTGTGAAAATGCATGGGCAGCAAGCCAGTCCATTCGGCATACACGTGAACTCATAAAGTTTGCCATTCCAACAAAATCTGAGATATTTCCGATCAAGTTTATAGATAGGTACTGTGTGTAGTATGCATCTTTAACACTTTCAGACTTTAGTACTGAATAATCCGTATGAAAATGAAAAGCCTTTGTGACTTCAGTACGTGATTTTCCGTACACTGGTTTAATTGCTTATTACTTACTTTAATTACTTCTAATTATAACATAGCAGTGAATATATGGAGACTGCACATGTTTGGACCGTCCTACATGTTTGGACTGTCCCATTTCTTCATATGTGGAGACTGTTTCCTAACTGGTAGTTGCTTTTGATATTGGTTGGAGCACATGTTTGGACCTTTCAACTTAATTGTAACATAGCAGTGAATATATGGAGACTGCTTCCTAACAGGTAGTTGCTTTTTATAGTGGTTGCAGCACATGTTTGGACCGTCCTACATGCTTGGACTGTCCCATTTCTTCATATATGGAGACTGTTTCCTAACAGGTAGTTACTTTTGATAGTGGTTGAAGCACATGTTTGGACCTTTCAACTTGCCGAGCTTCTACAATATTGACCAATGGCCATCACTAGGATTCATGACTGTTGTGTCTGCCCTTTACCTATATTATATGTATTGTATTCTTCACTTGGGTAATTTGGTAAAAGCTTATAACATTTTACCATTCAGTGGATGACTTTTAGTGTATTCCTAGTGGCTACTGATTTATTTTCTGACATTTTTCTTATTGTCGCTCGTGCACATATATGATCGTAGATAATAAGCCACATCAGATCTAGCAGTGAAACTTGTTGACTCTTCTAAGGTGTTATTCTGGCTTGTGAAAACAGTATTTTTATTCAAATATATGGAAGCAATTTTTTTTTGCAATCATTTTAATATTTGTATTCACACCGATTTTTAATTTTCATATTTTTTTTACTCGTTTTCCATAATAGCTTGCATTAGCCTGTTTGTGAATATCATAATAAAATATACATGGCTGGATAGGAAATTAATCCAGCTTTCAGAAAATGTATAATGTATTGGGTGCTTATCTTATTCCCATGACGTTTTTTTAACATTTCCCCACCTTGGAGATGAAATATTAATGTTCCCTGAAATAAATACATCACCTAGGCATTGTTTTGATCCCAAAAATGTAAGTCTGAAAGGGTTAAGATCCACACTGGCTAGCCAAGTGCCTTGCGTCTAAGGAAAACATTTTTAACTGTTTGTATTCTACAAATTTGTTAAATAATGTTATATCTAAAATTAGTCTTACATCTCCATTTGGTTTGGGTCGCAAGAAAATATTGGATATGAATTACCCCAGCCACATGTAGTGCTGGTTCTATAATGCCCTTCTCACTAAATTTAAGGACTTGGTTTTCTAACGCTTCGCATTCTGAACCGTGAAAGGGAAAGGTATGCTATTTTGAATAGGTTCTTCTATCAAGGGGATTCTTACCCCTTCAGCTAGGCTAAGGATAGTTAAATTATCCGTAATGCTATTCCATTCTGGTAGGCAGTTATTGAGGTTACCAGCTTGAAATTTACTGATGTTTGCGTTGCCACTTCTATTTGTTCCCTGGGCGGGGGAACGGCTTCTGGGCGTTGAGCTCCATCTTGAAGGGCCTGTTCCCGTCATTCCAACCGAACGACTGCCTCTGGCCCCTTCCCCTGGCCTGGAAGCTGAAGTTTGTCCCGAACCGGCCTCCTCCTTGGCTGGTTCGTCAGCTTTGAAAATCCGGCCTCATCTTAGGATTTGCATCCGAGGACTTCTTTCCGTTTCCATGTGTTTGCCCCACTTGGAACTCGTCTCCACTTGTCTAAACAAGTACTGGATCTGACCACCGAACATCTTCGTTTTGTCAACTGGTTTCCTCTTAATGGGCTTGGGGGCAAGGAATAATGTCATTGTCCGTGATCTTCTTAGACCTGGCTATCTCCTTGCCCGCGTCAGTGCAGACCGCCTCGAACACATTCTCAAACCTCCTGTATGAGAGGAAGTTTGTTTGTTTGTTTGTTGTTGTTTTACGTCCTAGCAACATCTAAGGTCATATCAGGACGGGTACCGACTTGTGACAGTGCGCACTCATGGCGACTTTATAGTGCTATCCCACTGGGAAACCAGGCCGCCGGCACCATGACCTGGTATCCCACTCAGTCACATTATCCTGACACTGAGCACACCAGTCCTTGCCCTATCCTAATAATGCCGAGCGCCTGGCTAGGAAGCGACAAGTATCAATTTTAAAGTCATTGGTTTGACTCGACCGGGACTCGAACCCACGACCCCACGATCTACCAGCACGGGAGACGGACGCTCCAACCCACTCGGCCACCCCGTCTGGTCCATGAGAGGAAGTTGCTTGTAGACGTCAGCAAAGCAATCCCCCCATTCATGTCATCACACAGTGACGAAAATTGGTTCTCTGCCATCATCCTATTGGCTATAGGGACGATGGTCATGAGCGCCGAGAGTACCCCTTTGTGTACTGTATGGAGAGCGGCCTCAAACTTTTTATGCTCCTTGCTGAGCTTAACTTCTGGGTCCATTTCCTTAATGGCGGATTCCAGGATCCCTTTGATCCCCATGAACTTCTCGGCCATTTTAATAATCACTTCGGCTGGCTTAAACATGTTGAAGTGCCCCTGGATCATCTTCCTCATAAGCGTAGTAATGTGGACTTTCTTCCGCCTTTGCACCTTGCATGTTTTGCCACAGGATTTCACTATTTCACAGTGTGCTTCGTATCTGAGTCAGAGCTCGTTGAAGACGAGTCTGACGAAGAGTCAGAAGAGGATTTGTGTTTCCTCCTTTTCTTTGTCTTCTTCACGAAGAGGCTTCTTCTTATGGGCCCTCGTGTACTCATCCCCTTCTGATGAGTGCTCTTTCTTCTTGTGTTTGCATTTACGCGCAGACACAACCACTTCCTCCTCTGACTCATCGTCAGAGGAGGCCTTATCCTTTGAGGTCCTCCCACTCAGATTCGTTAGAATCAAGCGTGACTTTTGATCTTTTTCTTCATGGCTGCCACTCTGGAAGGAAGCATTTCCTCCATCTTTTGTTGAACAAGTCATGCAACATGTTCATCCAGGTCAGCTGGAATCTCTTTGTTCTGGCGAGCGCGACCTATGTACCCGTGCCGGCGGTGAGCAGTCTTCATCTTCACTGAGTGCATGAGATGCCTCTGCCATACTCCGCTTCATAGCCATGGCTCGGAGACTGTGAGTAAAAACCAATGGTTAGGCATTGTTTAGGGCTGAATAACACACTGATAATTAGAGTATAATTATACTATGTGTGTATTATGGCGTTAAAACAGTTTTTAGTGCAGCCGTGTGGCTAATAGACAGTCGCAGGAAGACGGTATGGGAACCAACCGATTCAAAGGATGGGTAGGGACCAGTGTAGCGATAACCTCCCACACTAGATTTCTCCCACCTGTGGCTTTCCTCGCCACCAAGTTGAAGAAAATACTATAGGACTTGGAGGAATGCCGTAATGAAAATAACAATTGGGGAACCTTAACGAGACCCAGGAATAAATTCTAGCGATGTAAGTGGCTCCTGCCAAACATCTCTCCATTCGGCAACGGGCGGCTTCATTATTAACCAAAAAATGGATGCATTGTTCTAACGATCATATGTAATACGATCGAAACTAAGCTGTAAAACAGTAATAACTTATCGAAAAGTTCCAAAAAACTTTGTACGTTAATGCTAACATGAACTGAACCAATGTATCAAATTTGAAAGATACTAACCTGGTTGGTTTTGTAGTTAATGTAGAAAAACTGCCGGAGCTGCTCACAAACGTCCTCCTACTGTGAGCTGATTATCCTAATTGCTGGACCCAGATGTGCTTCCTGCTCCCTGGACTACGAGTAGTGCCGAGGTAAAATATATATATATATATATATTTCAGAAACAGTGATTTTAAATAGTTTTATTGGTGACATGAGGGCGATTGTCTTTTTCAAATTGGCATTTAATAAGAAATAAATCAAACACGACATACAAATATCCTACAATAGCCGAACACATGTAATGATCAAAAAGTCAATACTCACGAATTTCATATCGTTTACAGTCCACACCCCAGTCATCTGCTGCCTTGTTGATTGCATCTGCCAAATAAAAGAAACGTATGCAAATTTAGCTGATGGTACACTATACAGCTTGGTAATAATTAGGAGGTTATGAGATAATGAGAACAGTAGAATGAGTATGTGAAATGATTTGGTAAGAATATTGTCTTACAATATACTCAGAGCAGGTGCCAGCCAACATGTCTTATACACCAGTCACACTACGTTTGCAATCAACAAAAACCGTGCGACCAAAATGGTCGCCAGGAGGCTGCCAACCATTTTCATAGCTTGGCAATCAGTCGGCGATCGGGCACGCGCCAACCACCCTACGATTGGTTAGCAAGTGGTCAGGGACTTATTTGCGACTGGTCTGCAATCAAATGAGGATTGGTCACAAACCAGTACGCAACCAACCACTCACCAACTGCCGAGTCGTTGTCAAACTCTCGCTAAACAGTCTTCCCCTTCCCTTTCCCTCCCCCCATTTATTGCTTTAGTCGCAAGCAGGTTGGCCATCTAAGTTGTTTATGTGGTCGCAAGTGTTTTTTCTTGAAGATTTATATTGCCTACCATGGAGAAGTCTGAATAGTCTTCGTTTTCACCATTACAATATTAGACAGTTGGTCGATAGAAAGCCGGACCCAAGGGACTTTTAACCTCCTACACCACATAGACACGGTATGAGAGCAACTGGCCTTTGATGGCGCTGTAAGTTATATATAGCGGTTGCAATCCAAATTGGCAGAGGTTATGGCATGTGTAGTAAGACTGGGGTATCATACGGCTATATATTTAGAGCCTGTAATTGAGTAATTAATTTACTTACCGTAAGTACCCCTCTAAAAGGTATGAAAGAAATAAATGTTCAACATATAGAAATTTGTTATAAGCATGCAATATGAATAAGCATAAAATAACATGATATATATGTTAGTATTAAATAATATAACACTTCAAACATACTGCACTTGACACTTGCTCTATCTGCCCGTCCTGATATGATCGTATATTACTAGGACGTAAAACCCAAACAACCAAGCTCTCACATATAACCACAACTTACGGACAATGGCGATATTGAGAGAATCACGCTCCCGAAATACAACATCAAGGGAGATCTTTCCTATCTCTGATCTCATGGTGGTTTGTGCCAGTTGCGTGATGGCGTATTCTGCATCCTCAACCCCGTAACTGGCCTAGGGTGACAATTGAAATACATGAAAGCAGACGGGATGTATATTTCCCATAACTTAGTGATAGCTGCACAGTCGAATCGAAGCATAAAATTGTCTAAATACGTACCTAGATTTGACCCCACATACCACTCCAAAGTTAGCCATTTATAATAAAAGTTACTTCAAAACAAAAAAAATGGTAGGTTTTAGTGATCAACCTAATATATTTATCTCAAGAAGATAGAACCCAAGACCTGGACAATGCGATTTTAGTAAAGTATTAAGGAGCATAATAATATAGATACTGTTACTGGTTACTTTTAGACAGGCAATACAGAAAACCGTCACTGCACACACAAAAAGTTTCAATTTATAGCTACATATACAAATTAAAATTGTGCTTTGTTTAATGAATTATGATTATTCGTATAATATATGTTTCCTGAGAATGCATCCAATGTAAATGAGATCATGTGGCCTACGAGATACAATTAACTCAGACTACAGCAATCACAGAATCTTGAATGAAATAGCAGATTGTTTGAATTCAATGCTTAATTCTTAGAGAAATCTCCGTTAAATATTTAACAATAATAATTGTAATTAATTACAAATACTCACTCTGTATGGGTCAATCACGCGCAGGTACAAGACGCCATCAATAGCTAATGTAACGTTGTCTGTGAAAACCAAATAAACTTATAATTTTAAATAAACATCCTCGATTTATATTCGACTTATTTGTTCAGAACGGTGATAACAGGGTCATATTAATGCGGTCAGCAGAATATAGATAGATTCATATGGGTCCGTAATCTATATGGATACCCAATGTCATGTGCACATTATTTCAGACATGTACAAATCTTAGGATGTTTCTTGCATAACGATGGTAAAACAAATACCCTATTAAATTGCCTTGCTGATTTAGTTGTTAATTAAAATACCGACTTCATGTTTAATTTTATTCACCTGCTTATTAGTGATGAAAATATACAATACCAAACACACCCATGACAGTTAGTTATTTTTAGGTTTAGTGACCAAAAGAAAACTTAGCTGACATACCTGCCGTGATGGCGCTCTGTTGAGGGATGTCAATAGCTATTTCTTTTAAACTCTGGACATACTTCACGGTGTCAATAACAGGAATTAATATGTTTAGACCCTGGAAAAGAAATGCAATACTTTTTCTATAGTTTGTTGGTTGTTGGAGTTTTAGGTCCTGGCAACATTTAAGGTAATATCAGGACAGGGACTGACTTGTGACAGTGCGCACTCATGGCAACTTTATAGTGCTGCCCCATTGGGAATTCAGGCCGCCGGCACCATGATCCAATAACCCACTCAGTCACATTATCCTGACACTGAGCTAACCAGTCCATGCCATATCCTATTAATGCCGAGCGCCAGGCTAGGAAGTGACAATTATCAATGTTATAAGTCATTGGTTTCACTCGACTGGGAACCGAACTCCCGATCTCTCGCATATGTGGCCCGCACTCTACCGATTCGGCCATTGTGCCCGGTACTTAAATTTTGTTTACTTTATAAATGTATATAGCTAATAGGTCTTCGACGTCCTATATCAACGGCGAACCCGTCATGAACGAAATCTTTTTAATTTATTAACCTTTTTTGCTTCATTTAAACTAATTGAAGGTGCCACTGATGACAGGACAGCTACGATGTGGACATTGGTCTGGATGCAGAGTTGTTCTTTGAAGATACCACTGTATCATATTCCCTTGTTGTTTTTTTGTACATTAGTTGATTAATGCTTAGGTCACAAATGCTGCAGTCGCCGTACGGTGCTGCAGTCTATGGTATGCATTGTGGTTTATGCAAATGTTACGGTGTTGCGGCCTGCAGTTTATCTATTCATAAATCGTACGATCACTGCATGGCATCTTACATTGTTTTTTTCTGCCGCACCACCACACATATACAAACAAAAGCAAGCAACCAAGAAAATAAGACACCATGCATCCACTGAAGATATTCAAGATATAAAGATCAAAATTCCACCAAAAGGCACTCAAAGAAAAGAGAGGAGATTATGAGGATGAAGGGAAGTTGAAGATTGCGATTTTCCGAAGTTAAGATAACTTCAACTTAAAGCAGCCACAACCACTTGTGGCAAGCAAAAAAACTGTACGGTCACCGCAATCCACTGTACAGTCTGACCGATGTGGCGACTTATGGTCGCCGCAAACACGCTGCAAAGCAGTTGTGACCGAGGCATAAGCAGGGGAAATTACAATTGCGGACAATTTGTCTGCCCAATTCCACTGCTCATTGCCTTATTCTAGGAATGACGAGCGACAGGCCAGGTAGCCACAAGTATAAATTTGTTGAGTCATTAAGGCTGCTTTTTATCCATTTAAAAGTGAGGGGTATCATTTTGAACCAGCAAATATGCTTTGGTGTTTTACATTGACATTTTTATCGACAACAAACTTAAAAAGACCATCCTTTAATCTGAGCGTAATATAATAAATTACCATGTAGGCCGCCTATTAGTATTACTTACTGGCTCAAGGGTGCTCTGGTATTTCCCAAATCGCTCCACGATCCAAGCCTCTTGCTGTGGAACAAACACTAGTACTGTGTTGAAGGGAAGACCAGACCGCAAGCGAACTTGTTGATGAGCTGTGTACACAGACACCCGCTGAAAAAAAATCCTAGCTATCATAATATCGTGCTATTTTTTTTAACAACAATGCTTCTCTGCTTAAGCCTACATGGAAAAAAAGTAAAGCTTGTTTTATTTAATGACACCTAGAGCGTATTCATTTTCGTATCATCAACTATTGGACACCAAACATGTGGTCATTCTGACATATTTCTTTTGAGAAAACCTGCTGCCAGCACATAGGCAACTCCTTCCGAAAAGCAGCACGGGGTCTTTTATATACACTTTCCTACAGACAGGACATTACATACCACAGCTTTTGATGAACCAATTGTGGTCCACTTGGTTGGAAGGGAAAATATCTCAAACCGCATATGGGTCCAATGAGAAGGATTGAAAACTGTTGCACTGATGGGTCATGGACACAACCCCCCCATTCTAAGAAGATAAATATATGACATGTATCCTCCACAGTCCGCTACGTTTGGAGTTTAGAACTGACTAAATCATGTACATTAATTTACTTTAAAATGGATGAGAATCCATTAGCTGTCATCTTGGCAGAATGGCGTCTCTTTGTGTTCAATAAGTATACACCAAAATGGATAAACAATTACATTGCTGCCTAGAACCAGTACCTTCACAGTGAACTACTGCCACAACACTTTTCCCTTGGATTTAATCATTCGGCGTTGTTCACCCCATCTAGAGAAGAATACTTTAGTGCCCACCTATCAATGGTGAGATTAGAAACTAACTGAGCAACCTGTGAAATGCGACAATGTGGTGTATACCCCCAAAATACAGTAACCAAGGGGGTACATTTCTATTGGAAAAAAAACTATGGATTACACATTTTTCTAACACCCTGCTTAGGTGAGGGGGGGCAGCATTCGAAACAAATGTAGTAGTATTAACCTATACTTTGGGAAGGCAGTGTTAGTGACGTGTGGTTGTCAGTGTGACATGTGGCCCTGTGGGCGGGTTGACAGTCACAATGGTGAAAATAACCTTGGCGTAATATGGTAGTTTGTGCACAATCACCAAGATGATGTTAATTATTGTAGAAATATATTTGCATGAAGAAACAAAAACAAACACACAAATAATGTCCAATGAATGACCATATACAGTTAAACTAGTCTATTGTAGGAATGTATGATATATAATGGTAATTTACGGTTTCACTGTAGAAAAGTGTTACTGATTTTTTTTTTAAACATGCGATGTCGGTAATACAGCTCATATTGTCATCATTCATATTTATATGACTGCTAATACGACCGACATATATTATAGATAGAATAAATCTAGATAAAAGATTCACCACCCTACCCAGGGTAGGGGTGGATGACAACCCTGTTTAAAGTACTGTGAAGGAGTTGGTTCCACTGCCAGTGTTTAGCTGTACTACCACAGAGTTGCTGAACTTGGATAAACTGCAACTGGACAAAATGGCAACCCCAGAATACCCTCGATTAGTTTGTTTGTTTGTTTGTTGTTGTTTTACGTCCTAGCAACATCTAAGGTCATATCAGGACGGGTACCGACTTGTAACAGTGCGCACTCATGGCAACTTTATAGTGCTGTCCCACTGGGAAACCAGGCCGCCGGCACCATGACCTGGTATCCCACTCAGTCACATTATCCTGACACTGAGCACACCAGTCCTTGCCCTATCCTAATAATGCCGAGCGCCTGGCTAGGAAGCAACAAGTATCAATTTTAAAGTCATTGGTTTGACTCGACCGGGACTCGAACCCACGACCTACCAGCACGGGAGACGGACGCTCTAGCTCATTCGGCCATCCCGTCTGGTTCCCCTCGATTAGAGTTTTGACGTCTATTAATATTTAAATCAACATTATTTAATCAATTATTTATTCAAAAGAATCGGGTAAATATAAATAGGTACCGAGTATATGAAGAATATATTTTGCTTCTTAGAATGTATGTGCTAATTTCATTTAGCCACCCTTTCACCACTATTTCTAATGGGTTGTTCTTCTCCCTATCTCTGTAGGCACTTCAATATTATT
Organism: Branchipolynoe longqiensis; assembly: GCA_030323885.1. NCBI lineage: Eukaryota > Metazoa > Annelida > Polychaeta > Phyllodocida > Polynoidae > Branchipolynoe > Branchipolynoe longqiensis. Next base: position 101,916,667 of record CM059188.1, on the reverse strand, counting down.
TTAAAACACCCCGAATGCATAAACTTCCTGTTTTATCAGTAAGAGGTTTCTAAATGCTGCACAAAAATACCTCATTTTGTTATAACAGCCTTATTAAAACTTGAGATATGATGCTTAAAAGGACCCCTTTGTTAGTAGTATTTGCATTACAAACCGTGAGGACTTCCAAACTGTGACAGACTTTACATTTTGGATAAAAATGTGTCATTGGCTTATGTCAACACAACTCCAGGGTTCCTGCACCTATCGGCCAATCACATTTAAGACCTATTTAAGACTTTTTAATACCAATTTTAATCAAAAAAATTAAGACCTATTTTCGCGGCAAATGTAACAAAGATATTTAATTAAGTATTATAAGTATTAACAGAAATGAGCTCACAGCATTTGTCCTTTGTGAAGATAGCTGGTAAAACATCTTGAAAAAATATTACAGCACTGGCCAAATCCAATCTAAGACCTTTCACAGAAAAGTTACCATATTTAAGAGTTAACAAGGCTTTGAAAATTGACTAATCAATTTAAGACTTTTTAACATTCCGCGGGAACCCGGAACCCTATCAAGTGACATCAAATTGAAGGTGATCACCTCCTGAATGTAACTAATACTTTAATAGCATTAACTGAGGATTAGATCACCGAGGACTAAGTCAGGCAGTAGGAAGTGACTGACTCGGGGAAGTGAGAGGTGAGTGAGCAAGGGACACAAACTTGAGGAACTTGAAAACATCAGTGCTGAAAATATTCAGGTCATTATGAAACTTCACATAACAAAAGTTAAAACACTAAATAAGTCTCTGCAGGGGAAAAGAAAGTCTGTTATGTTGCATCGGTGTACTAATGTAGGAAAAATTATCCTCAACTTCAGATAGCTGTATATTTGTCAATTCTTTATGGATTTTGACCAGGCAAAAACTAAAATATGTGAAATTTATTGCACTTCAAAATAACATTCCCAATACAATTTGAGCACATGTAGCGTGACTTTAGCAGGACCAGCAAGTGCCTATACTCTGGTAGGCAGGGGCGTAGCCATGGCGGGGCTGTGGGATGTACATCCCACCCCCACCCCCAAAAAAGAAGGAAAATGAAAGACAAGGAGAAAGGGAAAGAGAAGAAAAATGTTTCGCATTCAAGCCCCTCCCCACCTCGGCCCAATATCCTCAGCCCCAATATATTTTATATATGATTGTGTACAAATAAATAGATGTAAACCAATCAGAATATGTAACAGGAAATAATATAGTCAATCATACTACAATACATTAGATACCATCAGTGAGGTACTGCACCTCTTAAAGAACTGATGCCGTTGTACTTTCTTACACATCCCAGTGAAATTATTACACCTTCCAAAGACCCCCTTGAAGTTATTCACACTGTGTACCACTTGGGGTAGTCTATCTGAAATCTGTATTTCAAAGCAGCCGTTCATTGCAATATCAATATTTTGATTTCATGTTGTAGGCAATTGATGTGAGAGATAATCAAGATAAAATTGAGTGCCAATTTTGTGTATTAGTTACATTATTGGGATGGATGTGACTGAATCAGTAGAGAATTATGCCACCAATGTATAACATTGTCAACACGATTGAAAATAAATGGTCACAAACTTAATGAAAACCCCTGAACAACAAGAGATTTTATTTCAAATGGTCATATTCAACTTCCTCCTTAGGCTTAGTTGAAAACTTGGAGCATTTTTAAAATAGTATAAAAATAAGGAAATAATTAACCATTTCTGGAGTCATTAGCAGAGTAACATTTTGATTCCACTTGCCCACACTGTGAAAATACCCATCAAGCACTGCGTTAGATAAAAGATTCACCCCATACTACAATCTTTTATCTAGCACTGAGAGTGAGACGTCTGAGTATAAACACAACACAGGAATTACTTTCACTATTTAACCCATGCCACATTGACCTGATTATGGTATAGTTAAATCCTGAATTTGCTTCTGAAGTGAAATTTGAGATCAGTCAGAATTACAAATACGTCTATAGACAGTTTCATAATTCCGACCAATGACAATGTCAACGTTAGATAACAGATTCACCCTGTATTTCTGCCATATTGTCTTTCTGCATTCCCTCCCATTTCACCAAATCTGTGCTGATATACGTAGCCATTTGATATTGGAGCCAGGCATTCTACTTCCTTTTCCATACTAAAGCTATTTTCGCCAGTATTTAGACTACGTTGTCATTCACCTGTGTTAGGTACATCAAATCCCACTTGGGGCACTGCAGTATATCTCTCTCCACTACAGCTGTGACCTGGTTTCTATATGCCTATATTCAGAGGTGCTCTGTAAAACCATTCACAAATACTATGCAAATGGCTTGCCATACATGATGTCATCAGAATTGACCAATCACAACGTTGTTTACATTTGGGAAAATTTCTAGTGCATTAGGGGATACCTCTCATGGTTTTACAAGCTGTTGAAGTCAACCACTGTTGAATAAGTCATCGAACCGAGTAGTAACATTCCAAAATCATTCTAATAGTCTGACAATCCTAAATATTTAGTTATTTAACTTTCATTTGATACCTATATTTAGGTACCCCAGAATCCGCCGGCAGCGCCACTGTCGCCGGACCAATAAAACTGGTACAACTTTTTGCAACCTCCTGAGCAGCAGTCATGTCGGAAAACGGCACCACACATGAAGCACAGGCACACTGCATTCATTGCTACATCCGTTTCTGACGCACCAAAGACGTACACACAGATAGAGACTATTTTCAGTGTTGTATGACATTTGAAAGGCATTTTACTAAGACATTAAAGTCTTCAGATGCAAAAATCAGAGGTAAGACTCCCAGGAATGTGCACGTTAACTATCAGAATGTGAAACTTTAGCATTTTTTCTTCCTAAAAATAGTCATACAATGACTACAACTGGAATCGCAACTCTAGAATCTGGCGGCCAAAAGTTGGTGTCAGGCAGTTTTTACTGGATTCTCTAGGTCAGAATGTTATTGCTAGGGTGAGTGAGTCATCACACAGCCTATTAATAGTATTATGCATCATCACAATGCATCTGCTCTTCACCCAATCTTTATGAAAATTGGTCAATACATAGAAAACAGGTATACGAAAATGAATATGGTAGATTAAAAAATTAATATCCCCAAATAATAATAAATATTCATGATTATCGGCCAGAGCGAAAGTTGGGTAAATACTGTGATGTGCACATGCCTACTACTCATTGAATAGTAGGAGTAGAGCTTAGCGGATTGCACCACTGTAAAGAGCTCATTCTAAAGGTTTTGAATACAAAGTTTCATGTTATTCTATAAACAACTCACAATTCTACGGACGCTAAACAGACATGGAGGTGGGAGTGATTGTATTATGGTTGCCATGGAAACCTACATTTTCCTGTGATCTATTTTTTTATATATAAGTTTTCATAAGCTGGGGTGATTTGGTGTACGAAGAAGAACCTTGGTGTGAAGTTTGATCAGGATGTGATCATTAATATAGAAATGTTATAATAGAAATGTTGTTATAATTAGTCTATTTGACAGCCCTAAATAAGGCAGTTCTCTAGTGCATTAGCTAATACAAAAAATCTTAGATTCAACAAACTTCAAATGCACATATCTCATTCAATTTTTGGAATATCTTAAAAATTCAAAAAGCATATTGCTTTTCCAATGAAATTATAATTTGAATGTTTGGAATAATTTGACAATTTTACTGGGGTACCTACTATATTGTGTATTTCTGTCCATTCGGAAAGACACTACAGAGCTTTTAAATTCGTTTGTAAATCAGCGGGATCGCCGCGGAATCGGCTAAATTAGCAACGTTTTCATCGCGCACGAAAACGCATATTTTGGGGTTTAGCTCTGTTCAAATTTTTGTCAATCTGGTGCCATTTTGAAGGGCAGTAAATTGCACATGTTTCAGTTTTTATTTCATCAAAATCCATACAGAATTGACAAAACTACAGTGATTTTAAATTTGTGTGTGCAGTAGCTGCTCGCGCTGATTTCCCGCCATCTTCATCGCGCACAAAAACACAGATTCGGGGGTTTAGCTCTGTTCAAATTTTTGTGAATCTGGTGCTATTTTGAAGGGCAGTAAATTGCACAGGTTTCAGGTTATATTTCATCAAAATCTGTTCGACTAGGACTACCAGGAATGCAACCATATCCATGATATAGTTCACATCTTGCTCCACTACTACATCCAAAAATAGAACTTGAAACAGAAATCGCTCATCGAACTTCGGTACGCAGCAAGCAGGGTGGACGACAGCGATTGGCCTAAGGCTAACGCCGTAATGATGTGCCGCCGCGGAGAACACAAGCCAAGTCGCGGAACACCTACACTGGTCCCTCACTACAGATCTTCCATATATGGTGTGATGACGTCACTGGGACCAGTGTACACATTCCTCCACGCTACTCTGCAGCAGAGCAGTCAAGGCATTAAGTCCATAGGCCCCATTGACGGTATTCGGGGTCAGCTATTGGTTAATAATATATCCAAACAAATGCCCGCTGCCATAGAATTTGCAGATATGCGCAGTTCAAAACTTTGATTTTATTCAAAATTAAAAGAAATAAAGAACAATTTGGCATATAAATGGATGCACAAATGAAATATTATTATTATTATTTTGCGCAAACGACGGCCGTATTCAATTATCACGACCGTGACTCGGATCACCCGAATTGCTAGAATACTCCACTCTCGAACACCGAGAGTGGAGTAAAAAAATACATGAGCAATCATGAAATATTTTGCTGTATTTATTGTATGGTGTTCTCTGTGGTGGAGTGGTTAGAGTGTCTGACTTTTTTCTAGGTCAGACTCCTAATCTGAGGGTCGGCGGCTCTCCCAATTTGGATTTCCACCGCTGTGTATAACTTACAGCGTCATCAAAGGCCGGTTGCTCTCATACCATGTAGTGTGTATGTAGTGTGGGAGGTTAAAAATCCCTTGGGTCGGTAAAAGTGGAGGCTCGGGCTTTCTATCGACCAGCAGTGGAGTGGGGAAGACCAGTCGTTTGTGACTGGGATTTCCCCTGCTTGGGACAACTAATGTACCAAAAAAAAAAAGAAGAGAGACAAATAAGTGTTCACACTTCCTGTCTACCATTCGCTATATTATATGGGGGGGGGGGGGTCAGTCCTAATCTAGGTACCCCAGAATCCGCCGGGAGCGCCACTGTCGCCGGGCCTATAAAACTTGTACAACTTCTTGCGACCTCCTGAGTGGCACGGTCATGTCGAAAAATGGCACCACACATGAATCATAGGCACACTGCATTCACTGCTACATCCGTTTTTGAAGCACAACAGACTTAGGCACAGATAGAGACTATTTTCAGTGTTGTATGACATTTGAAAGGCATTTTACTAAGCCATTCAAGTCTTCAGATGCAGAAATCAGAGGTAAGACTGACAGGAATGTCCATGTTAACTATGAGAATGTGAAACTTTAGCATTTTTTCTTCCTAAAAATGATCTTACAATGACTACAACTGGAATCGCAACTCTAGAATCTGGCAGCCAAAAGTTGGTGTCAGACAGCTTTTACTGGATTCTCTAGGCTAGTCTAGGTCAGAATTTTATGGCTGGGGTGAGTGACTCATATAACACAGCCTACTATTATGCACCCTAAATAAGGCACTTCTCTAGTGCATTAGCTAATACAAAAAATCTTAAATTCAACAAACTTCAAATGCACATATCTCATTCAATTTTTGGAATATCTTAAAAATTCAAAAAGCATATTGCTTTTGATTCATTGCAGCTTCCAATGAAATTATACCGACCCACCCACAGGGAGGCTTAAGACTAACACATGTAGATATATATACAAATGCATAAACAATATATACATAAACAATACCCACAGAGGATTTCGTCAAAATCCAGCAACCGGAAACGGAAATAGGCCTCTATGGGCGCCGCCATTTGTAAACTCGTGTTGAATAACTATATAATCAAAATCCAGCAAACGGAAACGGAAATCGCTCATCGAGCTTAGCTACGCACCAAACAGGGTGGACGACAGTGATTGGCTTAACACCTTAACGATTTCATTCAAAATTAAAAGAAATAAATAACAATTTGGTTTGTTTGTTTGTTGTTGTTTTATGTCCTAGCAACATCTAAGGTCATATCAGGACGGAGGCATAAACATGGGTGCACAAATGAAATATTAATAGTTTACTTCGCGGAAACGACGGCCGTATTCGGGTCACCCGAGTTGATAGAATTTCAAATCGAACACCGCGAGTGGAGTAAAAAAAAAATATCATAAAATACTTTGCTGTAGTTATATCGGTGGGTCCGTCCTAAGCATTGCTTATTCATATTAATTTGAATGTTTGGAATAATTTGAAAATTTTACTGGGGTACCTACCTAAGCATAGTTTATTCATATTATTTTTTAAACTAGTTTATTTTGTTTCTTTCAATTGTCGTGTGATGTACCTACCTGTGTACTACAAGAGTCAAGACGTAACAAGTATGAGGTGAATCTGTTATCTAGTGTGGACTGTCACAGAGTCTCAGTCACTGAGTCAGTGACTGCCTGTGCTGTGGCGAGTGTGGGGAGGGGGAGGGGGTCCTAAGCATTGCTTATTCATATTAACTTTGACTGTGGCGCATTAATGATCTGTTTATTCGATACGTACCTGGAACTGCGTCAGTTGCCTACTAAATGGTCTGGCGAACATTTTCGCGTTGGTTGCTTCTTAATAATATGTCAAACTGATGAAATTGTCTAGCGTGCGTGCCGAGGTCGTCACAAATGGCCCGGCTTATAGCTGGTAACAAGCGTAGAACGACTGCAGCATGCTGGTTCTAGCACCTTAACACTGTATCCCTTTTGGATATATGACTCAACGAGATTCAATATATATTTGGTGGGAAACGTGATTTCGACGTGTAGCTCAATGGCGTATATTAGTTGAACTATTTAGAGAATACCTATAAGCTCAAGCACCACCGGAAATCAGCGAAGTCACCAAGTTAAAGGAACACCCATTGGTTGACCTATATTTTATTGCGTGTTATTTCTGGACCGGATATTGTATTTAGCTGTCGCTTGTTGTGATTTACATCGTGCTTGTTTACTTGGCCGGGAACAAGCTCTGTTCGTCTGAACTCGCACTTTTTTTTCAGACAATTTTAGTGTTTGTGTCTCTATACTTAGCAAAATGCCAATACTTATTAAAGATTTTTCGTGGGAGGAAACTGAAAGTACTGTGTTTATTACAGTTCCTCTCAAAGGAGTTAAAGCACATAAGGTCGATATTTTCTCCACAGAAGAGTATATAAAGGTAAGAAGCCTTTATAAATTTATATTATCGCCCGGCTACTTTGAGCTTCCTTGGATACCAACCTATTTGCTATTGACCATAGGGGTTTGTGGAGCATGGTAGTAACTACATATTCAGTATTCAGTCAAACTCAAAGCAAAGGGAATGAAAAGTGTTGTGCTTTTTTCCACTAATTTACCAATAGTAAATCACCACTCATCTATCAATTAATAAGAATTATCAGATACCCTCCTTAAAAATGTCAAAGACAAAGGGGTCCAAACATTCAAAATATAATTTCACTGGAAGCTCTAATGATTCAAAAGCAATGTGCTTTTAAAGGGACCAGCTATAGCTCGCTGGGACACTGCGCATACTCCGACAAATGCTCTCCAAGCACAACTTTGTTTAGTTTTTATGTTTAAATGAACCAAGTATGTGTGGGGAGAGTAGGGGACCCACTTCACCACCAGAAGTGGGTCAGTTCTGAGGCTGGGAATAGCTGGCAGCTGTTGTTTTAAAAATGGCTGGGTGAGTGGAGATAAGGGAGAGTAAAACTGGGGTATTTTCAATCTTCTTTAGAGTAGTTCAATCAGGAAATATATTTGTGTAATGTAAAATATATGTTAGTACAATTACATTGCATAATTCAATGAGAAACAGATATAGATGAAAAACATTTTTTTGTTGATGAATGTAAAAAAGGTTCTGCTGTGGATGGGGTTTGAACCCACATCACCAAACAACTTCAGATTACAAGTCCAACACTCTAACCACTAGGCCACAGAGACCACACATAATTAGTAGTCTCACTTCAGGCTATTTGTGTATAGGACGTCACATATAAAAGGTATGTATGTATGTAGGTATGTAGGTATGTATGTAGGTATGTATGTAGGTATGTATGTATGTATGTATGCATGTATGCATGTATGCATGCATGCATGTATGTAGGTAGGTACGTACGTACGTATGTATGCACGCACGCACATGTGTTCGAGTTAGAGCGTCCGTCTCCCGTGTTGGTAGATCGTGGGGTTGTGAGTTTGAATCCTGGTCGAGTCAAACCAATGACTTTAATATTGATACTTGTTGCTTCCTAGTCTGGCGCTTGGCATTATTAGGATAGGACAAGGACTGGTTGGCTCAGTGTCAGGATAATGTGACTGAGTGGGATATCAGGTCATGGTGCTGATGGCCTGGTATTCCAGTGGGGCAGCACGATAAAGTTGCCATGAGTGCGCACTGTCACAAGTCGGTACCTGTCCTGATATGACCTTAGATGTTGCTAGCACGCACACACATACACACGTGCGTGCGTGCGTGTGTACATACGTACATACCTACGTACCTGCCTGCGTATGCACGCACGCACATACATGCACGCACGCATGCACACATGCATACGTACGTATGTGCGTGTGTGCGTACGTACGTACGTACATACATACATACATACATACATACCTTTTATATGTGATGTCCTATACACAAATAGCCTGAAGTGAGACTACTAATTATGTGTGGTCTCTGTGGCCTAGTGGTTAGAGTGTTGGACTTGTAATCTGAAGTTGTTTGGTGGTGTGGGTTCAAACCCCATCCACAGCAGAACCTTTTTTACATTCATCAACAAAAAAACGTTTTTCATCTATATCTGTTTCTCATCGAATTATGCAATGTAATTGTACTAACATATATTTTATATTATGCAAATATATTTCCTCATTGCACTACTCTAAAGAAGATTGAAAATACCTCAGTATTACCCTCTCTCCCTTCTCTCCACTCAACCAGCCAATGGCACAACAATCTAGGTCACTCTCCTGCACACCACCAAGTGGAAAAGTTCAGTACTAAGCATGTACCACCCCTGTGGCACACATCTGAACTATTCTGAGTTCGTTTGTTTTCCCGGCGACGAATATCTCCTCCCTTTAAAAATTTTTTAATATTACAAAATTTTAGTGAGAGATATGTGCATTTGAAAGTTAATTACTTTAAGATCTCCTGCATTGGGCCATTGGCATTGCCCATTCAAGGCTATTGCATTGGAGGAGTGCTTTATTAAGAAGTTTAACCTCCAAAGAGTGATACTTTCACATTCAATCACTCAAATTTTGAAATATTTAAACAATTCAAAAAGCATATTGCTCTTGATTCTTTTGAGTGTCTACTGAAATTGTAATTTGAATGTTTGGACCACTTTGAACATATAAGGAGGGTACCTACATTAGAAAAGACAAAAGATCTGAAAGTCAAAAACTTTCAAACGCAAATATCTCACTCAAATTTTGGAATATTTTTTTAATTCAAAAAGCATATTGCTTTTGAATTATTAATTGGAGCTTCCAGTGAAATTATAATTGGACAATACTTGGACAACTTTGGAAATTGATGGAGCTCGGGTACTTACCATTGGAAATGTTGATGGAAATGACTCGCAAAATGTTGGACGACAAAAAAGGTTGCGCGATGGAAGCGCCACGTGCGGATAGGAGGGTACCGATCATAATCATGACTTCACCCCATACATACAGTAGGGGTAAACGACAACGTAGTCTAAATACGGGCGGAAATAGCTTTAGTATGGAACAGGAAGTAGAATCCCTGGTTCCAGTATCAAATGCCCGTTTAATTCTCATTTAATGAAGACTTTACGTACACAATAAATTGTTGGTGTGCATACCCGAGACTAGAGGGGGAGCCTGCCCCTTCAAGTAGAAATTTGTTTAATATAGGTATTTCCAGATACGACTCGATTTCCGAAAAAAAATATATGCTCGACCGTCGGTCCAAGCCATCCAAGCCGAAGCACCTCAGACTCAGCCTAAATAATTTAACCATTTCACACTGGTAGTGGAGGGTGGGCGGTTAGAAGAAAAATGGAATCTAAATACGTTAAGTGCTATGTTGTTAATTTCGACCCTCACGGTACCCACGTTGGCACGAAGGGTAGGTCCCCGTGGAGATTCAGTAAAGCCGGGTCGGATAAAGCCCAGGTCGGGTAAATTCGGGCATGCGCATGCACATTAAAATGATGCATGCTGATTGGTTGGTTGAAGCTGTTATTCACAGAGCTGCGCCGCATTCAGGGTATGCCTCCACAGCGTCTCGGAGATGCCTTTTGGCTTATTTGCGTTCAGGGTGCGTCTCGGAGACACATCCCATTTCAGACAGGAGACAAAAAGTGCCTCGAAAATGGCCACCATATTCAGTGGTTTCAGCCAATCAGAGCGCTTCTTTTCCATTGCAAATGGCTGCCGCCTATGGGGGCGGCCATTTTCGAGTCGACCGATTGCTTTTGCTGTTCAGACTAGTGTGAAGTCAGGGATTTCCCCAAGACATCTCGGAGGCGTACCTTGAACTTGGCCCAGCTCTGTGAATAGCCAGTGCGGTCTTTTATCTACCCCTGCCCTAGCCTAGGGCCTACATACTAAACTAGTCCTAGACACTTAGAGTGGGAGTGAATGAAAACGTAGTCTAAATACGAGCGAGTAGAATTTCTGGTTCCAGTGTCCAGTGTTAATCTATATTAGGTACGAAACATTAAAAAACCGCAAAAGACCACAATCAGGAGAATGGTTTAAAATTATGATGGTTAGGTAGCTAGACCAAACCAGAGCTCAGAACACATTAAATTATCTCAATATCTTTTACAGAACCAAAGTTATGATGGTTCCAAGATTGCCTAAAGGAGCACCATTTTTAATGGGAGTCGTAAGACAATGGTGAAGTAACTAGGGTAGGCCAACCGGTCCAACCCTTGCAAGTAGTATTAGATGAAAAACGTTGATAAATTATTAATGCTTGCACCTAGGACAATGAGAATTGCTATCTAGGGGTGTTTTGGGCTGCTCTTGCACATGCTGCTTGTGGTGGTGGTATTACTACTATTTATATAAAGTTAAGTTTTTTTCTACAGGTGACAAAATGACTATTACTAAGAGTATTAGTAATGTCGATTTAATTTTGATGGATTTTATTACGTGAACAGTTAATTTATTTAGGGGCAATATATATATTTTGTGGTGGACTTCACCCTATGAATATAAGCTAAAGAACTATGTGGTCAGTTTGCTCTTTTTACTTCTGTGTTTTACACTTATCATATGTACAATGCTATTTACACAAATATAGAAAAGTGTTATTTAAAATTAAGCAGAATGCAACTAGATGTGCAACTCAGCCTGTCTTTAGCAACAAGGAACAAAACACTGCATATGGAAATAGAAGTGTAACACGGAAATCGGATCCTGTAATGTGTACATTGATAATTGGTATAGACTGGTTCATCTATGTTACATCCTGTAGTACACATTATGTAACATTCATAATACCTTTTCAGGTCTCCTTTTCTCCATATATATTTGAGTGCTTCCCGTATGCACCGGTTCATGACCAGGAGAGCGCAGTGCAGATTGGAAATGGCGTTGTTATATTTAAACTACAGAAACATGAGTCCGCCCTTTGGGGTCAACTCCAACACCCAGATAAAGGTGAGTGTTAGATATAATATTTCCAATGTTTTAAATGCTCATATGTTGACCAATTAATTCATTTTCACCCAAAGGTATACTGAATAGACTCTCAATCTGATGGTATAACTACCAATCATGGACATAATTAATGTTTTTTAAATGTTGAATATGCGGTACCTGGGTTCTCTGTCAAGAAAGACTGCGCATTGCTCATATAATGCATAATTTTAATTGACGTTTTCAAATCTGATAATTAATTGCTAGAACTTGATATCGCTGTACTTTTGACATTCGCTGTTTAATGTATTTTTAGATGACAAAGAAAAAGCCCGAGAAAGACGTATCGCAGCTGTGGAGCGGCAGCAACATCGGCAAAAGGAACAAGACCAGTTGAAAAAGGAAAAAGCACGAGAACGAAATAAATATGCCATTAAAGAACAGATGAGAGTAGGTACTGCATTTGTTTGAACACAGCATAGTATTATATCTACGCACAACCTTTTTATATTTATTTTATTTATTACATTTGTTGATTATGCAGGGCCAATTTCAATCGTGAACAATTGGTCTTCCCAATTCCACTGTTCCTGGCCCTATCCTAATAATGCCGAGCACCAGGCTAGGAAGCGACAAGTATATACTTTTAAGTCATTCCTTTAGCTCAGCCAGGGTTTGAACCCTCACGACCTGCCACATGGGAAAGAGCCCTAAACTCATCACACTATTTAGTCATAATATTGTGAGTCGCTCCTGTTTCAGGTCGTGTAGCCTATCGTAGTCATTCTCTTTGTATACATTTATTGTGAAACTTATAAGCTAATGTATTCGCATTTAATATTTAATTAGATCACCAACATAGGTACATTCATAGCATTTGAAAAATATGGCATGTATTTGCTGTATACAATATGTCTTTTTGGTCATTGGCCTTTAAAATTATGTCGCTACATGCTATTTTCCCAGAGAGTGAGTGCCTAAAATAAAGTTTCAGTTTTCCTGTTTGATTTGATTTCTCAGATTTTATACTGCAGTAAGGTCTCGTCAACTGAGAGGAAGAAAACTATTTTCACATAATTGTTGTTCCTTAGATTGAAAGCGATGAGCAAACGCGTATTAAGGATGATAAAGAGGCTGAGAAACAGAAGGCTTTGCTCGAACTTGACCACTGGAAAGAGGAACAGAAACGAGAGGCGGAATTGGTATGTTTGTAATGCGTATTCAATACGCTTTTCTTTACAGATAGGTTTTAATCCCCATAGCCAAATTCAATTGCATTTTTATTAAGGAAAAAGGAAAATGCGATATCCCATGATTATAGCATATCATTGTTGCAACTGTTGGTTAGCTCGGTAGGTATGATAGTTAGGTATGGTGGCAGGTTCATTGTTGACCAAGAGACCCTTGAAATCCTTAGATTACAAACTAAACCTGCCTTGTAAATATATTTTGTTGCTACGCTAGCCAACATGGTTAAGACAGATGGTTAGGCTGTGATGTTAGATTCAACTTTTATTTAGATGAAAAGAGAGGGAACATTTATGTGCATAATGGTTTTATGATGTAAAGATTCTTCATATAAGTGTAACGCATCTCATATGGCTTTCAGGAAAAGGAACGACTACTACAGGAACGTAAAGAACAATTGGAGAGGCTAGAAATAGAGCGCACAGATATGGAAGCTGCTAAAAGAAAGGCTGACTATGAGAAAGGTGATCGCATTGCCCGGCGGAGAAGAAGTAAGTGGAATGAATGTTGATTTTATCATTCTCGTTGAAAATATGTCCAATCCTGATTCTATTTTTGCTGGCCCCAAAAAAGTGCTAAGTTTGTCTGTATTAATTTGTACTTATATGAAATTTAATAATTGGACTTGTGTCAGTTACGGTGTGATTTATTTCATGCTAGATAGGAAAAAGGATATTTTCGAGGATGCAGCAGATGGACACTGTCCGAGAGAGGCTGGTACAATTAAAGTCAATTTTAGCCATCGTCACTTCCCGACTGCTGCACGAGAGTCGACAGCTCCAGAGGAAGACGAGGTACATTGTCATTGTCATTGTCTCTGTCTATCTCTCTCTGTCTCTCTCGCTCTCTGTCTGTCTGTCTCTCTCTCCCTCCCTCTCTCTCTCCCTCTCTCTATTTAATAGACACCATTTTAATACAAATTCGTGAGAGTTAACCATATAAGTGTATATTTAAGTATATATGTATATGTATGTGTATAAATATATAATAAAATATCAAACCATATGTCTCTCTGTCTCTCTCCTTGTCTCTCTCTCTCTCTTTCTGCGTGTGTGTGCAATAGACACCATTTTATACAAATTCGTGAGAGTTAACCATATAAATATATATTTAAATATATATGTATAAATATATACTAAAATATCAAACTAGATATGCCAATCTCTCATTAGGCTACAATTAGCTTTGCATAGCTATCGGATGCTTAATATTGGAACTTAAGTTTCCAGATTTCCAGATTCCCAAAATCGATATGGGTGTTTTTATTTCTTTTTTTAGTGATGGGAATAAATTTATTTGTTGTCCTCCAAACCTCTTGTGGTGCAATTGTGTCCGTATATAATATTACAAAGCCATACCCCAAATTGATGTATCGAAGTTATTTTTAAAGCATTCATTATATTGAATGCTTCTAAAATAAATTAGATGCATAAATTTGGTGTACGATTTTGTTTGTGTGCTTTCTCCATCATTATCTTTTCTTGTAGATTCTTTGTTTTTCGTAGTCACCATTAGTTTCAATTTTCATATCAATCAATCAATAGTTCCGTCCTCTAGTCGAGGGTTGGATGCAATGGTTCTCCACTTGTCCCGATGTTGTGCTGTTCTGATAGACTGTGAATAATTCAAGCCTGTCCACTGTGAAATATTTGTAAACCATGATGTTCTTGGTCTCCCTCTCCCTCTGCTGCCATTCACCTTCCCTTCCAACAATGTACGGTATATTGAACTCTGACGAATGATGTGGCCAAAATAAATAAGTTTCTTTGTCTGTATAGTGGCAAACAAGCTTTTCTTATTTTTAATTTTTCTGAGAACTTCTTTGTTGGTGATCTTCTTTGTCCATGATATTTTCATCATCCTTCGATAAGTCCACATCTCAAATGCTGCTAAACGTTTGTACATTTTCTTAGAGATTGTCCATGTCTCTGCCCCATACATTAGAGTAGACCACACATAACACTGAAGAATACGCTTCCTTGTTTGTATTAATATCTTACTTGATGTTAACACTCTATACATTTTGGAGAATGTTGTTCGGGCTATTGTTATCCTTCTTTTAATTTCTTCCTCACATCTCCCATCATTTGTAATCTTTTGTCCGAGATATATGAATTCGGATACTTGTTCTATGTTTGTGCCATCTATGGTTATATTGACATTTGGTTTATCTGTCTTTTTACTTATAACCATTGTTTTGGTCTTCCTGGCATTCATCTTCATGTTGAATAGTATTCCAGCTTTATTGATTCTATTCACTATATCTTGTAGGTTTTTCTCACTGTCTGCTAGTATTACACTGTCATCGGCATATCTAAGATTGTTGACGTTCATGTAATCAAGTTTAAATGGACCCACAAAGAAAGTTCTATCGACTGATTTGCATCACAGTTTTTCCTAATGAATTATTAATGAGACGAGCTGTCGTTGTATACATATTAATTCCTAGATCAGTAGTATATTTCTCGTTGTAGATGTGGTGGAGGTGACTAGCTCTTCCATCGAAATTCGATTGACTGAAATAGTCCTGTGGAACTTGATCTGGTTATAACTTATTCGTCTATTGTAGTGGTTGAGAAAACAAGCGGAGAGTCGTAGAATCCACGAATTGCAAGACACTGATCTGACAGAAGAAGAGAAAAATCCTGTCTTCATGAGAGACAAAGGAAAGTACGTGTGTTAACCATTGTATTATGAATACAGTGCCCTAAATTTAAACCCGAAAACAATTCTATTCTTTATATTTCCACAGTGCATATTTGCCTTTTCAATACACATTTATTATTTTGTAAGCTCTTATGTGAATTTCTTAGGATGTGAACTTTGATTATACACAGAACAACCCTATTTGAATATTTCTTTCTATTTTTCCTACCGGGCGCGGTGGCCTAATCGGTAGAGCGCGGACCTCGCGTGCGGAAGGTCGGAACTTCGGTTCCCGTCGAGTCAAACCAATGCCTTTCAAATTGATAATTGTCGCTTCCTAGCCTTGCGTTTGACATTAATAGCATAGGGCAAGGACTGGTTAACTCAGTGCCACGATAATATGACTGAGTGGGATATCGGGTCATGGTGCTGGCAGCCTGATTTCCCAGTGGGGCAACACTATAAAGTTGCACTGTCACAAGTCCGTACCCGTCCTGATATGATCTTAGATGTTGCCATGATGTAAAACTCCAACAACCAACCAACTAACCTCTATTTTTTCAGTGCTTTCTTCAAGGCGGGCAATTACCAAGCTGCTGTGAATGCCTACACACATGCCATCCGTATGGACTACAAGATGCCCTCGTATCCTTTCACACAAATCCTGTCAATTTCTATTCATGTTCCACTAAAACTCACAATATGTAGGCGCGTAGCAACAATATTAACAATATTAACAATCGTAGGCACATAGCAACAATATTAACAAGTGTAAGTGGGACAGCTATTGGCCAGAAGCTGGTGTTTATATAAATGGGAAAGGATGAAATGGCCCAAGCCGTCACTGTAATAATTTTTTTAACTTGTTGGTGATTGTGTATTTCTGCTGCCCATAATGGTTAAGTCTAATGACTTGTTTTCGCCGCGAGACAGTAATAGTCTCGTGGTTCCCCTTGTTGTGTTACTTTCAGTTGTGTAGCTAGCTGGGTCTGGTATGACAGATAGTGGAAGAGAAAGATTAGATTAGCACTGAAAACTGCATCGATAATCACCATTCCTTTATTGGAAAGAAGCAGTATAAGCAGACACCATATATTCACTGACCCCCCTAAATACTGGTGAGGTTCTTAAATGTGGTTATGTATCTGCTGATGGGGGGATCCCCCCCCCCCCCCCCCACAGTTACATTGGGTCTCAGTTCCCACTGACACTCAAACACATTTTTATGTTGATTTTATGGCCTTTCACCAACAATTTTACAATGCAAACAGCATGCAGGATCTTTTTACTCATGTAAAATAAGGTAAAACAATAGTAGTGCTATACCACTTCATATAAGTTATTAAGCAAATTTGTTAAGGTTGCATAGTCCGATGGTTTTGCATTTTGGTAATTTTTCTGAGATAAATATATTAAATTGATCGTTATTATCTACCTTATTTCAGATTAAAGTAACTTTCATTTTAAAATGATAAGTTTTCAGATATTTGAAATTCAAACATGCAAACTTAGTTTTGGCAAGCAAGTCAGAACTCTGACACCATAGGGTTCAACAGGAACAGGTTCTATCAAATTGTCTCAGTGTTCCCTTCTGTGTGGCAATAAATGCTTAATATGTGCTTCAATATCTAAGTTACATATGTAGAGTCAAATCTATATAATTATTTTGGTTTTGAAAATTTGATGCTTCATCGGACTATGCAGCTTTAACAATTTAGAAAGAATGATGCCATTGAATTTTATATAGAATTTTCCTTGGCCACAATATTTTCGATTGTGAACTTTTAACTTCATAAGTGTATTCTAACATATAATTGATATATATATTGTTTGCTTTTAACAATTTGGTGTAAAAGTGATGGTTGAATACAACACACAATACAAGTTGAACACTTCTCACCTTTGCTTAAAGCAATCACAAATCAATCAAAGTATTTAGTTCCAGTTTTCAGTTGTTATATGACCTCATAATCTATACGAGGAATTTAGAGCAGCCTCCCATATATTGACTATTCCAAGTTTTAATCATGAAGCTCTAGAACTGGATGCTGAATATTTAGCTTGTGAATTTAACCAAATATAATAAATAGTTAATACATGACATTATTGGTTAAAGCTGCATAGTCCGATGAAGCATCAAATTTTCAAAAACCAAAACAATTATCTAGATTTGATTGTACATATCTAACTTAGGTACTGATGCACTTATTAAGCATTTGTTTCCAAATAGAAGGGTATACTAAGTCAAAGTAATAGAACATGTTACTGCTGAAGCCTCTACTGTCAGAGTTTTGGCATGAAAACTAATTTGACATGTTCACACTTCAAATACCTCCAAACTTAGCCATTTAAAATCAAACTTACTTCAAACTAAAGGAAGATAGATTATAACAATCATTCCAATATATTTATCTCATCAAAATGACAGCAACCATCGGACTATGCAATTTTAGCCATTTTTAATTTTCATTAGTCAAACAGCCATTGGTTTTGACTAGCATTTTAATTTGCCTGTGCTAAAATTCCAGTACATGGACTTAAATCCACCATGGTATGAATAAACAGGTTACTAACGGTGACATAACCTTCCAGTTTGTAACATCGTTCAAATAATGAGTGTATTTCCTTAACTGAAAGTCTGTATAACAACCGCGCTGCTTGTCACCTCAAGTTAAGGAACCTATTTAAGGCAATTGAAGATTGTGAGCGGGTAAGGTTCTTTTTGTCTGGTAATTATATTCTTGATTTTAAGACTTTGCTGGCAATGTTGTAAAGGCAATGCTGAATGCTTGCTGTATGAACCGGTTCATGATCAGGATAGCGCAGTGAAAAATGGGAAGTGTTTCGGTTCCAGTGTTGCAGTTTCCGCGGCACACCAGTTTGCGAGGGACACATCCATTCAAATGCATTGTCAATGGCCGTGAGCAAATCTTCATACAGAAGAAGTGAAATATCTCTACAACCACACCACCTAGAAACAAATCCCTGGGTACACATATAGAAAACATGTGTACCAAAAAAATTGAGACCATCCCACTAAGATACTCATATTATAGAGGGGATTACATTGCCATGAGTAATGATATCATGTCCCAAGACTTGCTAAATAAATTTAAGGAAAGAAATGTGCAAGAGTGCTGGGACCTATTTCAAAATGTGTTATCAGGTGCTATCAAAAGGCACGTACCACTAAGAAAATTCACAACCAGAAAACAACCTCCTTGGTACTCTAGGGATATTACCACTGCCAGAAAATTGAAAAAGAAAGCATGGAATGTCTCCTTCAATAATAAGACATTGGAAAATTGGGAAAAATACACTCTCGCTAGGAATGCCGCAAATGACATTGTCAGTGGACACAAAGAGACTTTTGAGGACAAAATTGTCCAAGACATTAAAAATAACCCGAAAAGTTTCTGGAGTTATGCTTTACATAAATAAAAAAAATGGCAATGGCATACCAGCTCTAGCCAATAGTGACGACGAACTAATCGTAGACGATGAAGGCAAAGCTGAACTACTCAATGAGTTCTTCGTCATTGTGTTTACCAATGAAAATACGGATAATATCCCACCCTCTCCAGATTCAGGAGTCACAGAATTCATCAGTGACCTTGATATAACAGACGGTAAAGTAAAAAAATTAATTGAAAAACTAAATGTCTCCAAGGCACCTGGGCCAGATGGGATCCATGCAGAAATCATCAAAGAGTGTTCTGAGCAAATTGGACCTATTTTGTCATCCCTATTCCATAAAAGCCTATTTGAAAGGAAAATACCCAAACAATGGAAAGATGCTGATGTCAAACCCATGCATAAAAAGGGACCAAAACACCTGGCATCAAATTATAGACCCGTGAGTTTAACCTTCCTATGCTGTAAAATGCTAGAAAGAATAATCCGAGATCGTGTCATAGAACAGTTGGAAAAACCAGGATTGATATCTCCAGACCAACACGGATTCACTGGACACAACTACTAGAAGTGATGGAAACTTGGACTGACTGGCTGGATCATGGCCTGGCATGGGATACCATCGATCTGGACTTCTCCAAAGCCTTTGACAAGAACAGATTAGAAAAAGCATGGGCCGATGATCCAGGGAAATTTGACCCCTTTTTCACCACATGCTACTAATTATTCCTTGTGTTGCTTATTTAATTGCACTCAAGCAAAAATGAGAGACAAATAAGTGTTCACACTTCCTGTCTACCATTCGCTATTTCATGACAGTGCACACTCATGGCGACATGTATAGACCCCTTTCAATGTTTGTAAACATTGTGTATCCGTGCGCATCTTGGCTGCAGAACGAATGCACACTGCCACTGAGTTTACCAGTACGCGCAGTGCAAAACGTCAGTTTTATTCAAAATTAATAGAAATCCAGAACCCTAACCGTATCAATTTAATATAAATTTTTGGTAAACATGTTTTCTATGTGTATTCTATGTGAAAGCCCTGTCGCTTGAAAATAATTTGTTCGCAGTTCAAAACTTCGATTTTATTCAAAATTAATAGAAATACAGAACCCTGACCGTATAAATTTAATATTATCTTTTCGTTGAATATGTTTTCTGTATGTGTTCCAAGCAGTTTGTTTCTAGGTGGCGTGGTTTTAGAGATATTTCACCTTTTCTCTATGAAGATTGCTCACGGGCATTGACAATGCATTGAGTTTGCTGATACGCGCAGTGCAACGCGTCAATTTTATTCAAAATTAATAGAAATACTGAACCCTAACCGTATAAATTTAATATAATCTGTTTCTGTTTGTTGAATATGTTTTCTATATGTGTTCCAAGCGGTTTGTCTAGGTGGTGTGGTTTTAGAGATATTTCACTTTTTCTGTATAAAGATTGCTCACGGCCATTGACAATGCATTGAGTTTGCCAGTACGCGCAGTGCAAAACATCAATTTTATTCAAAATTAATAGAAATGCAGAACCCTAACCATATAAATTTAATATAATCTATTTGTTGAATATGTTTTGTATGTGTTCCAAGCGGTTTGTGTCTAGGTGGTGTGGTTTTAGAGATATTTCACTTTTTCTGTATGAAGATTGCTCATAGCCATTGCGTTTGCAGTGTGACAGTGTGTCTAGCTTG
Source organism: Branchipolynoe longqiensis (assembly GCA_030323885.1). NCBI lineage: Eukaryota > Metazoa > Annelida > Polychaeta > Phyllodocida > Polynoidae > Branchipolynoe > Branchipolynoe longqiensis. The sequence goes on along the minus strand of CM059188.1, from coordinate 101,895,887 downwards.
GTCTAGGTAGCAGGGTACTAAGCTACAGTGTGTCATCCTGCAGCCAAGCAGCGCACGCACTGACCTAGATACCTAAGCTGACATAATATGAAATAGGTCTATACGGTAAAGATTGATTAGTTCTGACGATATTCCACATGCAGGCGCTCGAGCTGCTGAAGCCTCCGGTGGCGCAGAACGCAGCAAACCGTGTGAGGGCGCACATCCGGAGGGGCACGGCCTTCTGCGAACTCCAGATGTATGCCGAAGGTAGGTGTGTGTGTGCGTGTGTGTCTGTGTCTGCTTTGCTGAATTGTGGTTTACGGACCCGACATGGTGAAGCGCAGGCTTCCCGTATGGAAGGTCGGGAGTTTTAATCCCGGCCGGGTCAAATTAATGATTTACAAAATTTATACTCGTCGCTATGTAATCGTCTTCTTAAAGCTGCATAGTCCAATGAAGCATCAACTTTATAAAATCAAAACAATTATTGAGATTTGATTCTGCATATCTAACTTTGATACTGATGCCCTTATCAAGCATTTTATTGCCACATAGGCAGGAACATTTGAACCAATATAATAGAACTGGTTCCTGCAGAAGCCTATGGTGTCAACAATTTGGTGTGCTTGTCAAAACTAATTTCAAATGTTTAGATTTCAAATAGCAAAAAAGAATTTCCATTTTAAATTAGTTACTTCAAACTAAAGTATGGTAGATTATAACAATAAGTTTAATATATTTATCTCAGAAAAATGACTATAACAATAAGTTTAATATATTTATCTCAGAAAAGTGACAAACGCAAAACGATCGGACTATGCAGCTTCAACGAATGTAGTTTGTAAAGTGACTATTTTGTTATAAAAATATCCCTTGCTGCTTATCGGAAAGAGTAGCCTATGTGGCGGCAATAGGTTTCCTCTAATGTTCGAATTAAATTTTGTATTGAGGTTAGCCATGTGGCAGTCTATTGGAATATGGGACTTTCTGTTTGTTTAAGTGGTTTTATTTCTCTGAATAACATGTCAGTGTTGATGCACTGGTCTTCCAACCCTGATGATAAATGCCACTCACTACACAACAAAGTAGCATGGCGAGGGTTAGGCGGGGCGAGGGAGGCACTGAATATCTTTCTAGAGGTGACACACTTTTTAAAAGGGTGTAGGGTGGGCCGTTAGGGTTAAAATGATCTTCAGGTGGAGACTAGTTTGTGTAAGTAGGTTAATATTGATTTTAAATATACCTAGGGAGGATCCAACATGTAAAAGCATTTCCAGGCTCACTCAGTAAGTGGGTTTTTAAACCTGTTGGTTGCTACTAGTCGAGGGTGTGAGTTTGCAGTGCATGGGAGAAGGGGCGTATCTGGGGTATGATGGTTGACCTAATTGGTTAATGAGGTATGAGGTATGATGTATGATGTACTGCAGGTCTCATGGACTATGAAGCGGCGCTTAACATAGACCCACAAAACGAGCAGCTACAAAAGGATGCAGCTCGGATACGTGAAGAGGTGCTCACTGAGAAGAGGCCACAGGTCATGTAGTCGGGGCACCGGTCATCCATAAAATGAACCAGTTTTGGTAGCAAAAATTAATCTTTATTTGCGATTATAAATAAATGGTGAATTTACACAGGAAACTTGGTTGTTCTTTGCGCATTAAGCCATTACTTATTAGTGCTGAAACTTATGTCAGCATCTCTACATGAAGGGCAAAATAAATTGAGCATGTTTTCAGTTCAAATATCTCCATTGTTTGCTATTTATGATAAAAGTTAATGAATCTAATACATTTAGGTTAGTGGGTTTTTTCCCCCCAGCAAATGCTTCCGAGCGGAATAGGTGCAAACAAACATTAACAGCAACAAAAATTTACTTTTTTATATTTAATACTTTTTATTCCTTTTATGAAGAGAATCCTCTATCAACAAGCAATTAAATAATCCTGAAATATTCCGCCAGGCATTCATTCATTAAGGAATCTCGTTCTATTATACCAAAGTAACTGTAAAAAATTTTAACCATCGGAAGTCGGCATGCTCACGACACTAGCGAACAATTTAATAATTATCACTACACTTCATGGCAGATCAGATAAATAAACAATTTAGTACACCTGTTTATAAGGGCTTACGAGTGAATTCACGAATATGGTCTTACACAATAGCAAGCTCAGCACAACGATCATTAGCTGAGCAAGTAATAATGCGATAGAGAGCAATTTAACAGTATCCTACTGGAAATAGAAAGCCCTGTCGCTTGAAAATAATTTGTTCATAAGGGATGCAATTAATAAAGACTCAAGTTGTTTTTTAAACATCACAATTTTGACGATGCCTTCATCGGCATGGCGTGTTGGTGAAGTCACGTGACATGACGGGCCGGCAGTAAGGCAGCACGGGAAGCAGGCTCCACTCCCAGCAGACAGGCACGCTCCCCCCGGCGACTCATCTCCGCTAGGCTTTGTACAAAACTCTGGCGGCCTCTTGCCATCATAAAGTCATTATCTAGAGAGTCGGCGGGGGTTAAATGAAGTCGTCGAAGCCGTCATAAGAGGCGGCCTGGTAGTCCTCCAGCCCGTCACCCCGCGACTGCTGCAAGGTCACGCCCTTCTTCTTTTTCTTGCTTTTAACAGCCTGGAGGATGGAAGGGAAAAAAAGCTTCATTTAATAAATAAACACGGGACAGCAATTTGAGATATTCCAATGTATGGAACTGTCGCTACACCATCTACATCATTCCCCAACGCCTCAACACCAACACAAGAACAATTGATACTTTAATCAGGGTTCCTACACCTATCAGCCAATCACATTTAATACCTTTTTAAGACTTCAATACCAATTTCAATGGCAAATCTAGTTTCACACATATTTAATTAAATATTAACAGAAATGCGTGGGGTTGATATGGACTATCACTTTGCTGGCCAGTCTAGTCTATGATATAGCAGGTCTGCTACAGGCTTGCCCAATCGATCTTTTATTTGAAAATTTATAAGTGAGAAGCTGTATACATCTGGCAGTGTTTAAATCAACAACTAATTAGATGACGACAAGTTACATTTAAGACAGGATCCGCAGGGACTCTGTTAATAATTGTTACTTTCATGACCATTAAGTAAGCTAAACAAGCATGCATCGCTCTAGTATGACAGGTCCTAATAATTAAAACAAGCACCCAATTGCAGGCTTAATTAAGCAAAGAAGATGCCTTTCGGCCACAACACTCCCTAAATTTGTTGGTACCTTTATTAAAAGAATAAAGGATAAATTGTCCGCGATTGAAATTTCCCTTGCTTAATCAACAAGTGTAATAATAGGAGATAATATATTAATTCTGTATTCTGTCAATTGTACATCTTATTGTTAACATGGATAATTCTTGGGCGAGACAGGAGGCCGTCGAACTGTGGTGGCGCCACCTTGCGGATCCCGCCCGAACTACAAGCACTTAAGCTAGATTAATACCAGGAGGCGACACTAGACCTTTCCCCACAACCCTAACGCCTTCAGTCAAACCAGGACACAACTGCCACAGCCATCGCCATCAAACCACCATCAACTTTTCTTAGACCACCCACCCACACCGAAAAATAAGGAGAACGGGTAGGGCTGAGTGTTTGAGTCTGGGAGCTCACCATCAGAGCTGACCCGAGATGACGAGAGAGACTGGTCTGACCTGTTACTGACCAAAACTGTATAACATTCGTTGAGTTCTTCCATGTAATAAAGACCCACTATATACAGCTCGGTCTCTGCCTTAATTGAATTACCTATCAACAGCTCACCTTTTGTTGTTTCATCTTCTCACTTGCCAGTGCAGATAGAGTACTTCCTAATTTCTTCAAGTCTTCAGGTTCCACTGAAACATTAATATTTTTTGTTTGATCAGCATGAAGATCTAACTGTGCTTTAAATCTGAATAGGAAGATTTGTTCAATTTAATGATTAGTGTGCATTTGATTTTTTTAAAATAAATAATTAATTAGCAGGTGCCAGACGTCTGTAGCCGTTGTAGCTAAACGTACCTCGTTTTAATATAGCAGGTAATTAAACATGCATTATCTACATTCACATATCAGAATTTTGTCCCCCTCCCCTTTTCACATTAAAATAACCAAAATGGATTATTCATATGAATGCCCATGACACCCACCAGAGATACGAGGTATACTTACATCCTAATGATAGGTCGATGAATAATTTATCTAAGAACTCTACGTAATGTGAGGATTTCTGGAAAAATAAGAAATGTTAATCTTCGTTAAGCTTCGCATTTGAACAACAGCATCAACAAGTGAAAGTAAGCTTACAATAGGTGAAACTACATTTCACTGCTACACAAGTTTGAGACCAGGGAATTTTTTTTACTAGCTTCAAGTGGCAGTACCCTACTCGCGGCCAGAGATACCAAATGTGTTAGCACATCTTTTGTGATTGAATAAAGAGGAGTAGAAGCCAATCACGTGTTGCGTTATACGGGGCCTGACGGGTATGCTCTAAATAACTACACTTTGCTATATGGGTCTTTCTCAGAAACTGTGTACCACATATGTGGTTTCCATATGACATTGTTAATGATTTTTGCCCTCATGTTGGGGGATAAGTCAACTAGTAGGTTGAAACTAAATAGAAAGTACTATTTTTCGATGTAGCTCGACACAAAGGTGATTAAAATCGGATGATTAGTTAAAAAGTTGTAGAGCTTTTAATACTCTAAAACTTTACTCCAAAATTGTGTTTTAACATTTAGTATAACACCCACATTACAGCCCTCGATTATTAAAAATGTAATGGACCCAGGAACTTGTATTTCAGAAATATATATTACCATTATGTATATTTCAAGTTATTTCCCCCCCCCCCCCCGAGTAACCACATTGTTTTTCAAGATATTAGCCTTTAAAAATGACAAAAAACAGAAATTGGCACTTTCCAAAATGAAAAATTAAAACGTTTGAGTTACATAAATGCTTATACTTTTAAAAGTACACAATCAATATTCTTTGAATTTAACCTGACTACCATCATCATGTACTCAAAACTAATTACAAAAAAAAAACAGAACTGCTATAGTTTCAGCATAATCATGGTAATTGTTAAGGAAATGGACATAAATCTCAATTTCGTATAACAAAAATTGATGGGGAGAGTAGCGACAGAATGACTATTCTCTGCCTCAGATCAAATACTATTATTTATGAGCGTGACTATTCATTATTCATTGCTTCAGATAAATAATATTATTTGTGAGCATGACTTAATAATAGTGAGAGTGCTAAACTTGAAAGCCAGACTGTATTATGACTGGTACTGTTAAAACTGCAGTGTGTGTGATCGTACTTTACTAAAAAACAAAAACAAGTGACACTATTCACTGCCTCAGATTAGATAATGTTATTTGTGAGCGTGACCAATCACTGGTTAAGATCAAATACTGTTATTTATGAGCGTGACTTAATTATACTCATAGTGAGTGGGAAACTTGAAAGCCAGTGGCAGACACATGATCGTACGTTAATAAAAACAAAAACAAGTGACATTACAGTCAAACCTATCTCACTGTCAACCTCCACAGATCGCCCACTCCCCTATATCGATCGCTTTATTTGGGTCCCAAACGATCGCCCATACAATACCATTGAAACGATCAAAAAAAAAACACTCCCTAAATGGACCATTTAAAGTCGGTCCCATGGTCGGTCGATTTAGAGGTTTTACAGTATTCACTACCTCAGATCATGTTTTTTTTCTTCTTCAAATCTTTACATACTAATGGGGACCTTTCATGAGCCATTTCTCTCGCTATACACTTGGTGGCAGCACCCGTTCCCGGTCCAAGTCGGCCATCATGGTTGGATAGAAGGGTGTGTGTGTGTGGGGGGGGGGGGGGGGGGGGGGGGGGGGGGGGGTGGGGGGGGGGGGGGGGGGGGGGTGTAGGTATGTGTGTGGTGGGCGTGTAGGTATGTGTGTGGTGGGGGTGTAGGTGTGTGTGGTGGTGTAGGTGTGGCATTTGAATTTTTGTCTTATTTTTTAGATAAATATATCAAATTGATCGTTACAATCTACTAATCATTAGTCCGGAGTGATTTTGATTAAAGATGATTAGTTTTGAAGTAATATGAGCTGAAAGAACCAAAAATAATTTCGACAAGCTTGTCAAAAGTCCTGTGGCTATGACCCAGATGGTCATCTCGATGTGACCATGTGATATGAGATGACCTGGAACCTTACAGGACTGTAGGTAGGTATTCCTGGTTGGGATAGAACATTCTGGGAATGGATTACTGCCATAGGCCCAGGGCACTAGGGTTTTTAACTAAATATAATGTGTCTGTTGTCTGCTTGTGTCTGTCTATGTATGTCTGTATGTATCTGTGTGTCTGTCTGTGTGTCTCTGTCTATCTGTAAAGTCAGGTGTGTGCATGTCTGTGTGTTTCTGTGTCTGTGTGTGCTGTCTATGCATGTCTGTCTGTGTGTATATGTATGTGTGGTAATGTTTGTATGTGTGTATATCTGTGTGTATATCTGTGTGTATGTATGTGTGTGGCTGCCTCTGTGTGTCTCTGTCTATGTGTCTCTGTCTGTGTGTGTGTCTCTCTCTGCAAAGTCAGGTCTGGTGTATGTGTGTCTGTGTGTGTATGTGTGTCTGTGTGTATATATGTGTGTGCATGTATGTGTGTCTGCCTCCGTCTGTGTGCGGCTGGCTATGTGTCTCTGTATGTGTCTCGCTCTCTCTGCAAAGTCAGGTCGGGTGTATGTGTGTCTGTGTATGTCAGGTGTGTGCATGTCTGTGTGTGCTGTCTATGCATGTCTGTCTGTGTGTGTCTATCTATGTGTCTGTCTGTGTGTGTATGTGTGGTAATGTATGTGTGTCTGTGTATATGTATGTGTGTATGTCTGTGTGTATATCTGTGTGTATGTCTGTCTGTGGGTGTCTGTGTGTGTGGCTCTCTCTCTCTGCAAATTCAGGTTGGGTGTATGTGTGTATGTGTATGTCAGGTGTGTGCATGTCTGTGTGTTTGTGTGTATGTGTGTGCTGTCTGTGCATGTCTGTCTGTGTGTGCCTATCTATGGGTGTCTGTGTGTGTATGTCTGTATGTGTGTATGTATGTGTGTCTGTCTGTGTGTCTGTCTGTGTGTGTATGTCTGTGTGTATGTCTGTCTCTGTGTCTCTGTAAAGTCAGGTCAGGAAACACACAGACACATCCACCTCATATCCCCTTCCCCTCTCTGGCCCTGCACAGTAGGCCTACTTGGTTGGGGGGAGGCTAATGAGGTCATGAGATTGGCCTAGTTGGTTAATGGCCTCCCAGCATAATGGGTGTTTCAAAGTGAGTGTCCTAAGGGGTGAGCTTATAAATTCACTGGTTATTCTGTATATGCTGCCCCAAATCATTAGCTAATACACCAGTATCTAAGTTGGATATATAGGATCAAATGTAAGTAGTTGTTTTAATTTTGACAAAATTATATTTCATCGGACCATGCAACTTTAAGCAGGGATGAAAGTGGTCTCCGGGGGAAAAAAAGGCGGGAAATGCTGAGATTCTCCCATAGGCTTAGCATTGTCAGGGAATCCCTGAAAATTCCCGGAAGTCGGGTCTCATACATATTGGTATATGCTGATAGTGCTGCAGCGTTTGAAGCACGTATTAGTAGTATACACTGATGGTGCTGTGCTGTTTGAAGCATGTATTAGTAGTATACGCTGATAGTGCTGCGCCATTTGAAGCACGTATTAGTAGTATACACTGACCCTGCTGCGGCGTTTGAAGCCATAATTAGTATACACTGATGGTGCTGCAGCGTGAAACAACGTATTGGTGGGTTGGTTGTTGGGAGTTTTACGTCCTGGAAACAGCTACGGTCATATCAGGACGGCCGCAACATATTAGTATACAATTATAGCGACAGGAAAAATCCCGGAAATCTGCAAAATCGCGGAGATCTTTCATCCCTGATTAAGGCTGCCGCCGCATCAGTGGCATTATTGCGAATGTAAATCAAACAAAAAACTATTCACTGCTACGATCTAATTCTGTTATTTAGAACCATGAATATTCACTCAGGGGTTGAAATGATGTTATTTAGGAGCATAACTTACTCAATAAGTACAATTCTGTCAAATTAAACCCCTAAGCAATATTAAGGCTGCTGCCACATCTTCAGCTTTATCGCTGTACTTTCACTCAAATTTTGGGTTTAACTTTACCAGAATTTCACGTATTGAGTAAGTTATGCTTCTAAATAAGATTATTTCAACCCCCCCCCCCCGTGAATATGCATGGTTCTAAATAACAGAATTAGATCGTTGTAGTGACTATTCACACACACTTGATACTAAAGGGAACTGCTTCTATCTAACCATGATGGCCGACTAGGCACTGGTCACATGGTGCTAATCGTTTGACGCAAATCCTCAACAGGCGCTTTTATATAGAATATAATACAACGCGAAAATAACTCACCTCATATTGGGAGATTTTTTCCTTTAAAATGGTTGAAAATTGGTCGAAATCTTCTTTAGATACCGGATTAGCAGCATCTATACTGTCACTTGGCCTGTCCACAATACCTGTTAAAGCAAACGTTAATAAACAGTGTTAATATAAACACAACAACATATCAAATTTATACTTGTCGCTTCCTAGGATAACGCAAGGACTGGTTAGCTCAGTGTCAGGATAATACGGTGCTAGCGACCTGATTTCCCAGTTGGGCAGCAATATAAAGTCGCCATGAGTGTGCACTGTCACAAGTTGGTAGCCGTCCTGATATGACCTCAGATGTTGCCAGCATGTAAAACTCCAACAACCAACCAATCGACGCATTAATTTGACAGACTATTACAAATAACAGAAGTCTGGAATTCCACCTGTAAGTTAAAGTCAATGATACCACTTCGAAAAGATTGGTCATCTGCTCATGTCAGTCGTTGGACAGTGCTAGTCAAAAACATTGTTTAAAATAAAATAAAATTGTAGTTAGTGAATGATTGTATAGAGTCCACACGCTCAATATTTGGCCACAAGCGACCTGATTACACTCAAACCGGCGCATGGCCTATCTTGTAGTGGTATCTTTGACATCCTGCACCAGATCTTGGAAGGTTAACCTTCGCTATAACTGAGGGAGGTCTAAGAGTCTTACGGTTACTGACCGAATGCCTCTTTGGCCAGTTTCAGGTCTGCCTCTTCTTGTTGGCGTCGTATCCGTTCTTTGGCTTCTGCAATTGCTGCCGGAGTTTTTTTCTTAGCCGCTTCTGCTTTTGCTTCAGCCTGGGCAAATAAAGGTTAAGAGATTCTTACGTTCCAATAAAATAAACCTCTAAATGTATAGATCTTTTTTTAAATTTTTAAATAAATTGTTAAAGAAAAGGCTGCACAACATAGTGGATAGGGCTCGGACGATATCGAATTGTCCAATGTAGCAAATACGGTACCTAACTCAAGGAAGAAAGACAATTAAATAATAATACTTATTCAATAGTAAGCAGGCATATACAGGAGAATAACGGTTAGTGGCTCGAGGCCAAAAATGATTACATGTTATTCATATACAGTACGTCATTAAAAGAATATATTCAACACATAGATGCCAATTAAATAATACGCATACACTATTCTATAAATTAAAGAATTAGCAGCTTTCCTATCTTGGCATTCCATGAAGAATTGGCGTAAGTCATCAACATTCACAAAAGGATGTTATAGTTCATCATTACCAACATATACAAAAACAAGCCATTGGTTGAATTCAACAATCAAAACATAGAAGAGAGAAGCCATCACGTACCAGCTTTTTTTCTTCCTCTAACCGTTGAGCTTCTTTCTCTGCTAAAATTTCCTTTAATGATCTCTTTTTCTTCTTTTGTACTGCTTTTTCTGTTAAAACAAAGAGTTAAACATTTTCACAGCTGACCAAAACGTACGGCAAGAGGAGAGTGTTAGGCATGTCTGATTCTTATGATTTAATCAACTGTTAATACATCATGAACTACCATCATATTCTGCGATAAGTTTATGCGTACTACTTATATAATGATTAGTTAAAATTGATTGTATTTCTGGTGGTATGTAAAAGACTCATTTTAATAACCACATAATTGTATATCCATAGGATCACTTACCAGTGCCGATTTCTGCACCTTTGTCCTTATCATCGTCATCCCAATTATCCTGAAAAAAATATGGAAAGATGATTGCCTCAAAAGAGCGAAGCTGTACACATTTCTAGGTTAGGCAATACCATCAATTATTGATTTTGTTTCAGCTAAACTCCCCATCTACAATAGTAGCCTTCTGGTGTGCTCAGTGACAGGATAATGTGACTGAGTGGGATACCAGGTCATGATGCCGGCGGCCTGGTTTCCCAGTGGGACAGCACTATAAAGTCGCCATGAGTGCACACTGTCACAAGTTGGTACCCGTCCTGATATGACCTTAGATGTTGCTAGGACGTAAAACAACAAACAAAACCGTTTCACAGAACAAATCTTAAACGAAACACTCACAAACTTATGTATGTCAATACGAATTTTCACACTGACATAACTACACCTACCATTGAAACCTCAAGAATTAAATTGGCCCCTGTAACTGTGATAATATATCAAAGAAATGAGCAAACAAACAAAATAATTATTCAGGCCTAATTGAATAGAATTGTCCACTTCGCAAATAAGGTGGAAATCAAGGTAGCCGATAACACAGTCACAACCTGGACAGTGGAACCTTGTTCAAGGATAGTTTGTACAGACTAATCAGAGGAATAAAGCTAGGATAGTCATAATAGTACTGGATGAAACAGACTTTCAGTATTTTGCCCATGATCCCTTCGGCAATGCTAAACATATTACACTATTAGAGAGTTTCAACCCCATCGCAAAAATTTACATCTAATCAGTATAGGGGAGGCCAAACAGTGGTCAGTTGCCAACCTAGATAAAAGATTCACCCCTACCCAGAGTAGGAGGAAATGACAACCAAGCCAAATCCAAGCCAAAAAATGCTTTGGAATGAATCATGTTGTGGAGTTGCTGGTTCTAGCCCACAATGCTATATTGGCGAAGAGTTGAGAAATTGGAAAAGAATGCTGCCCTAGAATGTTCACGATTCAACTTTTAATGTTCATTTATCTACGGATTTAATTTATTACCCAATTCAAAAGTCGCGGGTAAATATGAAGAGGTAGGTGAAGAATATATTTTCCTTTTTAAATTAAAAATTGATTCGGTCATCTCCCGACACTTTTTCTAATGGCTTATTTAGCAGCCCTGTTTCGGGAACGGGGATGTGGGTTGGTTGGTTGTTGGGAGTTCTACGCCCTAGCAACATCTAAGGTCATATCAGGACAGTGGGGATGTGGGAGTAACTACCGTCAAACCAACCCAATGCCGGTATCACCCCCAACAGTCGTCACAGACACCCTAAAATCTGCGAAATCTTGGAGCTCTCTTATCTCTGAGTACTGTGGTAAAAGTATCCAATTGCATGACAGTTTCTGATTGGCTATCAAGTAGTGTAGCAACAACTAACTCAGTAACTGCAATATTAGTTACACAGTAATGTTATAAAGTATTGCATCACCTGCCATTGGCGTTGCAAAATGGGATCCTCTTGCAAATCACAGTTACAAAAGAAAACACAAGACGATTTGTAATCAGTTCACGCACTGTTGGTAATTCTGAACAGAATCACTTGGAAGTGAGGATTGATTTAAAACGTGATATCTTCTATCATTTCATACTAGTACTATAACTGTTGGCCTAAGCAAAATCGTCTACTTTGAACCGGAATAAAGAGAACTGATTGACAGCCTGTCACGGTCAAATTGGAACATGCACATTGGCATCGAAAATGATGTAGGCCTACCCATGATATTGGTCACCCAAGATAGAAGCATGCATTGATCATTGATTTCAGTTTCAGTGAGTAGTACTAACTACCACGCGCGGGAACTACTGAGAATAACTGGTGCGTATTCCTAACCAATAACTTACTACACTGACTAAGTCTAAGCAAGCGTGATAAGCATTTTCCCCACATGGTATGCCATGATAGGTACATCAAATTCCGCCGTTGGCCAGCCTGACTGACCCATAGCTGTGACCTGGCTCAAGCCCTGCTTGCCTACAACCGGAAATGATGTCAAGTCTTGAATAAAACTAGATTATATCTCTGCTTTCCAATGATATATTTGGTATAGATATAGGATTGTAAGATCTCAATCTGTGGCCCTCGTAAATGTGATCATGAAGCAGCAAATAAAATTGTGGAACCCAAAGAATGACCTATATTTGTCTTAATCCAGTATGTGGATTAAGGTAATCCACATAATCACAGTTTCAAATGATCCCAGGATTTTAATCTGACTAAGATATATGCAATTATCATTTTTTAGACCATATTAACTGTAAAAAAAATAATGTTTTCATAGATTTACAAATGGTATTTGTTTTAATCCTTTCTTTCTATTCAATATATTTGTTAAATTAAAACAGATTTGAGTTTGTTTTAACCATAGACCCCTTTCAATGTTTACAAGCACCGTGTATGCGTGCATAGCTTGGCAGAAGAATGAAGGCACACTGCCATTGAGTTTGTCGATATGCGCAGTGCAAAATGTTAGGTTTGATTCAAAATTAATAGAAATCCAGAATAAAAACCTTATAAATTTAATATAATCTGTTTGTTAAGCATGTTATCTGTTTGTGTGCCAAGCGAATTGTGTCTAGGTGGTGTGGTTTTAGAGATATTTCACTTTTTCTGTATGAAGATTGCTCACGGCCATTGACAATGCATTGAGTTTGCTGATATGTGCAGTGCAAAACATTAGTTCAATTCCAAATTAATAGAAATCCAGAACCCTAACCGTATAAATTTAATAAAATCTGGTTGTTAAGCATGTTATCTGTTTGTCTGCCAGGCGGTTTGTTTCTAGGTGGTGTGTTTTTAGAAATATTTCACCTTTTCTGTAAGAAGATTGCTCACGGCCATTGACAATGCATTGAGTTTGCGATACGTGCAGTGCAAATCGTTAGTCTTATTCAAAATTAATAAAAAAAATGCAGAACCCTAACCATATAAATTTAATATAATCTGTTCATTGAATGTTTTCTATGTGTGTTCCAAGCGGTTTGTGTCTAGGTGGTGTGGTTTTAACAGATATTTCACATTTTTTGTATGAAGAGTGCTCATAGCCATTGAGTTTGCAGTGTGACGTCCTGTGACCTAAATACCCATGCTGACGTCATATGAAATAGGTCTATACCACTCCAAAATGCCCAAGGTTGTCTGATTTGTGGGGTTTTGACATTTTAGCTGATATACCGAGCCATGATATTGATATTGGACTTGCCAGAGTCAATGCAGGATAGTGAAGTGCAGCATTCTGCAAGCTTTCAGTTTAGACGCCTCGGGGAAATCCCTGACGTCACGCTAGTCTGGACGGCAAAAGCAGTTGCTCGCCCTGAAAATGGCTGCCCCCATAGAGCTTTTCGTCTCCTCTCTGAAATGGGAGGCATCTCCGAGATGCACCCTGAACGGAAATAAGCCAAAAAGCATCGCAGAGACGTTTCTCTTGAAGATTTATACTGCATATCATGGATAAGTCTGAATAAACTTCTTTTCACCATTAGACAGTTTGTTGATAGAAAGCCTGAGCCTACACTTTTACCAACCCAAGGGATTTTTAACCTCCCACACCACATAGACATGGTATGAGAGCAAACAGCCTTTGATGACGCTGTAAGTTATACACAGCGGTGGAAATCCAAATTGACAGAGTTGGGGGGCACAGGGAATCAAACTACCGACCTTCAGATTAGGTAGAGTCCGACCTCGAAAAAAAATCAAAGACTCTAACCACTCTGCCACAGAGAACACAGACGTCTCCGAGACGGACCCTGAACGCAGCCCAGGATGTCAACATTTCAGAGATCGGTTACTTCCTAGTTCAAAATTTGCATAGCAGCATCACTTGCATTATGAACTTTTGCCACACTCACAGTGACAGTCCCAGAGCCTGGAGTGGAGACAAAACTGAAACTAACGTTAGGTAAGTGCCAAACCGCCGCCAAACCGCCGACCAGCGGCGGATATTTTCTTACAACAAAACTGATCCAGCAAATCCCACCTTATTTGTGGAGGGGTGTAGAAAAATGCTTCTATGGTCAGTTTGCATTGGTCAACCTTGGGTATTCCTAGTCTATTATGTAGTATGGGAATCCCTTTACAGCTTGGTTTAAAAATATTTCTATTTGGTCAAGTTTTGCTATTCCAATAACAACTTCAAAAGCTTCACTCAATTTCAACCTGCAAATTCACACTTTTATAGCAATCTGAAACATTTAAAAAGTAGACTGTGGTGAATAACCATTATTAATCTTAGGATACTGTTGAGTTTGGGGGAAATTGTGAGGACCATTAGTCATGCAACAGGTATGTGCTTGTGTTTATCACTTTTTCTCAGACTCACCTCAAAAAGTATGTGGTGGCTTATTGGTCAGAGAATGAGTCTTCTGACAATGCTACTGACTATGACGTATCATTCTTTGCCTTGGCAGCTGGTCTCATATATGATCTTATGCTTAACTGATATTTTGAGAATGCCTCTTGATCGTCATTTGTTGATTTACCTTTATGGAGTAGGTTGTGAACAAATGGTGATGGAGTTCACTAATTAACCACAAATGTTATTTTCATGTCACTTATTTTGTTTCAAATGTCATTTTATTGAATTGTATCAATATAACATGAATTAAACTACCTGAATTGAAAATGTCATCAAGATGTCTCAATTATTAAAGAAAGTACATGAATTTCACCAATTTCAGTCACAGAGATGTATTGTTTCAGGTCATTACTTTGTTTCAGGTCACTTAATTTTGTTTCAAATGTCATTTTTATTAAATTATATCAATAGAACATGCCTTAAACTAGCCTGCCTCCAAATTTCATCTAGATATCTCAATTGTACATGTTGCCGGTAACATGCGTAATTCAAAACCCTGACGACGGGCTGGATATTATGAACACCATAGATACCAATTGTAGGATGCGTTGCTAGGATCCAAGTTAACTTCCGGTAGGAGATTCAAAGGATAGGCCAGTTGCTGCCTGACAATCATCCACGACGGATCGGTTTACCAGAGCACACACACAAATTTCACCATCCCACCCACCCAATACCATGATGTTGAGTTTGTTAGGGCTGAGATCTAATGGTCCATAAAATTCCCTATGTTGCATGATGTTGTGTGTACTAATAGTCTGAGTGTATGTGCCAAAAATGTGAGTTGCCTGTGTGACCGTGATCCACCATTTAGCTGCTGCCTCATGCCTTCAATTTCAAGATTCACCGATAACTGGTCTTCAAGAAAATTCTGACTATTGCTTAGAATGATAACCTTAATACTATTAGACCTGCACATAAGTAATGTGTAATGATTAAATATTTCAGACAGTATGTTCACGGTTGTACTACCTGTGAACTTAGAAGTAGATAAAAGCAAATACTCTCATCTGTTCTGATGAGAATGAGCTTCAAGTAATTTTGTTCAATAAGTGATAGGACTATTAGGCTTGCTGTAAAAATTTATTAAGCCTGTTTAATAAATTTATTAGCCCAAAAAGTTATTATCTGTGTCTGGTTTTGAATTATTAAAGAAATTACATGCATTTTCTCATAAAAGTCTCCAGTTTCGGTCACAGAAATCTAGTGCTTTTACCTTAATTTAATGGAAGAAAATATGGACCAATTTCAGAGATGGAAAACACCATAACTTCCTTAATACTCCACCTATTTTCATAATCTTGGTGTCATTGTAAAGGGGCCTTTCAAGCTCTTTCAAGTGGTGCCTTTTTTAAATCTTTTTTTTACTATTAAAGGAGTTTTAATTTTGTTGGCACATACCTAGTAACATTGATTCTGCAAGCTTTCAGTTTATACAATACTGTCAATAGTCAAAAGGATGTAAAAATGTCATAGTCGATCTGTTATTTCCCGGTTTTGCATAGCCACACTCACACTCACAGTCCCGAACAAAACTGAAACTAACACTGACAGATGGACAAGTGAAATCACGTTAATACCAATTTACCTGCGCATTTACAAACATTATTGAGTAACCAATAAGCTGTGTTGTGGGTCCCACAACAGTTGGCTTCATATAGTCATCCGAAACCTGTAAGGGTGTCAGCGAATAAGTTGGCGGTTTATTCATTTCTGGGTCGCACATGCCGTTGACCTACCTTTATATCGTCATCTTCGTCTTCTCCCTCCCACTTGTCGGTTGCTTTCGAAGCTGTTTTGTCAGCGCCAGGCAGTTCAGGCTCAAAATTTTCTGCGTCTGTGAAAAAACGCACATTAAACACGCATTCAAACGTTTACTCACACCTGTCACTAATGAACTACTACACGAATCGGCATAATTTAAGATAGTACTTACCCCACTCACAATCAGCCATGATTGCGAACTTCTGGTCACGCTTAATCTCACGTGGACTAACCGAGAATTGCGAGACTTGACTCCTATGTTCACTTAATGTAATGGCAATGTAGGAAAGTTGCTGATGCTGATAGTTTATAGCGTATTATATGAATATTATTTAACTGGCATCTATGTGTTGAATATATTCACTTAATGAAATATATTGTATATAAATAACATGTAATAATTATAATTTGTATGTTGACCCCTTAGTTTAGTGTGTGTTGTTATCACTAGACGGCGAAACCTGTTTACTTGCTAGCTTTGCTCATTTGTTGATGACGCCAGCAATTCCTTTTTGTATGATGTTTTGCCATATTCGCTGTTTATCTCTTGTCTTAGTGGAATCAATGTTTATCAGAAATATATTACGCATTCTAATTTATGATTGCCAAGACGGGGTCCGAATGAGTTGAGCATTCGTCTCCCATTTTGTAGATCTAGATACAAGATCCCATCCAGCATTCCCAGCTGGGCCCCACCTGGGCAGCCCATCTGGGGCCCAGCTAAATTTGGCCACAGGCTCCAAGTGGGCCCCACCTGGGCTAGCCCAGGTGGGCCTATCTCAGTTATTGAATATGTTCACTATATCTTGGACAAAATATATATATATTTTTTTTTTTAAGCTGGGAATCTAGCTCATGTGGGGCCCATCTCATGCCCACTTCAGAGCCCACCTGGAGCCCCTGCCCAGCTGTGCCCAACTCGCCCATTGACAACCCATGTAGGGTCCACCAAGGCATGTTGGCTGGGATTCACCCTGTTACACACTACTACAGCCTAGTTACTAGTACAAGGTAAAACTTCTATCTACAGTCCGCACTCATGGCAATTTTATAGTGCTGCCCCACTGGGAGACCAGGCTGCCAACACCGTGTCCATGACCTGATATCCCACTCAGTCACATTATCCTGACACTGAACCAGTCCTTTCCCTATCCTAATAATGCTGAGTGCCTGGTTAGGAAGTGACAAGTATAAATTTGTAACTCATTGGTTTGACTCCACCAGGGTTTGAACCCACAAACCCATGTGTAAAGATATACGGATTTTAGGTTCGGAATTATATATTGGCAGAGAGCATTATTATTCTTGGGCGACGCAGTGGGGACAAGGTTATGTAAACTAAAAGCAATAATGTCCCACTCCCATTGTGACATGATATATGCTATGTCAAATATATGTTCATACATGATGCCTGTGATTAATGAAGAGATGTTCCTATATAAGAGACAGTGCATGATTGTTGACATGTTTCTCTATGCATCCATAAAGAGTGCAATTGGAGAAAAGGCCATTTTAAACAGAGATCTATTATTGTAACTGTCTGCAGCTACCTGTCCACCCATGACCATGGGGTGGGCCCACCAGCCTAATCTGCATATGCACTCAGAGCACCACCTGCAGCTGGGTTGAGTGACAGCCACCACAACTTGGGGGTGGCGCCTGTGAAAGTACAACGTCTGAACACTTTGACTTCTGGTTACTGAATGGTTTATTCACGGCGTAGGGCACGCTTGACCCGCTGGCTAAACTTTCCATGACGTCATCTCATTTGCATATCTTTGTCCCCAACTCTGCATATCATTAACATATATTACCCACAGGTCTAGACGTCTATTACGCATATATCACATCCCCCCTTCAAAGTATTTCTGAAACATGAAATGTTACAAAATAACAATGAAGAAACACAAAATATACAATATCAAATATATGCGCACTTAACTTGCAAATGTCCGAGTGCACAATGCACTTAAGTCCTCACAATCCGGCCGTAATGCCTCATGTCTCATAATTCACGACGATGGAGACAGAAGTAGTGCAACAAACTCTTTATTACAGAAACATAACATCACCAACCAGTATTTCTGGTAGTCATAATTATTTCGCACCAGTGATACAACATTTAACATTTTGTTTAAACAAGTTTCTTCCTTGAACGGCATATTTAATATCACAGACCATCACTTAATATTTTGACTCATACAACATTACCGTTTGTAAAAACTGGTCAGTATTCACAGTTGATTGTGCGCTTTATATTAATAACTTTTTTACCGCATGAGCACTCCCTTGCAGACATATTTGGAATCGCACCGTAACATTTAATTAACAGTAGAGTATCACAACGCTGCATCAAACCAGCCTCCTTTGACATCTATTTCTTTATATAATAATTATATTCAATTCTTAACAGCAGGCATGTATATTCTAATTAGACTATCGCTTCTTTAGACAGATCGAACAATCTACTTGAAAAGCACTACTACTGGGAATTCTCTCAAATAAGACAAGCACCTCAGACACTCAGCCAAATAAATTGGAGAGTGTCTGAGGTGCTTCCGAGAATACTTGCCTGCTCACGTACCGGAAGAGCACATTGGATCGCCACCTGCCAACCTCTCGTACCCCCTCAACTGAGGCACCTCCTTTGGCACTGGATTGAGCCCCTCCCCTTCTTAGGCTGTGGAGCGTGACCGCGTCCGGCTGCGGATGTCTCATCAATTCCAGCGCTCGATGCACTGCCTGCAGCAGGGTCGACGCCATCAGAGGTGACCCATCCAGATGTAGGAAGGCCGAACCATCGTGTCCAACAGGTGTAGCTCTCTTGTACCTCTTCCAGGCGTGAACAGGGCAGCATAGGGAACCCGGTACACACGGTAGCATCACCGTGTACACGTCTTGTCCTTCCCTCGCTGTCTTAGAGGAGCGCACTCAAATCAGTAGCTTGTTCGATCGTACCTTTACATCCGCTCCCCTTAGCGCGTGGTCCACGTCATTTTTTCTCATTGAAAAGAATAAATTACATTGGCGTAAGAACGTGTAGTATGCTATCAGTGTGGCTATGGATAATACATAAGCAGGTTCCCTTTCTTTGCTGAATACTACTATACTGTTCTTAATATCCTTTATTGTCAGAGCTAGCGCCTGTACCGGCACATGAACACTCAACCTCGCTATCCCCTTTTTCATTAGGTGTACTATGTACGAATCAAATGCTTTTGTATTACCCTCATTCATTAAAACCCACATTCTTGCTCCACTTACGTAATTATTAACTGCTCCCAGAGACTTTAGAATCTTGTTTAAGTGTACAATGTATTGTAGGATGTCTTCCTTATTTGGATTGAATGCATTAAAGGAGTTCAGAGTTGCAAATTTTTCATAGCAATCGACTTGGTATATTTTATTCCTCCATGTGCCCGCTGCTAGCCCTGCCCTTACAATCTCAATGATATTGTCGGGTAGCAGTGACAGGTGACCTAGGAAGAGAGAGGCAAATAAGATCGATCTTCCTAGGTCAATTATGGATCACAAAGAACGGAGGTAACGGTGAACATATGATTAACGTTGATTTTCGACACACCTAACTGCTGACACATCGCATCCCCTTTTTCTCTGTAGCAAGCCGACATATGAGATCGACTCAAGGCATCCGCCAGTACTAACTCAACCCCCGGTTTATGTCTGACTTCCACCACGCATGTAAACTCCGCGGAGAACCGCCAAATCTTCCGGGCACATGCACAAAGGACTCTATCTTTCCCCTTTCCAGTAGCTAACACTAACTGGGACGCCTCATTATCTGTGTTCACAATAATGCTAAACCGCTCCGGGTGGCTCGGCGCAAGCGCATACAGAGCCGCCACCAGGTTCAGAGCCTCAAGCTGCGCAATGTGGTACCCCTTGCCAAGCATCTCTTCACTGTACTGTTCCGAGAAAAAATGTGACTCTAAGAATGCCCCGCCCCCTGTTAGACACGAGTCACACTCAATAACCCAATCACGAACAGGATCCGGCCTCATGAGCACCAAACCGTTCGAAGAACTGGCATAATCCTGAAACCAACGAATATCGTCCATAGCTGCCTGTGTAGTAGGAATCTTCCCCTTAAAAGGAGCCGCCCTCAGAAACTCCAGCAGCCTATTCATGAACCTGCAAGCCGGTACAACACATCTAGAAATGAACTGCAGCTTCCCCACAAGCCTCTGGATAGTTTTTCTCGACACCAACTGCCCCACCTCCCATCGATTACACAGCTGCAATATGTCTATCAACTTATTCTTCGGTATAGTTATAACCATCTTGGTAGTGTCAATATGAAAACCCAGCCAAATAATACACATAGTCAGTTCACAACACTTTTTAACTGATCTAACCAAACCTAACCTCTCCAGTAACACCAATATGAACGCGTAGGCTTCCTGAGCTTTCTCAAGAGACTCTTCTATACCCACAAAGTCGTCCAAGTAGCAGCCCGTCTCATAAGGTATACCACTGCCGAGGTAGTACGCGCACAAGCCAATGCGGACGTGCGGCACCCAAAAGGCGGCGCTATATCAAAGTAAAGATTGCCCTTAGACTTGATCCCAAAGAGCGGCACTGACAACGGGCACGTCCTCAGTTGCCGATACGCTCTAGCTAAGTCAACACTCCATAAAACGGAATCACTTCCCAGCCTAGTAGCCTCCTTCGCCAGATCTAATATCCCAGGCAGCTTAAAACTCAATTCGGACCCCTGAAAAACCCCACGCATAATGCCCGTATTTACGCTCCTACCCCGCGGATAGCTTAAGTCCACTATAATGCGCCGTTCCTCCGTATTTTTCTTAGGCCTAGTCATTAATGGGCTTACTTGGCCCCACGGAACGAAAGGGGGAATACTAAACAGACCTAGGAGAGAGCCCTCCCTCAACTCAGTCGCAATGTACGCGCTAACCCAAACTTCATTCCTGTCGCAATCGGCATGGTTTCTTGCTGCTGGAACTGGGGGATCCTTACCCACATAGTCAGCAGGCCACCCAAATTCCAAATATTCCAATATCACTCTATCACTATAACCCTCTAACTCTCTCCTCCACACCTCCATATTTAGTCCCGAAGGCACCGGTATCCTAGCTTTCAGGTAATTCGGCACGCCTGTCTCCCGCACACTCTTATATATTCCCAAATAACCATACTCTACTAAACTAATTCGCACATCTAGCACCGGCCAAAACTCTAACAACCTAGTCCTAAAATCTAACGGTGAAACTGCAATACTGGCCACCCCACCCGTGTCTCCAGCAGCCACCCCCTCCGCCACAGGCAGGACGTCCATCCCCCCCGTTCCCTCCAACTCCTCGACCATCAACTCGGCCGGTCCGTCCACCTCAACGCCCATCATACCCCTAACGACCCCACTATTCACTGTCCCCATCTCGTCGGTACACTCAGCTATTACCCTCTCCCCATCCCTCCCAGCTCCCACTATGCCCTGTACCAATCCAATGTCGCACCCCTCCACCCCCCCACTAGATTCAACTGTCACATCCCCAGCATCTACGTTACACACGACACGCGAAAATGATGAGCATGAGGTAGGGATTAAAGCGTCGGTGAGGCACATGAATGGTGATGGAGCGACTGCATCGTCGGTGAACGAATGAGGAGTGACCGCATCGTGCGGATGAAAACCATGATCAATCGCCTGAGTTCGGTTAATGCAATTGAAAGTTGGAAGCACAGGAGAGTAGTGAAAGGCACATGTAGGGGGGACAAACCCAGAAACTGTAGGAGAGCCCGACAACCGTGTATTATGAGGCATGTGTAACGTAGAACCCTTTACCAAGCACCCGTTACCGTCTGAATTCCCAACGCCCGACAGCAACCCTATCCCACAGCGACAGACACCATACCCCCCATCCATCCCACCCTCCCCAACTCCGCTAGCCACCCCGGGCTTGCCAACCATATCCTCACCGAGATCTGTAATGGCAACTCCATGGCAACCCGACCCAAAATCTTTTATCACCATAACACCCTCACCCAACCCAACCTTAACATCTGCGGCCTCAGCGAGGCCTACCCTGCAAAAACCTGCTTGCCCGCACTATCAGCATGCCCACTGGTTCCCGTCCCGGCACTATCCTGCATCCTGCGCTTATTGTTACAATCCACCTCATGGTGGTAGTTGAGCCGCCTGAACCGTCTAGCGCACCAACCACAACAGTGACAAAAGCGATTAGGGGTAGACCCGTGAGACGTAAAGAACCCGCAACTGTTACCCCTGTTCCACTCCTCGCACGGCTTCCCGTCAACCGACTCGTTAATTTCCCTCACAACCCATCCCGACCCACTAGTACCCTCCTGTTTTTTATCCTTTTTCCCATCAAGCCTTGTCCCTATAGCATAAACATCCCTCTGTATGTCTTTGATAGTTGCGCGATCAGCCCACCCGTCCTCAATATGCCCATCATTAATCATCGAAAAAACCTTCTCCGGCCACAGTAACACCGTCTGCCATTCCCAATTGGCAGCCATATCAGAAATATCCACAATATGCCGCCGAATATGTTTAATCCAGTGCTGCGGTAACATTGGTTCCTCTAACAAACGATGAACCACCGACATATATTCGTACCATGTGGCACAACCCTTACTAACAGTACCCATCGTATCATCCCGTATAACAAATAAATGGGGCAACAACGCCGTCTTACCCCTGTTTTTTGGTAGTCCTTCCCCGTCGCCTCAACAATCGTCGAATCACCTCATCCGACTCGTCTCTCTCAAGGTCAGACATTGAACCCTCTGAATCACTCGTCCAGCACTCATTGTACTTGCGTCGCTGCATTCGACGTCGACCGTATCCACGCGCTGTCTCCATCTTATGCGTCCTCCTCGATCTCTTTCTTCTAGGCGGCGACAACGGTACATCCTCCTCGCTGCTGTGCTCTGACTGGTCCCTCCTATCTTCATCTCGCCGTCCCTTCCCTCTAGATGGCGCCCCCTTAACCTTGTCGCTGCTACCGTCCTGGTGCCCGCGCGCCGTACCAGCCGTTGTCTTCGCCATTGTTGACTCAAGGCGTTCAAGTCGATCACATAACAACTGATTATTCGCCTCCAGTTGCGCCCCTTTAAGGTAAGACGCATCCACAACTGACGGAATCACATTAGAACGTACCCCATCTCCCTGTGCCGACGTAGATGGCACTTCCGACCTCCTATGCTGTGACTTTCCCTTAGAAGCACTACTGACATTGCCACCATCTCCCTCCATCGACGCGCGTTTCCGAGACTTGAAAATACGCCTAGTTCCTCTCGACTGCGACATGATGCTCGATATCCCTTGAATTGTGCCGAGTAATCCAGTTACTGCCTTGTTTTTCTTTTATCACTGAACTGCCTATAACGGTGGAGTATATTAATTTCAAACCGTCCGGCTTGCTGCTTCAGTAGCGAATGCTGGACTGTTAGCGTTGTCATAACAAGGAATCTTCTATACCTTAGTGACAGCGATGCTATGACGATATGTGCATCCTAAGCATAAGAAACCACCGTGACTTGGTATTTCACTAAGCAACACTAAAACGGTCTCCAACGTCGTGAATTAATCATGTTACCGGCAACATGCATAATTCACGCTGACCCAGATTGCGTCTGCACGACTAACTCGGGCCGCCCCTCCACTGGCGCTCCAATGATTTGCACTCGGTTACGATATAACATGTTGCCTGACTCATTTAAAAACTGATATTCTCTCCCGGACACCCCAATCCATCCCAAAATAACACCTTTTTTCCATTCCCCAGCATTATTTTTGTACTTTATCTTATCTCCAACTTTCATGGGCTTGGGCGCCTTACCGCACTTCCGGTCATGAAACGCTTTCTGACTGCCCTGCCGCTGAGCTGTCTGCCTTTTCTTAGGATCCTGCGTTTCAGGCACCAAAATACCCTTTGCCATAGGTAATCTGCCTCTCAACCTTCTGCTCATGAGCAACTGCGCTGGAGATACGTTCAGGACAGGCAACGGAGTATTGCGATAATTCAGCAATGCTAACTGAAAATCAGCTCCAGTTTTCTCACACTTCTTTAACATGTCCTTAACTGTTTGTACGAACCGTTCAACCTGACCGTTGCTACGTGGAGACTGTGGACTGGAATACATGGCCTTGAACCCGTAATGCAGTGCAAACTCCCTGTACTCATGGCGCTTGAACTGTGGACCGTTATCCGACACTACCTGACTAAGAATACCGTGCCTTGCAAAGTTGTCTTTTAACGCTTCAATAACAGTGACAGACGACGTATCGCCCAAAAGCGTTACCTCTGGAAACTTGGTGTAGTAATCTACAGTTATCAGGTAATTCTTATGATTTAACTCAAATAAATAGGCCCCCACTTTGTCATATGGCTGACAGGCGATCGGGTGATTTATCAATGGCTCGTTATGCACATTTTTCCGGTTGTTTTGACAAGTGTCACACCGACTGACTTCATCCTCGATTTGCTTGTTAATATTTGGCCAAAACATACAGTCCTGCGCCAACTGCTTGGACTTAGTCACCCCCAAATGCGTCTCATGCAACGCCTCTATCATTTCACCACGAAGAGCCGGAGGAACCACCACCCGATTGCCATTCATTACAAGATTATTTTCAACTGTCAACTCATGCTTGTACGGAATGTACTGTCTTAGACACGGTGGTGTCTGTATACGCGTAGTGTCCCACCCATCTTCAATGTGTGAGATCAACATAGACATAGATACATCTTTTTCATACTCAGCTACAATTTTACTCAACAGACTCGACGACTGCACGTCCACTGCAGCAACGCAGAACGTGTCATCGAACAGGCTATCATGACCTACTTTGGCGGTATGTGCCCTGGACAACGTGTCTGCCAAAAACATCAAAGAGCCCTTCACATGACATAACTGAATATTGTAATTCTGCAATCGCATTCGCATTCTTTGCATTTTAGCCGACAGCTTGTGTATTGGTTTTTGCATTATGGCTACCAACGGCTTGTGGTCTGTCTGAATTTGAACTTCCTTGCCAAATATATACTCATGAAACAGTTGGCATCCGAAACATATGGCGAGCATTTCTTTTTCAATAGTGGCATATCCACACTGCGCTGCATTAAGCGCACGAGATGCGAGTGCGATTGGTTTACCATCTTGCATCAACACAGCTCCCAAACCTGACTGACAAGCATCTACCTGAATTACAATAGGCTTCTTAACATTGTAATATGTCAATACAGGAGCAGTTCTTAACTTCTCTTTCAATTTATCGAACGCACCTTGCTGCTCGGCTTGCCAGTGCCACCCCACGTCCTTGGCTAGGAGCGCGTGTAGTGGTTTAGCTATCTCGGACATGTTGGGTATGAACTTGTGCACATATCCAACCATGCCCAGGAACCTTTGGACGCTTTGTTTGTCACGCGGCTCTGGCATCTCTACTACTGCTTGTATTCTGTCTGGATCAGGCTTTACACCCTGCTGGGTAAGTTGATGACCTACATACTTTACTGTAGTTTTACATAGCAACGATTTAGCATCATTTAATTTAAGATTAACCGACCTAGCTCGGTCCAAAACAGCTCGGAGCCGCTCGTTATGTTCCTCAACCGTTGACCCATATACCAAAATATCGTCCGTGACTATCCCGATACCGGGTATGTCGCCCATGACATGGTGCATCTCCTGAATAAAAATGTCGCCAGCTGTTTTGATGCCAAAAGGCAAGCGTGTGTACCTGTATCGGCCCTACGGAGTATTGAACGTGCACAAACGTGAACTTTCCTCATCCAATTCTATCTGCCAATACCCTGTTTTTGCATCCAAAACTGAAAAATACTTAGCATCAGCTGTTTTGGCAACAATCTCATCAATAGTTTTGGTTGGGAATGGCCCTCTTTTTATCGCTTTGTTTAATTTAGTCGGATCCAGACAGATTCTAATTTTATTTGTTTTTTTTACGATCGTGATAGAATTAACCCACTCGGTAGGCTCATCCTGTTCCACTATAACACCTAACTCTACCATAACGATCAAGCTCACTGCGTACTTTACTCTGAATTGCAAACGGAATCCGTCTAGGCGGATCTATGACAGGTTGAATAGACTTATCGACATGAATGATAGCCTTTGCTTTGATCAACCCCAAACCCTGAAATACGTCTTTGTATTCGCTTACCAGCTTCTCTGCCCCTGCACTGGAACTGTTCGTCGGTGTGGCAATGTTCGTTGGTTTGGCCATGTTCGTCGGTTTGCCAATGTTCGTCGGTTTGGCAATGTTCGTTGGTATGGCCCTGTGCACCTCATCCACACGTGCCAGCAGGTTCAAAGTCACACAAGCCTGCTTGCCCAGGATGGGCTGGCAATCCGGCACCACCTGGAACCGAAGCACACTGTCGTTGACATCAAGCAGTGCCTCTCCATCCGGCGTGATCCGGTGACCGGAGAACGTCACCAACGAACATCTGGTGTTTGCCAGCCTCCCCGGAGCGACTCTGTCGAAGACGAACCTCGGAAGCATGTTTGCCTCCGATCCAGTGTCAAGCTTGAACTTGACAGGACAACCGTTCACCCGAACGATTGCATGCCACAGCTCGGCATCCCGACCAGCACCACGATCGACGGCGCCCACAAACAGATCCGTTGCCAGTACATTGACTTCCGCCGGATCCGGGCCTTGCTCAGCATTGTGAGGGTCGGGCGCTTCGACGTGAAGCTCGTTGACTCTCCCGAGCCTGCTCCTACAGACCTTCCCGAAGTGCCCGATCTTCTTACAGGCAATGCACACCATTCCTTTCGCTGGGCAGACTCCCCGGCGGTGCTCATACCCAAAGTTCTGGCAGCGGATCTTGAAATCTCCTGCACCGGCGCTGCCGGCAATCCAAGATGGCGATTTCCAAGACGGCGTCGCCGCTGACCGGACCACCGGTGCACCGGTACGCGCATTAGCATAATTCCGAATGAAATCTATGTCTTTACTTTCCACGTCTGATTTGGTGTCCTCCAACAGATCTGAACTGAACTCACTCATTTCACACATACTTATGCACTTTGTCAATGTTAACTCAGTAGTTTGAAGCAATTTGTTCCGCAAATTCACATTTCTTACGCCAGCCACAATTCGATCGCGCAAAAGCGACTCCTCCACCGCTCCGTATTCACAGTCTTTGACTTTGTCCCTTAACGCTGTGATGTACGTCGCCATATTTTCTGACGCTTGATTATGCGAATTAAACTTGTATCGTGTGATAATTATACTGCTTTAACCGACACAATAAACTTGAAATGCTTCAGTTAACGGTTTGATCTTGTCTTGATCGGCGAAAGCAAAAGTCATATTGGCAAATACCTTTTGCGCTTCCTCGCCAGCAACGTGAAGGAAGATGCAGCATTGCACTCGTTCTCCTTTCAATATGACACCTGCCGCAGTGGCGTATATATCATATGCTCTGATCCATGTTTTCCAGTTCGATCTCGCGTTGTTGCTGAGGACAAGCTGACCAGGCGGCCGCAATCCCGGCAAAGTATTTGCGGGCGGCATTCTTCCTCATCTGACACCATGTGAAAGTACAACGTCTGAACACTTTGACTTCTTGTTACTGAATGGTTTATTCACGGCGTAGGGCACGCTTGACCCGCCGGCTAAACTTTCCATGACGTCATCTCATTTGCATATCTCTTTGTCCCCAACTCTGCATATCGTTAACATATATTACCCACAGGTCTAGACGTCTATTACGCATATATCACAGCGCCCACCCAGGCTGTGGGGGTGCCTGATTGGCTCGCTGTGGGACTGCCCAGTCACCTATGCCCTCTTGGCCCTCTGACCACACTAGCCTCATTTTGAGATTAATTAATTATTCAAGACTCTGCTTCAGACACACCACACAGAGATCTCTACTCCTGGCTCTTGAGTGAGACACATTTACTCTAGAGCAGGACCCCAGACACTCGGTCTGATGCTAGCAAAAATTTATATATCTAAATTGAGTTGAGTGCAACACCCAAGGGACTCCGGTTGGATGGGTTGTAGGCACTGATTCTTATACAGGCTAACGAAGTAATGAGATTCTGTGTGGACAGAAGGTAAGGGGTGTGGGTAATAGGTCATTTTAGTGGGTATACAGGAGTTGATGCCAATAAAGCACAACTTCTTCACTGTGTGACTTGTCTTCCCTTTATTCCTTAGGAGTTTGTTTAAGGGTTGTTTAAGGGAGGCATCAGGGAGTGATATGAAGGGGAATAGTTTTATGGTATTATCTGGTGTTCATGACGGCCGGGCATCCAGTATAAATTATACATGGGTACGGATAACTCCGATTTCCCAAAACAGGAGACAGATGCTCAACTCATTCGGCCATCCTGTCTGGTCCCCCATTTTGGTAGGTCAAACCAAAATATACAATAATTCAAAACCAGACACAGATATAATCACTTTTTGGACTAATAAATTTTTACAAAAGCCTATATAGTTCTATCACTGGAAAACATATCAATTGAAGCTTCATTCATCAGTACAGATGAGATTATTAGCTTTTATCTATTCTACGCAGCCAGGTAGTACAACCCAGACGTTGGTTAGAATTCCTATATATCATTACTTATATGCAGATTGCCAGACACTAGCTAATTACGAAATATATAGATAGTTATATATTGGTGAAGATTGACGAAATTCTTGGTAATTGAAGACATGAAGCATCATCTACGAGTTGATCATGGTCACACTGTCGACGCACACACTCACACTTGCAGTACATTCTTTCATATTCATATAATGGAAATAAATAAGACCATTACCTCTCAGCCAAATTGGGACAAGAGAGCTGATGGTCCTTTCCTAAAGAGTTTTTTATTCACATAATTAAAGACACTATGCGATTTCCATTGTCCCAGTGTCTTAATGCAGTCCAACAGCATCCCCACTCTTGCATATTCTTGTGCTGCCCCTCGTCGTAGACTATGGCACGTTACCAGCGGCCACCATTGAAGATCAGCAGCCTGCAATGCTATCTGCATGCATTTTTTGAAGATTCGGCCAGTCAATAGGGGCCCGTTCAACAGTACGAATGCTGGGGCGCCGATATGCATGGGGAATCTATGGCAGTACATATTCCATGCATGCAATAGACAGGATGTGGAATTTGGTACCCGAGGCAGTTCGATGTGGTAGATGTCCTCTGGTCTGCATTTGGTTTTTGAGCTTCTGATTGTCACTGTCAAGTGTGTTGTGTGCGCCTTGATATGTCACTCCCGAGCAATGTGTAACCGCCATCCCCCAGTATCTCGGAATAAAATAAATTTGACTGTCTTAACAAACATGTATATCCTATTAAAGCAGCAATTAACACCAGACCATCTGAATCAATTTTCCTGAATTTTAATACAATTATTTGAATATGCTTAATCTTTAATGGAAACGCTCTATTAACAGTGTTATTTTTTTATTTAGATATCCCACTTTTAATCACCGACAATGCATAACAGTCAAAAGCATCACAATTTCCCCTTAACAATCTCACCCATGTTCTTGCTCCGCTTATATCATTTTTAATAGCTCCTTCTGTCTTTAATTTATCATTTAAATATAAAGCATACAACATTACCGTTCTAAGTTTGGTTTTTTTAGGGTTATCTCATGTTTTTACAAAACTTCAAATATTCCCCGAATTGTACCCTCTTATTTCTTCATGTTCCCTCTGACAGTCCTGCCTTGAAATATATGCTTAGCCTATTTACTAATGCGATATTGTAAGTTGCAAGTTGATGAAGGCAAACAAATAAATTAGCAACAAGCATGCTTTATAAAAATAGGTCAAATATATCACACATATGAGAAACATTTATTCTGCTTAATAGTTGATCTTGACACAATTTGTCTGCTACTAGTTTTGATTTAGGATCAAAGAACAACCTACTAATGGCATCTTAAACTTACAAAAAATATCTGCGCCAACTAGGCTAGGAAAGCCCCACTAAGCTGAACTGCAAATGGGCATGTGATATATCACGGCCCACCAGCGGGATGCCCAATGGAAGGTAACCATGCCAAGAGTAGCCGGATAACACACCACACACCTACGTACAAGCCTATGAAATGTAAATAGGAGTAGGCTAGTCTAGTAAAAGAGTAGAACAAAATAAAATACATATATGCCAAGAAATTAAAAAAAACTAACATAGGCTACTAACCATACCAACCAATTATCCATCTGCTACTGAAATGCAGGCAATCAAATAACTTATCAGCAGCTACTGTGTGGTAAGATAACACCAACACTATAACTGGCCAGCATTGAAAACAAGCCTGGGTACCCGGGCTTATATGCTATGGACAGTTTAAATACAGCCTCAATGAAAAAAAAAAAAAAAAAAGAATCTGCTAGGACCAAGTCCTTCCCAGGCTTGTGAATCACCTGCTGTTAAAGTCCCAGTCACACCTACCCGGACGAGCCCCGGATTTTGAGCCAGACCTCGCCCGGACTGTCCCAGACAGCCCCGGATAAAATGGCTATTTTCGTAGTTTTTTTGCCTTACGGTCACACATACCCGGACGAGCCACAGACGAGCCCCAGACCAGAGGCCGGATTGCCCTGGACCAAGCCAGACCACCCCCGGACTCCCCGGTGTATCCACAGAGTAGTCCCGGATCGATGCCGGACTGACCCGGACCACCCCGGAGAGCCCTGACAGACCCCGGACCACCCCCAGACTCTCGGTCTTTCCACGGATTGTACCCGGTCTGGGCCGGACCGGCCCTGGACTACCCCGGGAAAGCCCCGGACCACCCCCGGACATGCCCCGGTTCACCCCATGTACACTCCCGTACTGCCCAGGCCACCCCCGTACTACTCCTGGAAAGCCGTGACTATAAAAGACTGCATGACGCTGGAGAGCTCATTTCCAAATCCAGCAGCGCCGAGCACACATCGCACCATGACCAAGCCTACAGGAAAGAGAATTGCATCCAAGAGAGTTGCTCAGAAGGAGCCTGCCTCACACAAGGTCGCCACGAAAGCACAGGAGGAAACCAGCACCATCACCCTTAACTTCCAGGTTGTTTTCCGATGTGGGCTCTGGCTGGGACATGTCACCGCCTCCCCGTCCTGTGACGCCACCTGCAGATGTCCCGTTGTCTCACAGGGGACGTCGACAGTGAGGCGGAAGAAGGTGGGTGCTCGTCCTCTCACAAGTGAGCAGCACATCGAGATGTCAGAGTGGCTACGGTTGCGCGACTGCAGCTATGTGAAAGGACGGAGCGACTATAAAAACACCGCTTTGAAGAGATGTGCGTGGGAGGAGAAGGCCAAAGAGATGGGATTGGACGACCCGAAACTGCTGATAACCTGGTACGAGTCAATACGGACAAAGGTTGGGAAATTGAGCGATTTGAAGACCGGTGCCGCAGCGAGGGAGTTATCCGATCGGGAGCTCTATATCCAAGAAAATGTTGGATTCCTACAGACTCATATCATGCGGCAGCCGTCGAGATCTGGGGTGACATTGCAGTCCTGGTTGCAACCCCTCCAGGCGGCTTCGACAGCAACAATCACAGCAACAGCTACAGCCACAGCAGTAACAGGTGTGACTTTGGGTGGCGGCCTTCTCACCCTACTACAGACATGCGTTTATGTCGAGGACGAAAATCTGATGCCACCTGACTAGCTCCAACACCGGCAAGTCAACCACCACCGGCAGCAGCAACAATACCCACAACTCCGCGCCCGGCAGCCAAGGGGAAGGGCACCCCCCGAACACCCAACAGCAACACCGACCAATTGCTGTCACAACTGCGGGACCAGCAAGAGGAGGCTGGGATACTCCAGGGCCGGCTGAGCGGGATGCTGCTCCCGGTGAAAGTGTCGCTGCCGATGCTCTGGGGAACGTGGCTGGGGGCGGTAGCCGAAGAGATCGACCCCTCGCTTCGGGGGGAGTTCTGTTCGGAGAGTTTCACCTTGGCGATATGGCTATGCTCCCAGTCACAACAACTGCCATGCCAGAAGGAGCCACAGCATCCACAGGCACCTCATCCAGAGCCTCAAGTACCAGCATCGTTGCCGGCTTTCTCTGTCCCGCCGAAGGGATTACATCTGGGAGGCTCGGAAGTCGTCTGGATGACTCCCCGACCCAGCCCTTCCACCAGTGTAAGACGGCACAGCTCCGAGGTGCATGACCCGATAGACTGGAGCAGCACGGCTCCCGCAAGCCCATCCAGCATGCCAGGAAGCAGTGTGGGAAACATCACGGGTCTGTCCGATCTCAGCTTTACCACATTAATGGCCTCTGTGAGGTGGACTTACTGAACATTCGGAACATTGGGACGCGAGTCTTGAAAACCATGGGTTGACCACCGCCATCCAGCACGCCAGTGTCGGAAAATCACGGGACTATCCGATCTCAACTTACCACATTAATGGCTGGGATGGGACATGATCCGGGGCAGCCTCTGTGAATCTGAGGTGGACTTGATGAACATCGGGACCTGACTGACTGGAACACCATCCAGCACGCCAGTGTTGGAAACATAACTGGACCCTCGGATCTCCACTGTACCACGATGGTTGGGATGCGACACAATCCGGTTTTGCAGCCTCTGTGTTTGTGCACTGAACATTGTGAGAATTCCGTTGTGATGTAAATGGTGAACTGAACTTCTGTACATTGTATTTATGCAATTATTATGCGTGAGTGATTGTGAACGAGATCATGACCAGAGTTGTGATTCTGCATAGTATATATACTATTATCACCTGTTGACAATACAAATATCAATAATATGAAACGTTAACTAAATTGTGTTTGTTACAATCTATGTTTACGCTTTAGTCCATTTAGTTGATAGTCACTTGTAATAAAGGTAAAAGTTATCTGAAATTAAGTAATAACTATTTAACAAATAAATTCCCCTCCCTTCCCCCCCCACCCCAAAAAACACCTTTTCAATAAATAGCACATGAAATAAGTTAAGCTCTTATAGCAACAATAAACTACAAGAAATAAAAAAAACATTAATTAGTTTAAGATTTCAGTGTTAAGACCCCTTTTCAATAAACAACAGTAGGTTAAGCTCTTATAGCAACAATAAACGACAAGAAATTAAAAAAGAATTATTTAGTATAAGATTTCAGTATTAACTGTTGCATAAACATTATAAATACTAAAGCTCGAAAAAATAAAAAAAAATTACTTTAAGATTTAATTAAGAGCTATTTTGTTTTTAATATAACATTATAACTAAAGGCTGTTATAGCAACAAAACAAAAACAACAAGAAATAACAAACAAATTAAATGTAATTACGATATCTTTATTACTACCTAAGTTTCTTTTCATATGACATTCACAATAATGATGCATATTCCATTCGTAGGCACAGACATAATAATAGCACATTAAATACAGTTCTCTTGGCACAATTGGTAATAGTTCACACTTCGAAATAGTTCATATCATAGCATCTTGCCAAGGCACCAATCCAGCCTTGGACACGTAATAGGCACTAAGATATTTTTCCTGGAATTGTTAGGTGACACTTGGAGAACGGTTTCATCAGCCACATTGTCAGCGCGAACGCATCATCAGCAACTATGAAGAAAGGCATATCACGCTCATCATGCGGTAGTGGTTCGGCACTGGGAATACCAAGTTGTCCCTCTTCTGTGTACTGCTTCAGTTCCGAACGGTTGAAGACTTGAGCGTCACCTGCAGACCCAATGCTCCCAACGTCGACCCAGGAGAATTTGTAGTCACCATCCACTAGAACCATCAATATGACAGAGTGGAATCCCATGTAGTTGTAGTACTCCGACCCTCCATGGGCTGGGCATTGGATGGGGATATGTTTCCCATCAAGGGCTCTTGTAGAGAACTACTCAGCAATACCTCTCCATTGCTGTTCTGTAGTTGGAGCTTGGATGATCTCCTCAGCATACTCTGCAATTATAGCTTCACACACATCATGAACGACAAGCGAGATGGTGTTGTGCGGAACTCGGAAACCATATATGAGTGAATGATACCTGTCACCAGAGGCTAGGTATCGCAGAGTGAATGAAAATTTCAATCCAGGTGTTAACGCTTTCTGTAGAACGTGTCCATCTTGATTCTGGGAAGGATGCGAAGGAGAACCTCCTCGAACATACCCAGATCCACACGGATCCATGGGGAGAAATTTTCTGTAGGCTCAAACATCTTCGATACGTAACTCTTGCATTAGATTTGCAAACTGCTCAAAATCCATTCTTCTCTGCAACCATGGTCGAACCCACACACTGTTTTCTTTTAAGTCTTCTGTGGATTAGCAGAACTTGCAACATTATCATGTTGCTAACATTCTGTTGTTGATGTAGCTGTAATTGCCAGTTCAGCAGCTGAAGTTGATGCCTGCGCTGCCTCATGCAGGCATCCATGATGTGCACCCTCTGAGATTCAGGCAGGAAGTGATGCATGAAGTGGACTTGCGCCTGATATATATATACAAAACGCCGCTGATCCGGGAGTAATCTGGGGTAAACCAGGCAGTCCGGGGTGATCCCTGGCTGATCCGTGGTCATGCGGTGTGTCCGGGTCTTATCCGGTCAGTCCGGGAGTGATCCAGGGCTCTCTCGGGGGTGGTCCGGGTTAAACCGTGGCTGAAACGTGTCTCATCCGGGGCAAAAGATTCCTGGACTGGACACAGCACAGACTACTCCCGGTCCACCCCCAGACTACCCGGACCACCCCCGGATCACCCCATGCCGGATTGAGCCCCGATTGCAAAATGCCCCAGACCGCCCCAGATGTTTTAAACATTTTAAAACATCCGGGGTGGACCCTGGACAAGGCCGGACCAGCCATGGATCATGCCAGATCACCAAGGACCAGCCATGGATGAGCCATGGATCACCCCAGATTGCCACAGACCACGCCGAATGATGGTCCGGGGCTCGTCCAGCCCCTGATCCGGGTAGGTGTGACTGGGGCTTAAAAGCTGCAAATCGTAAGATTTCTCGGGCACAGGCACACAAGACTGGGTCTTTCCCAGCCCCAGAAGACAACACCTGTTGGGAAGCTGCATTATGAATGTTGATAATAATTATGAAATCTTGGGTATTCTTGGGAAATAGATTTTTCAATGCTACTACTACATTTATAGCTTTAAGCTGTGCAATGTGAAAAGAATTATTTGAGAAATCATTGGAATACAATTCAGAATAATAATGCGACCCGCTGAATGCCCCCCCTGCCAACAACGAAGAGTCTCATTCAATGACCCACTTCTTCTTAGGGAATTGCCTCAACAAAATTAGCCCAATACTCCCTCCTACAAAACGTAAGAACCAAGCTATGTCCCTAAGTAATTCTTCACTAACCAACATTTTCCCTACAAACGGACATAATCTGAGAAAAGCCAAAATCCTATTCATAAAAATACGTGAAGGGACCACACATTTAGAAATGAATTGTAACCTCCCAACTAATCTTTGGACATTCTTTCTTGTTACTTTATTACCTACTTTCCATTTCTGACATTCTAATAACATTTCTAATAACTTATCTTTTGGGATCCTAACTAACATCTCCTGTGAGTCTATCTCATATCCTAACCAAATTAATTTCCTAATCGGTAGGGTACATTTTTTAATTGACAAATCTAAACCCCAACTGTTTTGTTAAAGTTGCATGGTCCGATGAAATAAAATTTTGTAAAAATTAAAACAACTACTTACATTTGATGCTATATATCCAACTTAGATATTGGTCTATTAGCTAATGATTTGGGACAGTATATACAGAATAACCAGTGAGTTTATAACCTCACCCCTTTGAACACTCAGTTTGAAACACCCATTATGCAGGAAGGCCATTAACCAATTAGGCCAATCTCGTGACCCCATTAGCCCCCCCAACCAAGTAGGCCTGCTGTGCAGGGTCATAGAGGGGAAGGGGATATGAGGTGGATGTGTGTGTATGTGTCTGTGTGTTTCCTGACCTGACTTTACAGAGACAGACATACACACAGACATACACACACAGACATACACACACAAGACATACACACACAGACATACACACACAAGACATACACACACACACAGACATACACACACAGACAGACACCCATAGATAGGCACACACAGACAGACATGCACACACAGCACACACATACACAGAAACACACAGACATGCACACACCCGACATACACAGACACACATACACCCAACCGGACTTTGCAGAGAGAGAGCCACACCCCCAGACAGACACCCCCAGACATACACACAGACAGACATGCAGAGACATACACACATAGACATACACACACAGACACACATACATACAGACACACACTAACATACACACATGCATACACACACGTACATTACCACCCATATATATACACACAGACACACACAGACAGACATGCATAGACAGCACACACAGACACACAAACACACATACATGCACACACCCGACATACACAGACACACATACACCCGACATGACTTTGCAGAGATAGACACACACACAGACAGCTGCACACAGACAGAGGCAGACACACACATACATGCACACACATACATGCACACAGACACATACAGACATACACACACAGACACACACATACACCCGACCTGACTTTGCAGAGAGAGAGACACACCTACAGACAGAGGCAGCCACACACATACATACCCACAGATATACACACAGACGCACACAGACATTACCACACATACATATACACACACACATTACCGCACATACATATACACACACACACACACACACAGACACACATAGATAGATACACACAGACAGACATGCATAGACAGCACACACAGACACAGAAACACACAGACATGCACACACCCGACATACACAGACACACATACACCCAACCTGACTTTGCAGAGAGAGACACACACAGACAGACACACACAGATAGAGGCACACACACACATACATACACACACATACATACCCACACATACAGAGAAACACACAGATAGACACACACAGAAATACACACACAGATACATACAGACATACATAGACAGACACAAGCAGACAACAGACACACATTATATTTGGTTAAAAACCCTAGTGCCATGGGCCTATGGCACTAATCCAGTCCCAGAAGGCGCACCCCAACCAGGAATACCTACCTACAGTCCTGTAAGGTTCCAGGTCATCTCACATCACGTGGTCACCGCGAGATGACCATCTGGGTCATAGCCACAGGACTTTTGACAAGCTTGTCGAAATTATTTTTGGTTCTTTCAGCTCATATTACTTCAAAACTAATCATCTTTAATCAAAATCACTCCGGACTAATGATTAGTAGCTTGTAACGATCAATTTGATATATTTATCTAAAAAAAAATCAAAAATGCAAGATCTTCTGATCAAAAAGAACCTCCAGGGGACTGGAGACCTCATGAGGATGTCATCAGACAGGCTACCAAAGCAGATCCTCTACTCTCAACTGTCTTCTGGTTACAGAAAGAGAGGGCACCCTCGTCTCAGTTTCAAGGATACCATCAAGAGAAACCTGAAGCTGAGAGACATTAAGACTGACTCATGGAAATCACTCTCACAGCAGAGAGCTAAATTGAGAGCGGCAGTCAAGTAATGAAAGTGTCTTTCAATGACGCCATTTTACCTGACCCCATTTTACCGGATGCCATTGACGCATAACTGCTGACAACGATATCTCACCTATATCAGGGCCACTCTATCCAAGAACTGTAACTGATTTCCAACGTTAGAAATACTGGTGGGCCCCAATGCGGAATCAATCACCGTGCCAGTGGCAGGACTAGCATTTAATGTTTTAAAAATAATGTTCGGAGGCGAATTGCACTCCAAAGCAGTGGAACTACAGCCCCCACTGGTGGTAGAGCTACCACAGGCATCATCATGCTGTCGGTCACGATGCGACAAAGACTGCTTTCATTACTTGACTGCCGCTCTCCATTTAGCTCTCTGCTGTGAGAGTGATTTCCATGAGTCAGTCTTAAGCTGTGTTTAAGGCAATTGTAAACCAACTTAGACAAGGTAAACTAGATGAAGCGAACTAGTGGCGCGTTCACAGGCACCGAGTACTTGGGGCGGCTTAAGGCGGAAATCGATATCTGCGCATGAGCAAGTCCATACTAACCAGCGCCAGTTTCGGTTAGTCGACATCGCCACGAGAGAGTGTGGGTTCGACCTAGATATGTATGGACTGAATCGTATTGGTTTGGAACAGTCAAAACTTCTGCTGGGCAGTGAAAACCTAAAAATAAATGATGAAAAAAATATCTGTGCACAGCTAGCAGGTTCATACAGCAAATTTACCAGAAAGTCAACAAACTCAGGTCTCGACTGTGACGTCCTTAATCCGCCTCATCTAATCCGATACTGTCCACACAGGCAATATGGGCCGACTTAAGTTAGATCGCTTCATATAACCTACCTCACGACGCGGTTCAGTAGAGGTTAACTAGTTGACGCGATTCAGCCCTAATCCGCCTCAGAGTCGTGTCCACACGGCGAATGTAAACCGAACTAGACAAGGCTATTTATATGATGCGCCTTAATTCGCCCGTGTAAACAGGGCTTTAATGCAAAAAAATTGGAGAGGCCCGCAGTACGGAGGGCGTCGTAGGCCCGGGAGAAGGCTGGGTATCGCTCCCAGGCAGTGCCGGATAAGTGCAGCCATATGGAGAGGAGAGGGGGCGGGAGTGGTGGGGGGTGGGGCCGCAGGAGGGGGCGGCGGGGAGGGTGTCCTGAAAGTCAGGGTTCACTACATCGGCGACGAGCTCTCCCAGGTCACCAAGGGGGGGTTGGGAGGAGGGAGGAGGGGAGGAGGGGGGGGGAGGGGAGGACTGGGGGTGGAGGAGGGGTGGAGGGTGAGTCGGGGTCAAGGTCAGGAAGGTAGTGTAGGTAGGTGGTATCGCAGGGGCTGGGGCGGCGGCGTCTGCCAGGTGGAGCCGGCGGTGATGTGAGGGACGGGGGCGGCAGGGGTGTGAGAGGTGTGGTCGGGGGTGTGATGTAATGGATTGCCGCCTGGGGAGCGGGGTGGTGAGATGTGAGGAGGGCGGTTGGTACGGGTCGTGTGGTGGGCGCTGCGTGAGCGCCGGATGTGGTCGGGGAAGCGACCGCTGCCCCGGGGGGCTGGAGCCAGGGGCCTCGACGGGACTTCCGGTGCTCGGCGGGCGATAACAGGGGTGATGGGTGTGGCGGCGCGAGGGTCGACGTCACATGTGACGTGATCAGAGGGAGGGCAGTTGGGGTGGCAGTGGGGGGGGTCGGGGGATGTGAGGGGGCCTCCCGGGAGGCCACGGCGGGTCGGGGCCGTTGATGGACTCTGGCCGGGGCGGGGTAGCAGCCAGGGGGGGGGGTGCCTGGCTGGGGGCACGCGGCCCGGACCCAGGAGGTATGTGTCCGCTGCCGGACTAAAGATCCGGCGAGGTGATCGCGGGGGCGGCGGAGGCATGCTCCCGTGTCCGCTTCATGAAGCATACCGCATCACTGTGGACGGTGAGGATGCGCCATACATTAGCGCAGTAGGCACATGCGTGGCGCTTCCTCGACCCTTGCTCTCCGTGTGCCTCACCGGCGGGGCCGAGGTCGCACGAGGCGGGATCATGGTTCCAGGCGGGGCATGGCACGCCATCGGCCTCTCAGGTGTATGGGGTGCGGGGGTCAGCCTGGGAGGAGCGGGGCTGGGCAGTGGGGGCACGGGCGGCAGACATGGGGTGGGAGGCGGTGGCCCGGGAGGCGCCGGGGTCAGTCGCAGGGGCGGTTATCACATCCAGCCAGACGGTGTTGATGGCTATAGGGTCGTGCCACCCATCCGCAGTATCTCCGAAAATTAGCCAGGGATGGGTGACACAGTCGCGCTGCACCGTCAAGTTGTGATGAAGGAGGCCTGGGATCGAGTCCGAGGGGAAGGCGGGATGTGACTGCAGCATCCGGAGGGCGAGGTTGTACTCCTCCATGGTGGCCTCCCCTCTTGAGCGCCTTCCCCTCGGGCCCCCTCTCGATGAGGTCATGGGAAATTTCTCATGGGTGTACTAAGTCCATAATACATTGTTCAGGTACCACAAAGCGGTTTATTTCTGCATGCTTCGCCATTGCAGGCGAAATTATATGGCGAATGAGCGATAAAATACTGTGACTGATTAGTTAACAAGGTTAATTACACCGACCGTTATTTATTTGATGAGACACGAATGTTCACCAATATCTTTTTTATAACCCACCACCGAAGAAAAACCCTAGAATTACATACCGCCTTTCAAAGGAAATTTATCTAACAAACGAATAAGAGGATTTTTTTTGTTTTGTTTATTTTCTTTATTTGGCCCGTGGTCTTTTTGGCTAACGCCAAATAACCCGGTTCTCTGATTTGCATGGAAAACATAGCAGAATATAATAAACAAATCTAAATGAACTATTTAGTCTACGATAATTCAGTGATTAACAAAACGATTATTGCACCAGGTCTTTTCGGAAAACTTGGTAGCTATTTTTTATAACAATGTCAAGATCTAATTTACAAATTAACATGCAATATACAGTTGATAAAAAATATAATCATTCACCGAATTCAGATTTTTATATATGGTGCGGCCCATATACAAGAATGGACACTAATATTGCCTTCGGAACACGATCTTTATTACCTATTAATAATACAGCGCATAGCTTTGTGCAATACAATTAGATCATTTTCATTTCAGATCTTGCAGCACTGATTTAAAGAAATAAAGTTTAATATTTCACGTTCATGCATATACATCATGCATATACGATACATTAATCAAGAAAACGAAAATGCTAAGAAACAAATTAAATAAAACCAAGGATATTGCAATGACCAATCTTTTCATTGCATTTCTTTTTGGTAGTGCGCATTGTAGGAGTATATTTTCCCAGTCAGTCTTACTTAAAGTTGCATAGTCCGATGGTTTTGAATTTCGGTATTTTTTCTGAGATAAATATATTAGATCAATCACTAGTATCTGGGTCGTTCTCAGAAACTGTGTACCACTTGAGGTAGGCTACTAGAAATGCATATTTCAAAGAAACCCTTTATTGGAGTGTCAATATTTAGATTTCATCAGTTAGCCAAATAATGTGGGAGATAGTTTAGATCAAAAGTAAATGTTAATATTGTGTATTATGTATCTTATTGGGATGGATGTAGCTAAATACATAGAAAATTACATCACTAATTTGTGACATTGTCAACAGCATTGAAAATAAAGTGTCACAAACTTAATGAAAACCTCTGAACAACAGCTCATTTCACTTCAAATGGTCATATACAATGTCTTCATTAAGTTGAAGACATTTATTTCTAAAAAAAATATTTAAATGATGAAATAGTTAACATTTTCTGGAGTCATTAACATCGTAACATTTCGTTTCCACTTGCAAATACTATGAAACTCTGTATCAAACACTGAGTACAGATACAGTACAGGAATTATTTTCACCATTTGACACTATGCATGGACCCAGTTATGGTATAGTAAAAGATAAATCCTGAAATTGCCCCTAAACATTGAAATTTGAGCCGAACATTTGTGTAAAATTGTTTGTTTCCACTTTGTTACTCTGCTAATCCGTTACTCTGCTAATATTTTCTTGCTTTTCTCTTTAATATTCACAAATAAGACAAAACCATAGCAATGAGGTTTCAAATTATTATTACTACTGTTTATAAAGCAAGTGGCATGTGAAATGTCCTAAAAATGTCAAGTTTTGTGTGGAAAATATTTGATTTTGGAGTCAGATTGGTTTCCATGCTATACTGCTATTTATTGGGTGTGAGCATCATTTGACCTACTTAAAAATGCCAGAATATGTTTATTTTCAATTATTCAGATGCAAAAGGACATACACATTGAGGAAACTTGTTTATAGGACTTTGGCAGCATTTTGATTTTCTGGTACTGATGTCACACTATTGGTACACAACTTCTGAGAACGACCCATCTACTTTACATTAGTTCAAAGTTACTTTTATTTTAAATGGTAAACTTTAGAGATATTTTGGGTGCAAACATGGAAAATTAGTTTTGGCAAACTTGCCAAAACTCTGACACCATAGACTTCTGCAGTAACAGGTTCTGTTAAATTGACTCAGTATTGCTTTCTACGCAGAAATAAATGCTTAATAAGTGCATCAGTATCTAAGTTAGATAAGTCAAATCAAATCTAGATGGTTGGTTTGGTTTTGAAAATTTGATATTTCATCGGACTATGCAGCTTTAATCATTGAGCCAGAACACACTGTGTAATTCATGTATCAGTTTGGATACCGCATCATGACCGTTAGAACAAGTATACTTGCACACAAAAGCATCTAACATTGGCTAAAATTTGAAATAATAAGGGAACATTTTATTTTCCGAAACAACCAATTGATAATTTTCATCTCCAGTAGTTTTAAATATAGGATTTAATACATACTAGCTTTAGAATGTTACTCGGCACATGCACCAACATTCATCAGGGCAGGTCTGCAGTAATATAGGCCATGATAAACCCTCCAATTATCGTGGTACATTATTATGGCCGTTATTACATGAATGAATT
This sequence comes from Branchipolynoe longqiensis, assembly GCA_030323885.1. Lineage (NCBI taxonomy): Eukaryota > Metazoa > Annelida > Polychaeta > Phyllodocida > Polynoidae > Branchipolynoe > Branchipolynoe longqiensis. The sequence goes on along the minus strand of CM059188.1, from coordinate 101,853,044 downwards.
TATCACAGTAGATATGGATGTCATTCACTCAATGTTAAGTTATTTCATTGTTAATTTTATTTTCCGAAACAACCAATTGATCATTTTCATCTCTAGTAGTTTTAAATATAGGATTTAATACATAATAGCTTTAGAATGTTACTCGGCACATGCACCAAAATTCATCAGGGCAGGTCTGCAGTAATATAGGCCATGATAAACCCTCCAATTATCGTGGTACATTATTATGGCCGTTATTACAGGAATGAATTTATCACAGTAGATATGGATGTCATTCACTCAATGTTAACAGTTATTTCATTGTTAAGCAATATTTTATAATCGCCACATATCCTTTTAGAGTGTCAGTTAGAATAATACGCAATCTCCCTCAGATAGATTTTTTTAAATTTATATAAATCAATCATATATATCTATGAGGATGCAAGAATAGACAACTATGTTGACGTGACTCCGACGGATAGGTTTGACGTCCAATAGCCAATGATAAAAATTAATGTGCTCGAGAGGCGTTGTTAAATAAAACAAGCATTCTGACGGATAGAAGATACATATATATATTTGAAGAAAAAAAGTAGGTTATATACATACATCAATCAGAAAGATGTACTATATATAACCTCCACCGATTCATATATAATCTAATCAGATGATTGTGCTAATATATTTGAATGAATGAAATGCTTGGCGAATTGTTTAGTAAAATAGGTTTAATCAACCACAACGCACTACAAACGCCAAGGTAGTGGAGTTACTATGGAGACCAACTATAAAAATTGCCCTGCCCCCCCCCCCCCCTGTCAAGTCAGTCAGTTCTAGGAGTGCCACAATATGCTAATTAAATACTGTTGCCGTATATGGTAAAATCGGAGTGTTAATTACCATAATAGGAAAACCTTGAAGCATTTAAAAACATGAACGGGTTGAGTGATAGGCGGCTGTCATTACGGGTTGACTGTGAGGATCTGCATTGTAGCCAGCCACAAACTCAAGAATGGGTGAAAACATTTGACAGCCTCTTTACAAAAATTGTTACCAACTTGTAAAACTGTCTACATCTCGACTGAATTTTTCACAAGATAAGAATAGAAAAATGATGAAATCAGGCCAAGCCAAGTAAATGTCACTTCATAATAATTGAACATATAGTAAGATATGGATTTGGAATAAGACATATTTGAACTAGCTTTAACACGTGCTGTGCACAGGTTAAAGCTAGGCTCCGCATCAATCCCATGATCAATATATATATATACTCTGCTATATTCCGGACTCGTGCCTGGTTCCGTTTCAATATAATGCCGCCATCTAATGGAATTCACCGGTAAACCATATCGGTGGCGCTATCTAAAGGCGGGGTGAACAACACTCGCGGTTACGTGACTCAAAATGGATGCCACTCTGGCCGAAGTGACCAAAGTTAGTAAAAAATCATCGAAATCAATATAAAATATGTACGGTAGGCACAAAAAAACATGCTATTAGCACCTACACATGGGAAAGCATCAGTGGGGTACAGTGATGTGTGTTGGCAGCGCCAATTAAGGAGTAGTGATCAGAATTATCGTAAAACTTAACTTTGGTATTATATATAATCATACGTTTTGAAAGTGGGATGCGAGTACATGAAATTACATAGGGTTGTGAAATTATGCTTAACCTGGCATGTTTTACTTATTTATTCACTTAATGAAATCCTGCGACACCAGAACGCAGACTACAATCTTGCAGTCTCGTATCTTGTTCTATGTACAAAATCTCCCAGCACACATATGTTGCACTCAGTTTGTAAATGCCTTTCACAAAGCAGTCTACAAGCAACAAACGGTGTGAAATATAGCAAATGAAAGGGCTTTAGATCAAAACACGTATACATTCCTTGTAGGTTCACATCTTTTCCTCACGTAGCACACACTCAGCCTATCATTTCATAAATAACATCAGGTGAGGGTGAAAGATCACTTTATATGCATAGATGGATATATACACATATACATATATATCAGGGATGAAAGTGGTCTCCGGGAAAAAAAGCGGAAATGCTGATATTCTCCAATAGGTTTAGCATTGTCAGGGAATCGCGGAAAAATACCGGACGTCAGGTCTGAACTAAGCCTTGTTGTGATTGCATAATCGCCCATTTCTAACAGTTTCTTGCTTAGGTTTTATGTTCTAACTACATCTAAGGTCATATAAGAATGGGATTCGAACCACCGAACTGTTGTCATATACATCCCATCTTTTGGAATTTTGTCTAACATTAATCGGTGGATATAAGAAATCCCGGAAATCCGCGAAACAGCGGGGGGGGGGGTTCTTTCATCTCTGATATATACACACACACACACATAGGTGTGTCTGTGATACATACATACATCCATGGTCAACCATCATTAATCCAGTAAAATTTGTTATCAATACCCACTTTCGGATCAATGATTTTAAGTCTGTTTAATGGCAGTTACCGCATGCCTCCAAAGGTGCCGGATGTTTGTTGGAATATAAGGACAAGTTTATATGCAGTTTGATGCAATTCCCCCTAAGGAGTACAGAGCGATCCCTATATTTAGCTATGTGAGTATTTATTTTAAAATCATTTTATCTCAATGGAACATGTTCCAATGGAAAGAGCTTGAAGAGACCTTAGACTTGGTAGCCATATAATTTTTCTAATGTAAATATCAAGAAAGTTACATCAATTTGAACTTGAAAAATATGTCTAATTATGGGCCCTTTGTTCTATAGTAAACCAGCCAAAAGTTGTGACCCATATTACCTGTTTTATGAGCCAGGCTGAGGTGTGAATGCCAACTGCCAATTTGTGAGACAGAGGGGACATTATAAGCAAGTGCTGCGGATTAAATAACTCTCTTGGCCATCTATCAAACATCCTTAAAATGTCACATGTAGAGAAGTAATAAAGGAACAATAAGTGTATAGTTTGATAGGACATTTTAATCACCTTTGAGTGATTTGATGAAGATTTTGTGGAGAAAAGTAAAATGTGAAAATCACTCATCAACTTTTGAAACTAATACTGGTCCAATTGAAACAATTAAAAAATGAGGATGTAGATAAATATGTGCTCTATGTCATGAAACCAAGAGTTAAATTGTAGCTAGGAAAACCTCCTTTTGATGACCTGAAAGGTAGCACTTACTGCAAAGCAGCTCTGCGCAGTGGAATGGAGCTAGCGTTATCGTCGTTGCCGAACCGCCTCGCGGCGATCGGCGGTATTCGCACATAGCTACGAGATTAGGAGAAAGTAAACGGCGGAAAATTGTTAGGGTCAGCTCAGATAGTGACATTTTCAGATTAACTTTGCATGTTTGTTGGGGCTTTACATCCTAGCATCCAGATGGGTACTGAATTTTGATAGTGCTCATTCATGGTAACTTTACAGTGCTACACCACTGGAAGATCAGGCCAACAGCACCATGACCAGAAATCAGTCACATTATCCAGATACTAAGCAAACCAGTCCTTGTCCGATCGTATTAACTGCCAGGCTAGCTAGCGATAAGTATCAATTTTGTAAGACATTGATTGCACTCAGCCGGGGTTTGAACACGAGATTGCACACAAAAAGCCATCCAGCGCTCTTACTAGGTACCAGCAGCACTTAGATAACACTGGAAGAAAGTATGAAAAATTGCTAGTTTTTAAACAACCCTATTTGGGTGTATTTTCAAAATAAAAATACATTGAAAGTACTGTGAATGAATTAAAGCTTTATTCTTTATTTTGATACCAAAATTACTTGGGTTGTATATTAAGACAACACACCGAAAGGCACTTTATTACAGGCACTTCTACGAACAAGTACCAAAGCATGCGCCTTTGTTTTGCAGTGCTGAATCGCCATTGCTTACACAGGCTATTAAAAGATCCTATCAGAAAGACCACTAAATGAACTTTAATTTGATATATGATAGACATATTTAAAACAAAATCAAATTATGCCAAAGAGAAATACACCTCATGTTTCAGTGTTAAAGGCACATTTTGTTCAGGTACATACAAAAATCAAACATTTCTGAATATCTTGAAAAGTAAACGAGCTAGAAACTTTCTATTTTGTGTTATTCTGTGTTTAACTAGCACTGGGTGATTAACCGAATTAGCTGCCCACTTTAAAGTATCTAAAAAATGGCTGCCAGTACCTATTCTTAGCAATTCAGCTACCCAGTTCGGATTAAGCGGTCAAATTAATGACGGTTGACTATATATATATATAGGTTTACATTGTATATCTATATATACATCCATTTATATACACAAATAATTAATATCGATATACACATGCAGCACACACATATATGTCGAATAAGTAGAAGGGTAGATGCTGCAATCATTCCACATAGAAGACTCCAATATATAATATATGATCACTTAGATAGAACATTTCCAGATGAAGTTACGGTTCAGAGCATTTCACAACACACTAGGCTGCGTTCTTCACACTGAACATGGATAATAACGTGGGCTGGGATTTCGATGGGGGAGGTGGCACAAATTGTTCATCTACTATTATACAATCGTCATCATCGTCCACAATTCCAACCTTAATTGGGTTACTTACAACACCAGTGGCTGGTGCTTTCAATTTCAATAAGCATTCTATGCTGCCTTTCTTTGAACAGAACAACGTTATTGGCTTAGCAGAAGTCTTCTTCAGTCCCTTTTTGTCCATATGGTGTGATGGGGTACCTGTCTTTGTGGTGGGGGTTTTACTTTTCAGAGTCGCCAACTCGCGTACTTCGAGTGTGTTGGCATGGATGAGGCCGGGCACTGCGAACTGCTTGATGGAATGATTGGTTGGAACGGGGCTGCTCAGGGACTCCTTGGCGGGTTTCTTTGCGGCCGGTGTGCTCTCCGAGGTCACCTTCGGAGGGCGCTGTCGGGGACCAGGGGTGATCCACTTCCACTCGGTGGGAACAGGTAGATCGACAAGCCCGTGCTTCTGCAGAATGTCCTCGCTAACGTACCAACACTTAATAGGGTGACACTTCCGCTTCTGGTATGCCGCTATGGCGCGGATTTTCAAGTCAAGCTGTCGCTTCGATATCGAGCTAGCGCCTTCAGGTTCATCAACGTCCATAGGGCTAGGTGTCGAAGAGGACGCATCAGTTTCTGCTGCACTGGCTTTCTTTAACGCTGTTGCATCTGGTGCTACCTCCAGCTGTTCACTAATGTCTGCACTGGTCTGGACGCCATCACCTGTCTCAGCAACCGGTTTACCTGCACAACCAGTGGTCATGTCTTTTTGAGTTCTGCTCCAGAAAACGCGGAATTCACGGATTAATTTCTTCATACTTGCTATATTCCCATGGATGAGGCGAATGAGATGACTCATTGCTGAAAGTAAGGTACAGTACAAAGAATGAGGATTATGAAAATATAGAAGATTGATTGATCGGTTTATTTACGCCGTGTCGGCCTCATAGGCCATATTCACGGCGTAAAAATAAGGTGAAACAAAAATGACAGCCCGCTGAATGAACTCTAGAATCTTACTAACTAATATGAACAGCAGTATTAAGTGGCATAGGGCGATGGTTTTGAATTTCCGCGGTAGACACACAAAAAGAGAATAATATATTAGAGTGATCATTACAATCTACCTTATTTTAGCTTCACATAACTTTTAATTAAAAATGGCTAACCTTGGAGATATTTGAAGTGAAACCAATCAAAATTAATTTTGGCATGAACGTAGAAATTCTAACCGCACAGGCTTCAGCAGTAACATGTTCTATTAAATCGACTAGTATATCCTTCTATACAGCAGTATCTAAGTTAGATATGTATAATCAAATCTAGGTGCTTGTTTCGACAATATTGAAGCTTTAATAGGCACACGTGGAAGTTGATATATTATATGAACGTCCAATAAGATTTGACTCAGATTATTCACATCAGCACTAAATCAGTTTTATACCATTTATTATTTACTCGGGGCCATCCCATGGATGGTAGATCAAAACGATATTAGGAGGAAAAACCATGACTGTGATGGCTAAAAAGTTTTAGTCTATATTAAATGATCGCTCTAACACTTAAATACAAATTAAAACCAGTATGACTGATTGTTAAACGACATGATTGCCTCAATCCACTTCAGCCCATGGTTTGTCGCCACAGGCTTACTCTTAGAAAAAAGAAATACAAAAATCGACAACTACTAGAATTAATGCCCATACTGAGTTATTTGTTTTAAATTTAAAGTTTTTTTTTACAAGAACAACATTGAAAAAAACAATTGGGTAGATGTAGTCGATATGCAAATTTTCAAAACATCACTTCAACTAGGTACCCCAAACCCAGGCTGATTACTTGTTGAATATGCCAAATTCTATCAAAAAATGCTCCACTTCAACACCATGCCAAAACAAACCACAAAGGACTTTTACAAATGTATTACAGCAGAAACAACCTTTGTTCTCTTACCTTTAACCTGGTCTTGGATTCATTTTATTATTCAAATAAATAAGCCTGATATAGCTAAATATAAACTACCACCAACTCCCATTTTTCACTCTCAAACCATGTAATTTCCCAGGTGGAGATGTGTCATGGTATCCCTAGAAATGGTATCCCTAGTAGAATTAGCTAGTGTACATCCAATTTGTGCAACAACGCCATTTGTTGATCAAAGTACCCAGGAAAAAGGTACTAATACCCCTAGATAGGTGAGATTCCGAGCTTTCCATTCATATAAAACTCTATATGTTTTAATTTTAGAGAAAATGCAAAAAAAATGATTGAAATTTGAAGTTACAAAAATTTCCATTTTAAGTGCTATTTTCTACTGAAAATATAATTTAAAAACCATTAAAAGTTGGTATTGAATTAAAGAGAATTTAATTTCCTGTCCAATCATAATTATCAGCGCTCATGCGAACCTATGGCGCTCATGCGCACGGCGATTTAATGACTAAAAATGTTGTTTTTTGTGGTTTTTTTAAACTTTTTTTTTTTAAATTTGTTTTAAAATTTGTTTTTGGATACATTATTAGTTTAAGCAGGAGAACTGGTCTTCCTCATTTCCACTGCTCATTTCCTTAGTTTTAATTTTGGGAGCTATAATTTTTTTCAAACTCAACATTTTTCATGATTTTGGTAAAATGTGCATTCTTTCTCCTCACTTATAAAATATTTAACTGTTTTGTAATGTATGTTGTTATGGATGTATTGAAGTATCTGATAAAGATGAATAGCACCTGAAAATTTCATCCAATTCCATTGTACAGTTTTTGTTCTGTGATTTTTCAAACTTTTCCAAAAAGCCAGTTTTTCACCAAATTTTATCACCTGCCAAAACTGGCTCTCGGGTGTTTTCAGCCTATTTATTTTAATTGTTCCCCATGGTTTGGGGCCTTGAAAAAAAATAGAGTTACTAGCACTACCCCATAGGCCCGGGATAATTAGAAAAGAATCAATTTGGGTGGCAATTTTTACCACCAGCGCACTCTAAAAAGTGCTCTGGGGCCTAATTTCACAAATGGTGAATTCAAGGAAAATGCTATTTTTACCAAGTTTGAAGGTCTATATTTTTTAAACTAGCCACCCCATGCACCTGTAACTGTATATACACTGTGTACAGACCAGGGACTCTTAGCCTCTGCCTTGTGGAGCAAGCTGGGTGATCCCTTTAAATTTTGGAGACCATCAAAAATGCTATCTTTTAGACTTTGCAGCGTGACCGATTTCAAGTAGGGTTAGTAAAATTTAAAAAGGCTGTATTTGCCTTAATACTTGACCGATTTTGACAAATGAAGTATCATTGTATTTCGAATTGCATATACTAACAGATGGAATCATTTATATCAAACTCCGAACTCATACAAAATTTCACTTGGGATACCTACTTCAACACAAAATCATATAAGCAAATTTTGGATACATTTTGTGGGATAGATTAAATACATGTAGTATTGCTAACATACTTAATACACAGAGGCAACAATATCTATTTTACTTACTACTCCCCAAAAAGAAGGGAAAATTAATAACAATGTAACATGGAAACCAAATATGTGGTACATCGCTTATGAGAATGACGCATATCTATATATATATTAACAAATTAATGAGGTGAAAGGTCATTTTACAATAATTTGTTAGTGCAATAAAGATATGGGTATAAATTAAAAAAGACGAAGTCAGGAATTAAACGTTCACGATTAGAAAGGGATGCGAGTACCCGAAATAAGGAAAATCCTCTCACCTTCATCAGGTACATGTTGTGGTTTCAACCGTCGGGACTCTTTCGTATCTTTCACCGTCTTCTTCTTAGTCTTTGAGCCATTGGCGGAGCCTGTGTAGTCATTTCCTATCATGATCGGGGATTCGTCGACAAGAAAACTCGCCTGAACAGGAGAAAGACAAAGGTTAACAATAACCATTTCCGTGTATTCGAGGAAAAGGAATTTGCAGACAATTCATTACCATCATCTCTGGGAATAAATATGGTTTTACAGGCATGGCATTAAATTCACTCAAGGTATACAGTAAAACCTCCTCCACAGATCGACCACCTCCACAGATCGACCACTCCCCTATATCGACCACTTTATTTGGGTCCCAAACGATCGCCCATACGATACATTGTACCTCTCTAAATGGACCACCTCCCTAAATGGACCATTTAAAGTCGGTCCCATGGTCGGTCGATTTAAATATGTTTTACTGTAATCTGATTTTGTTGTTGTATATCTGCCATATTTCTTTTTATAGATAAATATAATAGGTTGATCATTAACATCGACTATTTTAGCTTGAAGTGACTTTGAGTTTTGTTTGTGTTGTTTTACGTCCTAGAAACATCTAAGGTCATATCAGGACCGGTACCGACTTGTGACAGTGCGCACTCATGGCGACTTTATAGTGCTGCCCCACTGGAAGACCAGGCCGCCAGCAAGTAACTTTGATTTTAAATGGTTAACTGTGGAGATGTTCGAAAAAGAAAACATTGCAAGTACTGGACATCATAGGCTTCAGTGGTAATAAGTTCTATTAAATAGACTTTGTATTGGAGCAACAAATATTTAACAAGTACACCAGTATTCAATTAAGTATATAGGATCAGTTCGTATTAGAGCAATTAAGACCATAATTTAACAAAAACTAAGCACTATGAGATATGCAGAAAGGATGGGTAGTATTAGAGCGGTAAATACCATAACCATACATTGTAGCAGGTCTACAAGACTGTCCTTACCGAGTACTGTCCAAGCTGCGGGTCAGGGTCCTCGCCTGACTGACACCAGCGACATCCAACAAGGGACATGCGCAGCACCTCGGTACGCTTCTTCAGATCCGCCTCAAACGTCCTGGCCTTAATGAGCTGACGCATCTTCATCTTCTCGGGGTTCCCATCCTATAATTGAGCAATTTTCTTTTATTTGTGATGGTGTACTTATGCTGCCCGTAATGACTTGTTTTCACCATTAGACATTAGGTCTTGTGGTTCCCCTTATTTTGTTACTTTCAGTTGTTGTGTAGCTGGATGCATTCTTTCTGTTTGTAAGTATTCTCCCACATCTCCCTAACCTCTGTGAGTTTGGTAGTTCTACAATCAGTCTGTTGTTTGGTTACCTAGTTATTTTCCTTGACTTCCTTTACCATGTTGTGTTAGTGGTCATTAGTTTATGGTTTTAAGTTTACTTTCTGGGTGTATTATGCCTAGCATGTATAACTTCTAAGAGTTTGCTTGAATTATCAGTGGTTTTTTAATTTGTTTAAAATTCATTAGTACATTTTATTTATTAGTTAGTCTAGCAGTGCATTGAGCTTCCTTTGATTAATTTTTTAAAATATATGTTTCTATTGTCCATGTACTTGCTTCTTCTACTCCCAGTTGATTCCATCCGTTTGCTTTCATGTACTCGGTACTCCTCTCATATGATCTGTTTTTGGTCGGTTTATTATCAGTTGGTCAGGGGAGGGGGAGGGAGGGCCATCACCCCCTCTTGTTATGTTGAACATTGAAGGCCCCACGAGTACACAAGCAGGTCTAAATACCCGGATATAACATTACATAGCATAGTGAACAGGATGGCGCCAGCAGGTAGTCAAATTTAGGTACGCCTCGGCTTTGGAATATGCTTCGGAAGCCCGCAAATATAAAATATTTCAATATCAACAATTAACCGACCATAACTAAGCTAAACAATTATTGAATGAAAAATAACATAAATTTAAATAAATTGGAATATATCAGCATTTAAATGTACTCCATATCAGACCATGAAATGCCTTCCTTCCAGGACTTGTCTCAGAATGCCTTCACCTTATGAGCTACTGTCCGCTGGTTCCTGAGAACTGAAGCTGCATCCTGGCATGTTTCAACACCAGGAAGTGGGGTGAATGTCTCCACAGCCTTCGTAAGCACATGATTCCTGATGACCAAACATTGTAGGGGTCCTACTATACATCTGTCATTAATACAGGCATTCCAAGTTCCTCTTATCCCTCAGGAAGGACTGAAGTTGCGACCCACCAAGCCGGGTCGCAGCTTCAGCATACTGCTACTCCTACCGCAATCCTTCATAACTTCAAACTCACTTTGCACTGACAACCACACGCATCCCAATGACCAAACCATTTGTTTTTGAACCCAGATTGCAGTAAAATTGTTCTAACAAATATTTTACATGAGATAAATCACTTAGGGTATTATGGTGTAGGTGTAACACCACATCTCCCACCCTTCTGCTGTATAAGCTGAAGCTGCGACCCGGCGTGATGGTCCAGAGGGACCCGCAGTAATCGCTGCTATTCCACATTAAACATAATATCACTTCCTCTGTCCATAAGTTATGTGGCAGTGTGTTTCACCATGTCCAAGGGCGTAAGAAGTTTCTGGCTGGATACCTATTTTGGTACCTAGTAAGTGACGTATTAGTGGACAAATTCAGTTTTATCGCTATACTAGTGTCATAGGGGTGTTGAAAATGGGAAATATTGCGCCTAGAGCGGGACTCGAACCCACATAGCTTTGCATTCCGGGCCAGTGTGCTAACCAGTACACCACCTAGGCTCCCTGATATCAACACACTACCCACACCTACCTGTCTATGCGACTCCTTGCCTGAGAGGTGAGTGCAGACCACTACACTCGTCCCCCTGGAATTCTCTGAAGTCGGGTTTCATACATATTGGTATACACTGATAGTGCTGTGGCGTCTGCACCACTTATTAGCATACGCTGGTGGTGTTGCAGCCTAAAACAAGGTATTAGTATACACTTATAGTGCTGCGGCGTTTGAACAACGTATTAGTATACATGTATAGCTACAGGAAAAAACCTGGAAATTCATGAAATCCCGGAGATTTTTCAGCACTGGTAATTGGACAAATCCAGTTTATCGCTACATTACTTCACGACTGTGCATTCTTTCTTATATTCTATCGATAAGTTACCATTTGGTAGTGGTAACCTACCTCTTCATCGTCCTCACAGCCTTCGCCGTCTGAGAGGTAGCCATGGGGCACAAAGAAGCCATCATTGTCATCCTCGTCCTCCTTGTTTTCCTCACCATCAGCGTCGCCCTCTCCCTGCAGGGTTTCCAACATTGGAAAATCAAAATCCGGAAGATCGTAAGGGATGTTATATTGCGGGGGGAGGGGTATTCCCACAGAAAATATTTAAAATCTTAGATGCTCTGTGGTGCATTTTGGACATAATAATCCGTAAGATTTATATAATATTACTACATGTATATCAATGTATTGCAGGGTTGAAAACATTGGAAAATGAAAAATCGGCATGAGGTGATGATGGGGACATAAAATATCCTACACCTTATGGCCAAACTGTACGGGTTGGCAACACAAAATTTACACCTAGGCAATTGTAAAGAGAGCAATTCTCTTTAAGCCACATGAAATCTGGTCACCATTTAATTCCAACTTTTATATATAAAACATTATATACATCAGTGATAGAAATATGCAAAAAAATGTTCACTTGTCCACCAGACAAGTCTGGCGTCACTTTCACACGTCCGTCTGAATTTTCACTTGGCCCGGACAAGAGGACAAACTCTTATTTCGAACGCTGTACATATATATAAGTAGATATATATAAGGGGTGGGGGTACGACACAATTCATATTTATTTAAGAACACATGTATGGCTAATACAGAAAATATTCTGTGCTTCTAAATGAATGAGCAACAAGTTGAACAACCAACACATGACTATTATTTAGAACACCAAAATAGAAAATGCGTTGAACACAGAATACAAATCACCACTGACCTCACTGTTAGACAAGCTCTCGCCCGGTTCCTCCTCCTCCCACTCATCATCGCTGTCAACTTCATAATCCAGGTACACCTTAAAAAAACACCCCAAAACAACGATGAATATGGTTTCCACTCTTATAAGGTTATTTTTAACCTTCTTAAGGACCAAATACAGAGATTCTACAGCCATCCTTATGAAATTCTACATACCGCAACTCTCTGAGGATGCCGGAATCATCTACTGACCATCAAAAAGTTAATAAATCATGGAGAATTCACCAAACAAAGGGTCACAAAAATCATTTCTGTTTGCAAACCAAGATCACAAAATTAAAACGTGATTTCAAATTGTCACGCATACAACCAGAAATTTTAAGGACTTTCCAATACTTCATAAACAAATTTTACACACAAATTTAAGTACTTTGTAGGCTTTTAAACATATACATACATTACAAATACGAACCCATATAAATTAATTCACAATGGCAACTAATGTGAACTTATTGACTAAACTGCCACCATACAATCAACAACATGGATACAGATTGCAAGAAAGCAGCATACTATCCATTCAATTTAAATACAACAAGATCTAATCTACACAACACAAAAATATAACAAACGCGACAAACCTCATCTTTCTTGAACGGGTTGCGGGCACTGATCACTTTACTCCGCTTGCGCCACGTGCCAAAGTAGGCGGGGCGGTAGTTTTCGTGAAATTTGAAAAGCTTAGCTCTCATCCTAGGCCGGACATCCTCTCCGGGTGCAGCGTCCAGGATGATGAGATCTTCATCGTACGGCCACGTCTTCCCCGATATGCCGGCAACAACCTCACCGCTCCGCAACAGGGCCATGTAAAGCTCGGTGGCAGACTGGGGGCAAAGAGCAACACAGTTAAGGCGAGCTACTGCCTTTTCTTTCTTTTTTCCCTTTCTTCAAATTTATTTGTTAAAATTATTAACAAAATGATAGATCTTAGATAAATTAGGTTGATCGTTTTAACGTTTTTCCCTTTAAGTTGGAGGAACTTTATACAGGATCCGTACACATGTGAAGATATGGAATTCAAGGCTATTTCAAGGCTGGATTTGGGAAAAAACAATGGCAAATTCGGACTAATTTAGATCAGTGGGGACAGTTAGATGGAATTCCAGGCTTTTCAAGACTAATTACCCTAAATAGGTTAAATTCAAGGCTTTTCAAGGCCTTGAAATGGGGAAAATTAAAGTTTTCGGGCCCCATACTGGCACTTTATATTCACAGGTCACCCCTAAATAATGTTCATCATATCTGCCAGAATTATATATAATTGCTACAAATGCAAAGAAAGGAATTCCGTGTGAGGTACAAACATGCGCATATTTATTTCGTAGTGCTGATGTTGTGACGTGTTTTTGTTTAAATAATTGGGAGTGTTGACTGTTTTTTGCTTTAAAAAAAACCATATACTTTTATATTTCGTAAGGAAGTGCGAAGTGGGGAGAGAAAGGACTTGAATAGGCAAAAACCTACCTGGGCTTCCATATGTTGGTCAAGCTGTTCGAGGCGTGCTGTTGCCATGGCAACACGCACACGCGGAGCCATCTTCATGTTGGGCAGAACATGGAAGGCAGAGAAGGGACCAACCTTTTCCGTTGTCTACAAACCAATCAACCGTCATTAATATGGCAAATAAATATAACAACTATATGCGAGTTAGTCAGTCAGCGAAGACTAATAATATCAGGGCAATTAGCAGCATGCCAAGGTTTTACTCAGTGACTCATAATTTAAACCAACAGCCACGACTAATACATGCACTAGGAATGCTGGTTGGTTGGTTGGTGGGGTTTTACGTCCTGGCAACATCTAAGGTCATATCAGGACGGGTACCGACTTGTGGCAGTGCGCACTCATGGCGACTTTATAATGCTGCCCCAATGTGAAATCAGGCCGCCGGCACCACGACCTGATGTCCCGCTCAGTCACATTATCCTGATACTGAGCTAACCAGTACCATAACCAAATATCCAACTCAGTCACGTTATCATGACACTGAGCTAACCAGTCCTTGCCATATCCTATTAATGCCGGGCGCCAGGCCAGGAAGTGACAAGTATCAATTTTAAAGTCATTGGTTTGACTCAACCCAGAACCGAACTCCCGACCTTCCGCACGCGAGGCCCACGCTCTACCGATTAGGCCACTAGGAATGCAAGTCAGGGCATACCAAAAAGCTGCTGTATGATCAGATTTTCAAAATTAAATCGCCATGTCTGTCCTAGATACGCATGTAACAATGTAGACGTCAGATCTACTTTTGTTGTTAAGAATGTATTTTTAAAAATTTTAAATAAAAAAACGGAGGTCTCTTAAATTGGAAATCAGACGGAAAATCTGACTTCATACCTAAAATATAATGATCTTAGTTGATATTAGTATTGTGATTTCGGGTTCACAACAGCAACAAGCTCACCATTCACTCTACTTCCTAAGCCGGAGATTGCCCAGCAAATTACAACAAACCAGTTGTGCAATGAATCGGTTAGAAATGAGTGATTCCCCCCCTTCCCAGTTTTTCTCTTCTTTCAGTTGATCAGATCAAAACAATAAAGGCAGGTATATGTTTAACGATTCTCTGACAGTGTTAATGCTATGAGGGTTTGCCTTTTTACAGAAACCCAATTGTGAAAATATTTTAAAAGTGCAGAAATCGCGAGAAAACAACGACAGAGCAGAAAGCATCCATCCCAAATCCTAGATAATGGGATTTCAGAAATGAGCAGAAACCACAATCACTACTTACAAAACCACAAATTAATTACCTTGACTGGTTCCATTGGTTCCACCTTCTTGAAGAAGTTCTTAAACAACGACTGTGATTGCTGGATTTTCTTGTTCTGTCATAATTAACAATGGTATAAGTCAGCTGTCACCACTGGCTGAAATATCTAATGTGGTCCAAATGCTATGAAAATGTTATTGTGACATGGGAGTTACCTTTTTATGGTATGGAAGTTTTCTCCCCACCCACTTTATTTGTGTGGCTGATATCGCAGTTATTTTTTCTTCTTGAAGAGTTATACTGCCTATCATGGATAAGTCTGAATAGTCTCATTTTCACCATTAGACAGTTGGTCTTGTTTTTATAGTTAGACAGTTGGTCATTAGAAAGCCTGAGCCTACACTTTTACTGACCCAAGGGATTTTTAATGTCCCACACCACATGGTATGAGAGCAACCGGCCTTTGATGACACGGTAAGTTATACACAGCGGTGGAAATCCAAATTGGCATTATGACATGCCAGATATCAGTTATGTCCGTCCTTATCTCAATATGGTTACCTTCATCATATCCATTTTGAGCTTTTCTTCTTCTCTTTTCTTTTTTTCTTCCTCTCTTTCTTCTTCCTTCCGCTTTTTCTCTTCCAGTTTCGCACTTTAAATAAAAAAAGACATCAATACGATACAGTTTTAGTCCATGTAAAGTCACCGATTCAATCTTGAAAAAACAACGCCGATTTGGAGTGAATATATATATTTATATTTCTGTTCGGCAAAGCTTTGTTATATTATCCTCATTAAAGTTGCATAGTCCAATGGTTTAAAGTTTTTGTCATTTTCTGAGATAAATATACAGGGATGAAAGTCGTCTCCGGGAAAAAAAGCGGAAATGCGGATGTTCTCAAGTAGGTTTAACATTGCCAGGCAATCGCGGAAAATTCCCGGAAGTAGGGTTTCATGTATATTGGTCTACGCTGATAGTGCTGCACTGTTTGAAGCATGTATTAGTAGTATATGTGGATAGTGTTGCAGCGTTTGGAGCATTTATTAGTAGTATACGCTGATAATGCTGCGACATCTGCACTACATATTAGAATAGGCTGATGGTGCTGCGGGATTGAAAAATCCCTGAAATCTTTCATCCCTGAATATATCAGGTTAATCATTATAATATAATCCATCTCACTTTAGTTTGAAGCAACTTTTATTTAAAATGTCTAACTTTTGAAATATTCTAAGTGCAAACATGCTAAATTAATTTTGGCAAGCATGCCAAAACTCTGACACCATAGACTTCTGCAGTAACAGGTTCTATTAAATTGCCTCTGTATTCCCTTCTATGTGATGACACATGTTTGATAAGTACACCAATATCTAAGTTAGACATCTAGAATCAAATCTAGATTATTGCTATGGTTTTGAAAATTTGATGTTTTCATCGGACTATGCAACTTTAATCAAACCAGAAAGCATGCAAACACAGAGATAAGATTACGATATGGAGGTAGCCCAGTCCATGTTCGTGAAATGGCATGCAGCGTCGCTGTCCGAACAGTAATCACCTCCTGTTCCAGCTGTTTTTATCACCTGAAAAAAACTTTATTTTCAGCTACAATTCTTTTTTTTTTTTTTGCAGCCATAATCGAAACTGAGTTTGATCATACTAATTGTGATAGACGTGTTCCTACTCCATTTGATGAATAATGAGAGCGTTCCTTAGTTTATTCCGCCATGGTCAGAATACAAGTGACCTGTCATTGCCCAGTCGGTTAGCACCAAAGACCCTATAACACTAAGACGGCTCACTCAGCCTGTACTGTGTAATCAAGAGAACAGATAGCGCACCAGGTGGTGGGTTTGATCATTTTGATAGCATTGGAGTGTCAGAAGAAACCCTGCTGTCGCTTGGTAGGTGCGTGGTGGGGGTTTAGGTATGTGTGTGTTTGTGGTGTAGGTCTGTGGTGGGTGTGTGGGCTGGGGGTGTAAATGTGTGGTGTGTGTCATGCTGGTGTAGGTTTGTGTGGTTGAGGTGTAGGTGTAGGTGTGTGGTGGGGGTTTAGGGATGCTAAAGGTTGTGAGGTGCCGCTCTGCAAGACCCCTACAACTCCACCACAAACCACCTACACCTCCACCACACACACAGAATGGCACAGGTGGAGGGGCAGGCTGGGGGTAGCGGTGGTGGTGGGAGTTCTTTAGGAGTAGCAACACACAACCGGTGGGGACATCTGACATGTCCGCAACCTGCGGAGGGGGGGGAGGGGACGTGAGGTGTGGGGGAGGAGGGGGAGAGGGAGGGGAAGGGAGGTGTGGTGTGAGAGCGCCGAATGAGGTGGGTGAGGAGAGGGAGGGGGGTAGAGGGAGTGTAGGGGAGGAAGGGGGAGGCAGAGAGGAAGGAGAGTGCTAGGTAAAGTGGATGAAGAGGGAGATAGGGAGAGGGAAGGGGGGGGATGGGAAGGGGAAGGGGAAGGGGAAGGGGAAGGGGAAGGGGAAGGGGAAGGGGAAGGGGAAGGGGAAGGGGAAGGGGAAGGCGGGGCAGAGGGAGGTGGGGACCAGGCAGTCGGAGCAACATCGGCCAAATCCAAATGACAGGCAATCTCTCTTTTTATAATTTTAAATTCACCCTCTCGCCTTGTAGGCCTATGTGTTTACATGTGAAACACCAGCCAGCAGCTGGGCTGATCAAACCCACAAGATGGCACTGCAACATTTACATTACCATGGGAGAAATAGGGAGTGTTATAGGGTCTTTGTTAGCACGTAACCTCCCTCAGGGGTGGCTGCTAGCCATGGGTAGGAGAGTCCACCCGAGAGCCTGTTCCTGCTAGTGTCCTTCTACCTGTTATTACCTCGTGACAACATGGGTCAGCACAGTCAAGACCTCAACCAGGTGGTAGTATGGCCCATAACGGACTACTACACCAACTATTGAGGATTTGCGTCAAACGATTAGCACCACGTGACCAGTGCCTAGTCGGCCATCATGGTTGGATAGAAGCAGTTCCCCTTAGTATCAAGTGGGTGTGAATAGCCACTACTACGATCTAAATCTGTTATTTAGAACCATGAATATTCACTGGAGGGTTTAAATATGTTATTTAGAACCATAACTTACTCAATAAGTGATTTGTTTGTTCGTTTGTGGTTGTTTTACATCCCAGCAACATCTAAGGTCATATCAGGACGGCCCAAGTGAAATTCTGGTCAAAACAAACCCCAAATCCATGTGAAAGTACAGTGAAAACTGCAACAACGCTGCCAATGCAGCGGCCTGAATATCGCTTGGATTGTGGGTTAATTTGACCGAATTTCGCTTATTGAGTAAACTATGCTCCTAAATAACATTATTGCAAACATGAGTGAATATTCATGGTTCTAAATAACAGAATTAGATCGTAGCAGTGAATAGACTTGTGCTTTTTGTTTTATTTACATTCGCAATAACTTAACGCACACAGTTGATAGTAGAAGGAACTGCTTCTATCCAACCACAATGCAGGAGTAGTGTGATGCCCACATCACAAGGAAGCAAATCCTCAATAAATGATAAAGTGGTATGCTTTAAGTTGCATAGTAAAATGCTTTCGAATTCTAGCTAGTTTTTTAAAGAAGATAAATATATCAGATTGATCGTTATAACATTCCTTATTAATCATTCCACTCTGCCCAAATGCATAATTTAAATTTTAAACCATACAAAAGTACTTGTAAAGGAAACTTAGCGTACTCAATAGCATCCTGCCTTTTCTTTTTTTCTTCCTCTTTTTGGCGTAGTTTCTCCTCTTTCTCCTTTTCCTTTTCCGCTAACTTTTCCTGTCGTTCCTTTTCTCGTTGAAGTCTTTCTTGCTCCTTTCGGTCCTTTAGAAACATATGCATGATTATTACATTAGCTTGATATTTAATGGCTAACACTAAGATTTCGATATAAAATATCTGAACACCTTATTTTTTTCATTGAAATAAAAATAGAAATCACAACATATTGCATATAGGACAATTCTCATACAGTATAAATACGATAAAAACGGCAATTTACCGCCAATAAGCAAATAATAATTTCGGGATTTAAAAAATCCCCCAAACCACAAAGATATCTTATACAACAATAACACTTAAGACAGGGTTTCCTTAGTGCGAAATAAAGGTTACCTTTTCTTCCTTTTTCTGTTTTTCCTTCTCCAGTCGCTGTTCTTCTCTCAATCGTTCCTTTTCCTTTCGCTGTTCCTCCTTCTTTTGTTTCTCAAGATCCTTTTGTCGCTGCTTTTCTTCTTTTATTTTTTCCTAGGCATGCAAATTCTTCTTGTAATCAAAAGATGTCAACGCAAATTCTAAGAACTTACGTGATACCTTGGAAATAATTAAACAGCTCAGCCAATTATATAATACCAAGTACCTCGTAACTACGGACATTAAATACGTTATTCTGTTGGAACTACAGACTTAATATTCCAAAACTCATTAATTTGTGGAACTTTAGGGGTTAAATAAAAATAGTTTAATACATGCCAATACTGTTAGCGTACTGAGATAAGTCTGTTATAATTAGCTCATTGATTTTACTCGATGGCGATATTCCCAACAACAAAAATGAACACAATATATTTTGTCAGTCTTAGCAATTGAATACAAAGGAAATTATTTATTTAGTTAATGTCATCATTACAGGCTGTAGCATTTTATGGTAGCGATCGTTACCGGTAACATGTCGTTACCGTGCTAGTGAAACTACGGAACCAAAAATGTGTTTCCCATGATATTAATAAAACGCCAGGCAATTTAAACAAATAAATCAAATAAAATGCCACAGATGGTTGTTTTCATTACATTGTAGATGATTAAAGGTATATGTACAATTTCTGCACAGGTGTGCTCAAAATATACTCCTACTAAATTTAATTAACTGTTTCAAGAATGGGTACCCATCACCAATTTTACGGAACCGAAAAACAGTTACCCATGGGTTCCCATGAGTACCAGGCACGGAACCCAAAAAGTGTTTCCCATGAAATCTAAAATCCTACAGACTGCATTACTTACTTGCCTAATATATTAAATAGGTCACCCTTGCATCACAAAAAATAATGTAGAACATCTACGGTGAGTGCATACCCGCTCTCCTTGCTTTTTCCGTCGCTCTTCTTCACGCTGTTTGCTTTTTGATGCAGAGAGTGGGGGCTGCAAAATGCCACCAGTGTTAATTAAAATATGTGAATTTAATCAGGACTCTCAATGGCATGGTTTTTGGGTGTTCCCTTTTTTCAGGAGTCACTTGTAAAAAATAGGCATTAATCTTCAAATCAATATGTATTCTATTGGGATTATGAGACACCATGTAAAAAACAAATCAGTTTATCCTGAGCAAATGCATAAGCAGATAGTATGTTGATTGTTACAATGGACAAAGTTTTGTCCCATATTGCTTAGCACCTTTTGAGACAGTTTCATAATAAATATTTTGCAGGATTCCTTCTATTTGTTTTTTCAGCCTATCATACAAATTATGTTAATATAAATAAAACTTTTTTAAAACTATGGTTAATGGTGGTTTTGCATGTGTTTGTAACTCCCATACTTTTTCACATAGGTAGCTCCATGCATGTTTGACCTGAGCTCATGAGTCATTGAGAACGCAGCTAGGGTTAGTTAACAATAAAGGACACACATTTAAGTTTCTGCCAGAATGTGAGACAATTATATTCATTTGATCGTTATAAACCACTAACCTTGATCATATTTGAGATTAAAAAAATGCAAATATTAATGTTGCCATGTTGGACACCACCGTCTTCAACAACAGGTTATATTAAATTGATTTAGTATTTCCTTGAATACAGTAACAAATTCTTAATAAGTGGTGTTCTCTGTGGCAGAGTGGTTAGAGTGTCTGACTTTTTTTCTAGGTCAGACTCCTAATCTGAAGGTCGGTGGTTCGATTCCCTGTGCCCCCACCTCTGCCAATTTGAATTTCCACCGCTGTGTATAACTTACAGCGTTATCAAAGGCCATTTGCTCTCATACCATGTCTATGTGGTGTGGGAGGTTAAAAATCCCTTGGGGCGGTAAAAGTGTAGGCTCTGACTTTCTATCGACAAACTGTCTAATGGTGAAAACAAGTCTATTCAGACTTATCCATGATAGGCAGTATAAATCTTCAAGAAAAAAAAAAGAAGAAAAAAGTGCACCGGTATGGATGATCAATTCTACAAGTATTTTGATTCTGAAAATGTTTTTATTGCAGAAGGACGAAACAAATCAACTAAGAATTAGATACAACACCTACTACTTGGTGGCCAAGATATTCGTAGTAATGCATCGTACCAATTGTGGCACAAAACCCGTGCTTTAAAGTATATATTAAAAAATATATTTGAAAACTTACAAGGGGCAGGGGGAATGAGCGCTTTTACGAGACCAATTTCCCCTACCGATTTAGGAGTTTCAACAACAAAAACAATCAATTATAAAGAGAGACAATGCTCATACTGTCACTGTAAGGTATTAAACATGAGAAAGTTATTAAACACTAGTAGGTATTAAACATTAGTGTCTCGTTCCGCCCAACTCACCCGTCCTTTTACAGTTTGATTGCTTGGTGTTGACGGTTGTGAAGTCAAACTACTACCTGCAGCTGACAAATTCTTCCTGTCTAAATCCTCGGCACCGCTGTCATCTGACATGTCCGCAACCTGCGAGACGACAGATGTGACCATCGAAAGGTCCTTCGGGGCAGAGTTATCACAGCCATTAGCCTTTTCACCATCAGAACCATCTTCTGAATCAATGTCTGGACAAAGATTATTCGCAGGTACTGCTTCTTCGGGTTTCTTTAAACAAGTCTCATCACCGCCAATATTTTCTTTACCCGAAGACTCAGTATCAAGCTGCCCTATAGGTTTAGTGAGTATGCGTTCCTTTGTTTCATCCAGACATTTTGATTCGTCAGCACTAGTTTTTTGCTTCTTTGACCGTGGGGGATTTTCTGTTGATATCGTTTCGGGCGACACAAGCAACTTAGCTGATGGGGTAGCATCCTCAGTCTTATCATTGCTATCAGTGTCACACAGATCTATCACATCCTCACATGATGTGGAAACCTCTAGTTGCTGAGTGCTCTGGACAAAGCGCTCCAACCCACGAGGTTTGCCAGTCTTCTGGTCAGAACCTTTTGATAGAAGCTCAGCTTCTGAACTCGAGCTTACTTCATTCTCAGAGTCTTCCTGGCGTGCAGAATTTGCTTTTGAGCGATTAGCATCGTCACCTTTTGCCACTTTGGGTGCTTTCTGAGGGGTGACTGTATCAGTTGGTTTTCGCTTCTTCCCTGATGCCGAGGTATTTATAGGTTTTACTTCTATTATGGCTTTGTGGTCCAAGATCTTGAAGGGGAGACGGGCTGAAAGCCAATTTTATACAGACATTGGTAAATATGTTCACAATCATGGAATACAGAAACGATACTTTTTTTTAAACAAAAAAAAACCCCAAACATTTGCGGAAGAAATATCAACTAGAGATAATTGTTCTCCCCCACTCCACTTCTCCTTGCTCTATCCTCGGAATGGCGGGTGCCAGGCTAGGTTACGATAAGTATAAGTTTTTACAGCATTGCACTAGTCTGACTCGACGGGTTTCAAGCACCACGACTTGCTACACAGGAAATTATTTATTTAGTCATCATTAGTTACTCGCCTAATAAGTAATATATTAAATAAGTCACCATTGCATTAAAAAGAAATAATGTAGAACAAACGTCAGTTGTCATTTTCTAATGACATTTTCGGAAATGGCTCTGAAATAACTAGTCGTAAAGACATTTCTAGGAATCACGAGAGAGCTATGTGCAATTTTGAAGAATTTCACAATATTGCAATAGCTATTTTAGTTAGTGAACAAAAAAGTGTTTTAATCGACCATAGTTTAAATTCCTATTGAATGATCTAGAACAGGATATTTAGCAATTGCTTGCCTTATTTAGATTACATTAAATATGAATGCAGTATATATATACCCACACTATTTACGCAGTAAGCTGTATTAATATCACAGGATAATTATATAGAAAACAAAGTAGACACATCTGGGCCACAGCTGAACAAATTAAAACTCTACCACCTACCTTGCTTTAATTTTTTTGATGGTGGAGGACTGGTCAACGTGGTAGAGGCTGGACTTTTAAGAACTGCAGTAAAAGGAAATTTCATATTAAGTAAAACGAAACAGGTTGAGGCCTGGGCTCACTAATTAAAGATGGCATGTTCTTTGTAGTGCTAGATATAGTTCTACTTAAAAAAGAAGAAGGTAGGTTTGTTTTATATAACGACGCCTCGAGAGCACATTGATTTCTATCATCAGCTATTGGATGTCAAACATATGGTGATTCTGACTTATTTCTTTGGAGGAAACCTGCTGCTGCCACATAGGCTAATCGTTCCGATAAGCAGCAAGGGGTCTTTTATATGGACTTTCCCACAGACCGGACAGCACATACCAGTTGATGAACCAGTTGTGGATCACTGGTTGGTTCAACTTCAAGATTAACCATATCACTGCGACAAACAGCGAAGTACATCAGCACAATTAAAAATTACGCTATTATGGGGTGAACGAACCTAAATAAAACAATTAATTTTCAGATTAGTTGGTAGGGCCTACATATATCATTGTCTGGGTGATGCTGCAACCTTCCCTATTCCAAGTGCGGATGATTGATGAGTAGATTTGACAGTATTCATATAAATGAATTTTCAGCCACACACAAACATAGACAAAAAAAGACACCAAAAAACTAACTGAAGCTTGATCCAGCTAGGTATATTAGCTTATATATATATATATATATATATATATATATATATATATATATATATATATTATATATCGGGTCACTCTCCTGAAAACTGGCCAGAAGTGTCACATGGAGAGTTAAAATTTAATATTTGAATTTTTTTTCAATTTTTTGGTTGCAAATGAAAGCTGGAAATCTCCCCTTTACATCTTTGTAAAATATAAATTGATGAGATAAAAAATAAAGGTGTAGTCCATGAATAAGATATCTCTTATGGCAGTATAACATGGGCGTCACATGTGTAACACGTGTTTAGGACACCACACAGTCTGCTTAATAAATATCTAATCAGAATTAAATAATATCATACTTAGAAGCATATTAATCATGGCATAATATACAGAAATATCTAGTGCTTATATTGATAAAAAAAAAAGTAATTCCCAGCCATGCTTTATTCACTGAATAATTAGTGTACAATATTTGTGTGGCATCCAGACACCACGGTTACACGTGTGATGGAAATTTCTAATGTTATTTCTGAATACATTACATTTAAAAAAATAATAATTTAAGCATGCATACATGTTAATAAATACTTCCTCTTTGTTTTGGGAACTGTTTTGTTTGATATATCAATGCACTACAAGATGTTAATAAGGATTCAACCACGTCCCATATGTCATGTTACAAATGGCTGACTGTAAAATGGGGTTTTTTGATACAAAAACAGTTCATAACTAAAAAGACCAAAGTTGCACACAGTTTTATTTTATTCCCCTTATTTCTTTCATCAAATCTGAGCATGAATATGAAAAATATAAGGACAAAAATAAGTAGGAAGGTTTTTATTGATGTTTTAAAATCCCATCTCATGCTGACCAGTTTTCAGGAGAGTGATCCATATATGTATATATACACACACACACACACGAATAGAGGCGGAAGGCGGGCCCTAGCCCACGTCTATCCGAGGCTTATACCTCGGTAAAACAACGTTATCCATCATCTATACCAAGGTAAGATTCGTCTAACTAATCTATTTTACCTCGGTATACAGCCTCAGGCTAGGGAGACGTTTACGTAAAATCATTTATCCTGTATATCATGTTAACTATTCAATAACAATTTAAAGTTCATTGGGAATCATTAATCGACAAGATTAGTGCCTTTGTTAACTCTGTAACGTTTTATAATGAACATTTTATGTTCTTTGTATACAGTATCAATGAGAGTGAAAAAACTTTTGTTTCTGACCTATGTATTTTTGTCTGAGCAATCGCTGTGCGATTCCGCTTGACTTTTCTAGTCGTTTGTTGTAATGTTTTGCAAACGATCTAGAGGTCTTGCAGCCTGCATGTGCTAGGATTCGTTTTACGTAAATCCCTAGCAATCACGCTTTCTAGACCATGGCGCCTCTCGCTGAATGGGATGCATATCATTCCGTATTGACTCCTGCCTTGTGTAGTTTCAGTAAGCTACACTAACATTTGTCTTGAATAGATATATACCCTTATGGCAGACACCCAACAAAGTTGTCGGTCATGCAGGAACTATTTAAACGCACTGTGGATAATTGTTCCCCTGTGCGGTTTGATTTAAAAAATCTGTTTTATCAATCAAACATTGCTTTCTTGCGATCTATTCTTAAATCATTCAGGGACAAAGCTATCAAAATTTACCCGTGTGTCCAGTAACTAACAGTATGATACTGCTAGTTTAAAACTAGCTGTTTTATCTAAAAGACCATTTCTTAAATAATCCGAATATCATTAACACAACCCAAAACCTATAAAATCTTAGGTTTTTGAGAATTCCCTTTGTAAACTGATTTCACAGCCAGTGAATAAGTTGGTGCCTACCAACTATCTGTCCATCTCCTCGCAGACGTATCACCGAAAACCACATCTTGCAGCGTCAATCGGTTCCAACCTAAAGCTTTATCAAGCATCCTTAGAAAATCTAACAAGATGTGCCATTGTAAGCCTCATAAGTTTTTCTTTCATAAGTAAACCATGGTAACCCCAGTTTTTCAAATAATTTGAATATAACTGAAATGTTTTTCCTCCAGGCATGCGAAGTTAATCTCAGCTGAGTAACTTTATGTAAATAAATAAAACTGTCATAAACACGTGTTCCGAAAGGGAATGTCAGAAGGGGTGTTTTGAACACCTCTCCACGAAACATCAATGCTTAAAAATTGTCCCCCCTTCGTGTAGGAAAAATATACAGTTTGTGTCTACTAAGGCTAAAACTTCCAAGCATGGCTGCGTGTCGCAACCAGGGACTATCAAAGCCCTCCTTGTTACTGTACTGTGCCAATTTAGGCTGTATATTATAAATTGTCTTTTCCTCAAATTAAAGAGAAAAAAAATCAACTTTCCAAAAGGTAGGCTCTGGATGCCCTAAGACCAATTCTATAATATGTTATTATTTCAGGATGCCAACAAATTTGTATGTGGCTTTCCCAATTCCAAATTAACTTCGTTCTTTAATTATATGGGTTGGACATTGTCCCTCCCATGTTGCAAATGGAAGCCATTGCTGTAGTACTATCTGTCAACATTCTGACATAGCATCTGTGCATGCAGACTAAACCACATAACCCTAAATACACTATTCTCAAGTCTAGACCATTAATATGATCTAAACTTCTTTTATAGACTGCCCAGAAACATTGGCCTTCACAAACCCTTTAGTCCTATCTTATGCTAAATTCTTAACTATTTCCAGCAAATTTAGTTTTGTAAATGTTGTAAATTAATCATTTACTTTTAACTGCGCATCCAAACCAATTAATCATCAATAAACGGGAAACGAAAATGTCCTTCCCGCTCTATGAGCGAACACATTGTGTGTTCGGAGCTTAGTAAATAATCATGAATTACAAGCTACACCAGTTGGTAAACATGTAAATTCATATAGTTGTTCATTCCAAACAAACCTTACCAAATTTTTGGTCTGTTTGATAAATTGGTTAGTAACTGCCTGTGAGCAGCTGAACTGTGACTGGGCTATAATAAATGACTCATCTATGTAAGGAAGCATCACATTTATTTTTACTTTTTGGAAAAACCTGTTTCCGTGGCCATGTGAGTTTGCTGTGCAACCTCTACTTGTTCCCCTTTGAGACTTTGCTGAGAGCATTTGCTCCAGCTTTCTGAGCCGCTTCTCTATCTCTGGATAGCCAGCATCTGGCCTGCTTTCCTCCCGTAAACTCAAGTGTGCCCGGGAGGCTTAAGCCATCACGTCTGGTGATGAGTAGCTATCATCATAAATGGGATCTTCGGGCTTACTGCCCGTTGTATCCAACAAGCCAAAGTACCTCGCAGGTCCGAAAACCTGTAATCATCAACTGAAAGTTTGAGTGTACCCCAAAAATGGGATGTGGCTTCAGCCACTATCGCTCTCCGTTTCTAACGGGGTACCAAGCGTAATGTGGTTATAACCGTAATCGCTCTCCGCTCGGTCACGGGCGGGTTACTGTAATGAGGCTTCAGCCTATCTCTCTCTTTGGTTTGGCCCGGGCGGTATCCCGGGCGGGTTATTGTGATGAGGCTTCAGCCAACATCGCTCTCCATTTTGCCACTAGCTTTAAAAAAGTAATATGGCCCCAGCAATCACCCCTCGCCGTTAGGCAAAGGCGGCTTAACGTGATGTGGCCTCTGGCAACCTCGCTCTCCGTTCGGTCACGGGCGGCAAAACTGGTGTCGGAGAACGTATTCACCCCGTTCCCAAAACAGGTGTGTAGCCGAATGTAAAATCATAGGGTAACGGTATGGAAGCCAAACCCCAAACGATGTGTAGAGACCAGTATTTCTATCAAGTAACCGAGGATTTTTTTTTTATACCTGATGTGGCTTTAGCCAACCTCGGTCTCCGCTCGGATACTTGTGGGTTAAACGTAATGTGGCTTTAAACCACCACGCTCTCCATTTGCCAACGAGCATCACACCGTAATATGGCTTCACCCAACATGTCTCTACGCTCGCAACGGGCGGCTTAACGGTATGTGGCTTCAGCCATCACCACCCTTCATTCGCGAATGGGTGACAAAATATAATGTGGCTGAAGCTTCAGCCAGCATCCCTCTCCGTGTAGTAACGGTCTTCAGCCAACATCGCCCTTTGTGGTAACATTTGCCTAAACTGGATGTGGCTTTAGCCAACCTCGCTCTCCGTTGTCAAACGGGTGGCCTAAATGGGATGCGGCATGAGCCTACATGTCTCTCCATTTAACGGGCTACCACGTGTCATGTATCTGTGTCGTCATCGGTAACCATGACGTAACGATGACGTCACGTACAGATATGCTAGGATGACGTAAGATGAATAAACAGTTCGATAACGCAGCTCAAGGTGTTCGCTCGTACATTACATGGTGTCAGATGCATAGGAAGAACTCAACGACATGGCGTTAACGGGATTGAAACCCCCGTCTCCTTTGAATGTGGACGAAAACATGGCCATGGAGTGGAGATCGTGGTTGCAGGCATATGAGATTTATGCAACGGCATCGGTGCTTCGTCCAAGTCGGAAAAAGTACAGTGCTGTGTGTTCCTTCATGTGGCTGGTCGGGACGTGCAAAACATTCACAAAACCTTGAAGATCGATGCAGCGAACAAGGATAAAATTGGCCCTCTCATTGATGCTTTTAATGAATACTGCGAAGGTAAATCAAACATTACGGTGATTCGATACCAATTCAACTCATATAACCAAACAGGTGAGAACATTGACGCTTACATACGAGAAGTAAAATCGCGTGTAACACATTGTTGCTATGACAATTTAGAGGAGTCCCTGTTGTGTGATAGACTGGTGTGTGGTGTCAAAGATAATGCATTACGGAACCGTCTATTGCAAACACCGAACTTGTCGTTGGATCAATGTGTTCAAATGTGCAGATTGAGTGAACATAAAGCGGCGCAATTAGTGAATACCGATGTTAGCTCAGAAGAGGGCGTGGCCAGCATTTCTTCTACCAACGGGCGTCGCCATGGTGAAATGACGCGCCCGTCGCAGCATTGGACACCGCCCACGTCAATAAGGTTTCGACAAGCAAGACAACAATCCAGTCAGTGTGATAAATGCGGTTATAATCATCAAAAAGGAAATTGTCCGGCTCGAGGCAAAGAGTGTGATAGTTGCCACAAGCTGGATCACTTTCGTAAAGATTCTTAGGCATGATTGGTTATGTCGGCAAATTCATAAATAACATGGCAGAAATAACTAAACCTTTGCGGACAGTCATAAAGAAAAATGTAGCCTGGCATTGGGATGATCCGCAGATAACAGCGTTTAAGAAACTAAAACAATTGTTAAGGGATGCACCTATCTTAAAGTATTTTGATTGTAAAGAACAAATAACATTGCAAGTGGATGCGTCCAAGCATGGGTTAGGGGCTACTCTTCTCCAGAATGACCAATCAGTTGCAATGGTTTCCAAGGCTTTAGATGATTGTCAAGCCAGTTATGCCGTTATAGAGAAAGAACTCCTTGCCATCTGTTTTGGATGTAAAAAGTTTCATGAATACATTTATGGTAATAGTATAATCGTGCAAACAGATCACAAACCACTAGAATCTATTATGCTAAAGCCCATACATGAACTATCGGCACGGATGCAGCGCATGCGGATGAGGTTGCAAAATTATAATTTAAAAGTAGTCTACACTAAGGGAGCAACCCTTTATTTTGCAGATACTTTGTCCAGGGCACACACATCTAGCATAGAGCCAAACGACCTCTTCGATAAAGACGTTTCGGTGGCTTCCATGGATGTTGATAAGGATATAGTGCAACAGGTTAGATCAGCAACCAAGATGGACAAAACATTGCAGGAAATCATACGTTTGACTCTGAATGGTTGGCCAGACAATAACAAAAAGGTATCCCCAAATATCAGGCGGTTCTATACTTACAGTAGAGACATGACTTACTCTGATGGTTTACTATTTAAGGGTTTACAGATTGTTATTCCTAGGACATTGCAACAGGATGTGTTAAATAAGCTCCATGAATCGCACTTAGGAATCATCAAGTGTAAGCAATTGGCGAGAGACACGGTTTTCTGGCCTGGGATGAACGCTCAAATAGAAGAAAAAATTGCCATGTGTCCGATTTGTCAAGAGTTCAGAAATGCGCCCCATAAAGAACCTATGATAAATCACCCGATAATAGACATCCCATTTTACAAGATAGGGGTGGACTTATGTAAATGATTTAAATTATTTGATCATTGTTGATTATTATACAAAATTCCCAAAGGTTATACATATGCATGAGACTACAAGCAAAGCTGTTATAGTTGCTCTAAAACAGACATTTGCTAGATACGGTATACCAAGGTATGTTGTGTCCGACAATGGGCCTCAATTCAAAAGTATGGAATATCACAATTTCTCTAACAATTATGGCTTTGAACCTATTTATACTAACCCAATGCATTCGCAAAGCAATGGCCAAGCTGAACGGTTTGCAAAAACAGTAAAAAATATATTAAAAAAGGCAAAAACGAGTAATGGTGATATGTATTTGGTCCTGTTGAATTACCGGAACACTACAGTACAAGGTATGGGGGCGTCTCCATCACAATTACTAATGTCTCGCAGATTGAGGACCCGAGTGCCTATGTTAGATGTTCGTCTTAGACCATCTAAATTGACATTGTTGAAACAGGTTCAATCAATTCAAAAACGGTATTTTGATAAACGAGCTGGAAAACCGCTAAAAAAGCTTCAGACAGGTGATATCATAAAACATAAGGATCACAATAATGAATGGAGGGCTGGTAAAATCGTACAAAATAATACGCCTGGACCCAGAGACTATAAAATCGTGAACAATGACAACACAGGGGTACGCCGTAACGGAAAGTTCATATTTAAATGTCCCCCTCCCAATAAAAATATAATGAACAACGATAAACCAGCTCAATTGGAAATTAATAAAGAAAATATGTCCAACACACAGACAGTGAGGAATGGCATAAAGCGGACATATCAGACACGTTACGGTCGGCGTATTTAACAACCAAAAAGGTTGGGTTTTCTTGCATAAATAGACTTTAACTGTTTAAGTAGGTATCCCAAGTGAAATTGTGTATGTGTTTGGAGTTTGATATAAATGATTCCATCTGTTAGTATATGCAATTCGAAACACAATGATACTTCATTTGTCAAAATCGGTCAAGTATTAAGGCAAATACAGCCTTTTTAAATTTTACTAACCATACTTGAAATCGGTCACGCTGCAAAGTCTAAAAGATAGCATTTTTGATGGTCTCCAAAATTTAAAGGGATCACCCAGCTTGCTTCACAAGGCAGAGGTTAAGAGTCCCTGGTCTGTACACAGTGTATATACAGTTACAGGGGCATGGGGTGGCTAGTTTAAAAAATATAGACCTTCAAACTTGGTAAAAATAGCATTTTCCTTGAATTCACCATTTGTGAAATTAGGCCCCAGAGCACTTTTTCGAGTGCGCTGGTGGTAAAGATTGCCACCCAAATTGATTCTTTTTTAATTATCCCGGGCCTATGGGGTAGTGCTAGTAACTCTATTTTTTTTCAAGGCCCCAAACCATGGGGAACAATTAAAATAAATAGGCTGAAAACACCCGAGAGCCAGTTTTGGCAGGTGATAAAACTTGGTGAAAAATCTGGCTTTTTGGAAAAGTTTGAAAAATCACAGAACAAAAACTGTACAATGGAATTGGATGAAATTTTCAGGTGCTATTCATCTTTATCAGATACTTCAATACATCCATAACAACATACATTACAAAACAGTTAAATATTTTATAAGTGAGGAGAAAGAATGCACATTTTACCAAAATCATGAAAAATTTTGAGTTTGAAAAAATCGCAAGAAAAAAACCCTTCAACAGAATTGCATGAAACTTTCATGTATCCTTCTTCTTTATCAGTTTAGTTGATTAGTGCCCCCTTTTAAGTGTTTTACTAACACTATTTAGGTTTTTGTATTTTACGAATTTTGCAAAATAATTTTATATCTCCTGTGGGTTCCGCACCAATGCCTCTGACATCTCACTCTTGACTTCAATCACCTGACCTATGAAGAATTCTTCATCATACGCCACAGCAACCCACACACCTTGGTTTGAAAATTTGAAATTTATATCAACTTCAGTGTTGCTCTCTGCATCAGAATCACCCACCCATTCCATGTCTCCATGTCGTTCGACCAGACATCATCTAGATTTATTCCCTCACTTTTTTCACTGACACCATTTGATTCACCAGAATCACTGTCACTGTTTAGCCTTTTTCTTTTATTTGGGCGAGAGGTGGAGCTTGAGTTAGGAGTAAGTTCTACTAGATGAGTGGGCACAGGCAGACCAGACTTCTCAGACAAAAAAACACATGAAATCATCTTTCAATTTGTCTATAGTTTTGGAACCAACAACTAATCTTGGATCCTTGTGGCCAAGTACCTTAGTGCAGTAGCCCAATTCAGCATGGAGAATTGCTTTCATGTCTTTCTTCAATCTTACACCAGACAAAACATTGAGAACATCTTTTATTTCTGGTGTCATGAATTTGTAAAACCTCTTCTAGATTTTTTTTACCAGGGAGTTGAAGTGAACCATTTTGTCCCCAAGATTCAGCCATTTTCAACAGGTTATCTGCATGCAGTTGGGGTACCTAGTAATAAGTACTACTACCACATAGGTATCCCAAGTGATTTAAAAAAAACAAACAGGTTTGAGCTTGATTTAATGGATTTCACTTGTTAGGATATTGAATTTGAAAGAACATGACATTTCATTTGTCAAAATTGATCCAATATTAATGCTAGATATGGACGTTTTTAGGTTGTTACTCTATCGGTCCTGCTCAAAGCTAAAAAGCTAAAAAAAAATATTATAGCTCCCAAAATTAAAACTAGGGAGATGAGCAGTGGAAATGAGGAAGACCAGTTCTCCTGCTTAAACTACTAATGTACCCAAAAAAAATATAAAAAAAATAAAAAATAATACCCCCCATTTTTAGTCATTAAATCGCCGTGCGCATGAGCGCCGATAATTATGATTGGACAGGAAATTAAATTCTCTTTAATTCAATACCAACTTTTAATGGTTTTAAAATTATATTTTCAGTAGAAAATAGCACTTAAAATGGAAATTTTTGTAACTTCAAATTTCAATCAATTTTTTTGCATTTTCTCTAAAATTAAAACATATACAGTTTTATATGAATGGAAAGCTCAGAATCTCACCTATCTAGGGGTATTAGTACCTTTTTCCTGGGTACTTTGATCAACAAATGGCGTTGTTGCACAAATTGGATGTACACTAGCTAATTCTACTAGGGATACCATGACACATCTCCACCTGGGAATTTACATGGTTTGAGAGTGAAAAATGGGAGTTGGTGGTAGTTTTTATTTAGCTATATCAGTCTTATTTATTTGAATAATAAAATGAATCCAAGACCAGGTTAAAGGTAAGAGAACAAAGGTTGTTTCTGCTGTAATACATTTGTAAAAATCCTTTGTGGTTTGTTTTGCCAAGGTGTTGAAGTGGAGCATTTTTTGACAGAATTTGGCATATTCAACAAGTAATCAGCCTGGGTTTGGGGTACCCACTTTAAGTTAACTCAAGATTAATTATCCTGTTGGGATAAATGTATTGCCATAAAAGAGCGATGAAGATAGTGCCGACCACATGTGTGTTCATAGCGTATCAATATGAGTATCAATAACATGTCCTTTGCATGTTGCCAATTTTCCATTGTCATTAAGGTGGTGTGCAAAAATATGGATGTTAAATGTGTTATAATATCTATACCATAAGGCCATACGGATAAGTAAAGGATTCATAGATTAGGCTAGGTAAAGTAGTTATTAAATTTAAGACACTCTTGTTCTGTTACATTCCTCAATATCAGTATGAGGAAATACATCATTATAATAAGTGTTTCCATGGAAAGGAGATGTCATGTATCTGTGTCATCGGTAACCATGACGTAACCATGACGTCACGTACAGATATGCTAGGATGACGTAAGATAAATAAACAGTTCGATAACGCAGCTCAAGGTGTTCGCTCGTACATTACACCACGTAACATGGTTTTTAAACCATCGGCTCTATCCGCTTGGTGACGGGCGGGCTACCGCGACGAGGCTTCAGCCAACATCGCGCACTTCAATGGCTTTCCCGTCCCGATGCAACCAAACCTAATGGTCGGTCTCCGCTTCCAGGTCGGAAGGGATTATGGCCTCGGGCTGAGGCGACGGCAAAGCCGTCAACCCCTAAAAGGAGTGACAGTCCTCCTCCGGGTGATCCGCAGCAGCTGACACAGTGGGCAGGACCTTGTTCCACTTCGTGGCCATCGGTAGTCTGTAACGACTGTGTTACTATAAACCGGTATCAACTCAATGTGAACACATAATTGTGACGCCAGGTGGAACCTGGGTTGAGGATGTATTTGGTACTGAGTAACGTATTTACACCATTCTCAGTACAGGCGTGGTAAGCTAAGTTTATGCCGTAGGTGTCTGGTATCGAAACCCACCATACGGGGAGTCGGCCTTGAGACCGCCCACTCTCTCTGTTCCGTACACTTCTCCCTCCCACGGCTTCTGT
The DNA here is from genome assembly GCA_030323885.1 of Branchipolynoe longqiensis. Lineage (NCBI taxonomy): Eukaryota > Metazoa > Annelida > Polychaeta > Phyllodocida > Polynoidae > Branchipolynoe > Branchipolynoe longqiensis. Next base: position 101,818,627 of record CM059188.1, on the reverse strand, counting down.
GCCAGCAAGTTGGAGAAAATGCATTTTGTGAAGTTTCATGATGGTGTAAGGTCGAAAAGGTATTTTGCTAGGTCCCCAAAGTTTCAGTGTTAAGATCAATCATATCAATGACAACCGAAAATCCACAAATATGTCACTAATGTGTGCATTTACTTTTGTTTTCATTTGTGGAATCGACAGAGCAGATAGGCATCTACTTAACCTGACAATTTCATTTAGATATCTCGATTATTTAGGAAGTTATAACAAAAGATTCCTAAATTTTTAAATATATAGGTTTTGGGTCACACACTTGTAATGCTAAAACATTAAAACAAAGGAAGAAAACTTAACATTTCATGGATATATATGACAGTTATACTAGACTTACTTGTAAGTTGACGTATTACTGAGATTCTTATGAATCTTAAGGATGAAAGTAGAACTACAATGGACTCATGGATATACTCATTACACAATGAGAAATTCCTATAATCTTTCTGAATCACTAATGTATTCATTTACTTTTATTTTAATGGTGTAAATCCTCCAAGTCACTCACTCACTTTTATTTTAATGGGTGGAATCGACAGTACAGATAGTCATCTACTTACACTGAACAATTCAGTGAGATATATCAACTATTAAGCAAGTTAGAACAAAAAATGACTAAATATCTAGATTTTGGGTCACACACTTGGAATGTTAAATAAAGCCTTAAAACAAAGGCAGAAAATTAACCCTCATTACCGAAATTGAAATAGCTCTAGCACCCTTAATAATCAACCCATTGACATGATTGTTGGATTTTCTTGTATGGTTTTCAAAGCTCTTTCCAACAATGCAATCCATTTTCAGATTGGTGTGGTTTGAAAACATTGTTATGTACACACAAGTTGATATTTATATCAGTAATTTTTTCACGTGAAAAGGTAGAAAGCAGAAGTACAATACTTATGAGGTGCTTTCCCCATTTAAAAATAACACAGATAGATTTGATTAGTATGACAAAACTGAACAGAGCATCCTCACCACATGTGATGGGCTCTGATGGTGGAATCACCGACTTGGCCTGAGCATATAGCTCAAACACTCTAATCACTAATCACTTCAAGTTATACCATAGTCACATAGAAATAATAAGCAATTCCATAATGATAATGGTGAAAGGGATGTGTTACTGTTAGGGTTAGGGCCAAAGTCCCGGTAGACCGCACGCTAAAGACTTAGTAAGTTTAAAGTAGCACATTTACATTAATTGTATTAAATGGTTAAAATGATGGAATGGGCGTGGATTAATCACTATCAATTATCATAAGTTGCAGTGCTATCTTTGTCTTCTATTATTTTCGATGGAGATATAGAAATATCTCCGCCTGATTGTTCCCTTCCTGCTTAGTGGGATCATTGAGACAAATAACGAGAGACATCCTTAATAATCTCGCTAATTAAATTATTTGCCAATAATCTGGTTCAACTTCAATTAAAAGTCAACTGGAAATGTCAAAACGTAAATAAATACAAGATAAGTATAAGCATGGTTTCATGAAGATTCAACACGTACTGTTCATCTAATGGTGTATTTAACATTTTCACAAGTAGCGAACATATATTTCTATTCTTTTAACAGACAATTACATATTAAAACATGTGACAGGAAACGTCCCACGCCAGGGCAAAGCTGCTATAACAACACAGACAACACCGTCATTGTCAATAGCGAGGGCGACGGACTAGAATTAAAATTGAGCGAGCTCACCATTTGATGACTGTTCAGGCATTTTACTGGACGGACACTCCTCTCCAGTTATTAAACAGTCCCCTAACATCGGACTTTCGAGGATTTTCCACAGTTGTCAGGTGTTTTTCTTTATTTTGAAGGAACACACTTCCAATTGTTGACAACAAATTGACCCTTCCCCGAGACGTCCAATTTGGCGGGAACGCGGGAAATTTCTAATGAGGTCAAGGCAGTGAACGAAGTTCTATGCGTTAGTTGGATGCAAAATGGAATATATTTGAGCAAATATTTTTTTTTAAATCCCAAAACATCTGATATTTAATGTTATATCAATTATTCGACAAAAGCATTCACTAGCCAATGACCCACAGCGTTTTAATAGTGTCAGAATTGTGGGGATACCCATGCGCTGTCGAGACTACATACACCTACCGACGTTAAGGTTTGCTTTGCGATATTACAGATCTCGTCTGCGAAGGGATCTCCCATCCTGCCGACCAATCGCACATCGTCTTTTATTCACCCCACCACCACTGTGACGTCAATGTTGGGATATCCTTGTCAAAAGTGCGGTTGTCAGTAGACGGGGATTATCTATTCTTGTTTAGCGTAAGCCTGGATATATATTTTCGACACCGGGGACTATTCTATACGAACTTTAAAGGAGTAAAGCAGGCATCATGTCGCTTGCAGGCTTTAGAAAGCAGCTAAACAAAGCCAATCAGGTGAGTAAATCTCAGGGTCGTGACCGTCAGAATCCATCTAAACGGCTCTGTGCTGGTGACGGGCTTTACTCGCTCAGTGGTGGGTGTGTTTTGACAGGCGAGCTATCGTTCACTGACTTGTAATTCGCGAATAGATCAGTAGTTTGCTAAGTAATTCGATGTTGATGTACATTTGGTGTTGTGCGTAGATTGATCAAAGTGTACTATGAAATGTGACATGAACGTTCCAAGATGCATTCTACAGATTTCATCGATTGCGAGTGAATCATTGTGACCGGTGTCGGATCATCATAATAGAATATTGATACTATCACTGATAGGCCTATACTATACTATAGTATAGTTACACTAGTGTCTACAGTTGTGAACGGTGGAGAAGGGATTTTTCCCGATCTGTCAAATTGCGCAAGCAATGCTTGAGCTTCCCTATAGTATAGAAAATTGGGTGAAGCTTTGTTACATGACGAGCTAAATATTTAAGCAACAAGGTTGCTTATGATTTCTATCACAAAGTCAAAGTCGTTGGCAACTCCAAGATCAAATACTAACCACACCTTTCAAGACACTCACACTGACACTGTCACTGACTTTATCCGTTGATTCTCGTTAATCATTGCTTCGATTTGTACCCATACAAATGATACATAAATACACATAAAAATACTTTTGGAACATATTGTAGCTAATCGTAGTGGCACTCTTTGGTTTTGTTACAATATTATATAATTCCATCCCCATATTACTTTTCAAATCACTAAATATCTTTCTCTAACTTTATTGAAGCAGGTCTAGACACCCATCTACTTAGGCTACTATCAAAGATAACGCTAACAAAAATGAAACCCTATAATTGAACTATCCTTTTGCAAAAGTGATCATCACTATGCGAGTATCTCAGTATGCCACATTGCCGTCATTGGCAACAAATACACATCCTAGCTGGACAACACTTGAGCAGCTCTTTATTACCACCAATCAGTTAATACTTATTGGAGTGTAACCGCGTGTTACTAGCCCAATTGTTCCTAACACAGCAAGGACATTAAAGAAAGACAAACAAGTCCCTTCCCGTAGGTACACATACACGTAAATCTAAGCTAAGCATTAGGCACATCAGCTACGCCTTCCACATCCTTCCCGCAGATTGTATTGACCGATACTAATAATTTTAGTTCAAGGTTTTGCCACATGGGGCATAGCACGTTACGTTCGTAGACAGCGTAGAGCAAGAGGAGTGTCAGTATAGTAGATGCACTAGTAATTTGTGACAATAAGATACATTCATTAGCCATAATGTCTCTTCATAAAGGGAGTCCGATGAGCCACTTATCTGCATTAGGGATACTGTTAGAAGCTTAAGTGAGCTGCTTTTGGTCGGTCGGTCAGTGCATGTAATTCAATTCAATACTTTATGCTGTAAAAAGAACAATGTGTAATTTCAAGGAGAGAAAGCTAGAACGTAAAACCTGACTAGACAAACGAACAATTAGCGAGGTTAACACTTCGCAAAAAATTAAAACTGCATGCAGAAAAAACTGGGGGGAAATTCTGTTTGGTATCACTCATTACACTACGTTTATTAAACCTTTCTTGCTGTCTGATGGTGTTTTTATTTTTTTTACAATACTGGTTTGATTTGATTAACATAATTTCATTTCTCAAATCAGCTGGAAATCTACGATTCTGAAATTACCACAGTGGCCCCTTATTTCCATGATCTACACTTGTTACACAAATGTCAAGGGCAGAATGAATTGAGGGTCTACCTTCCCTTTTGATAGGTCATGGGCGAGTCAAACCAATGACGTAAAAATTGAGGCCTAGCCTGGAGTTCGGCATTACTATGATAGAACAAGGAGCAGTGGATTAAGGGAAACCACTTATCCACGATTTAAATTTCCCTACTTAATCAACTAATGTACCCCCTCCCCCAAAGTAAATAAAAGGAAGACACAAAAAGAACCTATGACAATAGTCTGACATGCCCCACTCTACCTTCCACACTATATCTCAATGAATGAAAAATAAACCTAGAATTGGTTGGCTATTCATCCTTATATTAAGCTCACTGTCTTTATGAACATTCATGAGATGCGAATAGCTATTTTTTTTTATTTTTTTTTTTACTAAATGTATTTTATTCAGCGAATAATGTCTTTTGTCAGCGCCAGAGCACTGGTCTTCCGGCCGTTAATTACAATTTGTTGGTACATAAATGACAATATCAGTTGCAATAATAACCACATGAAAAACCTGTTCGATAATAGAAGCATAATATAAATTGACTATTTGTCGTAATAGTAAACTGCATGCAATTCCAGTTCAACATATGTATTATGCACTTGGTAAGCATGCATCACTAAATGTACAAGATGACTCTAGAATTGTGTTTAAACACTTCTTTCTTCCTTTGTTTTCTCTCTTCTCTTTTCAAAAAGATATAACATATCTACAATACACATATATATATACTATATTGCAAATATGCAAATCAGTGGATCCAATCACCAATACCAAATGCGGAAACCTGGCCATTTTTTTAAAATTAATTTTTTTATCCCATCACGAGTGTTCCGTTCTGTGTGGCCTAATGATGGGATCGCGGTCTGAGATTGCAGTGGGGACTTACATCAGACAGGTATGTATTTAGAAATAGTATGCTGCCGAATGGCTATATGAACCATGATTCTGGCAATTTTTAATTCAAATGGCCCAAACCAGTAAAGCGAATGATTGACAGGTCAGTCAGCATAGCCACTTTCTCCACGGTGTTTATAAACAACCACCACCACATTGCCAGGAAACACATGGTGTCACTCAGTAAGTATTCTAATTGGTGGGCACAAGAGAGAGACATAACAATATCAACACTGCAAGAAATCTCATGTTATCTGAAATAGGACACCTGTTCAAAAAAAGGGTGGGGGAGGACCAGTCTTAATTGGGAACCGGCCGGTTCATCTTGAGACCTTTCATTTAAGGATTGCATTCACGCACATGAAGTTATTAAAGTGTTCAGGAATCCTGAATTTATTACAAACCACTTTGTACATGTGATTACAGGTCGTAGAATTTAGCATGGAGAAACCAGAGTTTAACTCCAAGGAAGTAGTAATTATATATATATCATTCCTGGCATTATTTATAACACTATTGCCTGTATCAGGGATGAAAGATCTCCGCGATTCCGCGGATTTCCGGGATTTTTCAATCCTGCAGCACCATCAGCGTATACTAATATGTGGTGCTGAGACCGCATCACTATCATCATACACTACTAATATTAATAAATGCTCCAAGCGCCACAGCACTATAAGCGTACACTACTAATACATGCTTCAAATGGTGCAGCACTATCAGCGTATACCAATATATATGTAACCTAACTTCCGGGAATTCTCCGCGATTCCCTGACAATGCTAAACCTATAGGAGAACATCAGCATTTCCGCTTTTTTTCCCCGGAGAGCACTTTCATCCCTGCTGTATGACGGCTAGATGATTTCCTCGAATTACAAGAAATATATTGCAATATCGCAAATCTCAATGCATTGCTACATCATGTAGCAGTGGCCGTACCTGCTTGCAACAGTCGGAATGGCGCATGCAAATATATAGGACTGAACCGGAATGAGGAAGACCAGTTGTCCACATTTGAAATTGCCATTAGCTGCTACAGTTTTTTTAAGGGTCAATCCCATCACCCCTTTTGGTTTGGAACTCAACTAAGGTACCGGCAGCAAATTTAAAGATATGCATAGGGTGATATATTTCTATTCCTTCTTTTAGACATTGTAATTTACAAGCCTAAATCCAGTATCAGGAGGTCTATATCTATTATTGTTTTTGAGATAATCAAGTTTTGAGATTTAATATATAAGAAAATGTGTTAATAATGTAGTAGTCTGCGCTGACCTCTCAGGCAAGTAACTAAGGTAGTGTGGTGATATCCGGGAGCCTAGATGGTGTAATGGTTAGCACACTGGCTGGAATGCAAAGAGATGTGGGTTCGAGTCCTGCTGTAGGCACAATATTTCCCATTTACATCACCCCCATGACACTGGTTGCCGTGACCATGATTAGCTATGCGCTGTATGGTTATTGAACCTACCCTGTGTATGTATGTGTTAGTGCATTGCCTGTATGCATGTAATTGTAAGCATTAAAAGACTTACAATTTCAGGGGGACGAGTGTAGTAGTCTGCACTGACCTCTAAGGCAAGTAACCACATAGACAGGTAGACGTGGATAGTGTGGTGATATCAGGGAGCCTAGGTGGTGTAATGGTTAGCACACTGGCCCGGAATGCAAAAGATATGTGGGTTCAAGTCCCGCTCTAGGTGCAATATTTCCCATTTTCATCACCCCCACGACAATAACTTAATAATAATATTGGATTAAAAGTGGAACTTTGACAATTTATAACAACAAAATGATTCTGATTTGGCCAAATAACAATTTTCAAGGCATGGTATTTTCTTGGGAAACTGCAGCAAGACTAAATAAATGCGAAATGGTTCACATATTCATAAGAGTGTAATAGTCTTTTTTTCAGACCTCTATCTCTAGAAAATCAAAAGATGTTTGAATCCGAAAATGTGAAAAAGTGTAATTGTTTGATATAAACAGCACATGTAATTTACATACTTCAATTTTTCGATATTTTAAAGCTCATTGCAGTTTAACAATCTTTTGAAATTTATCCATACCAAATCTTATTAGGTTTTAAATATTTTAAAATTCAGTACATGGTTTCAAACTTTAAAAAATAATTTATATTGCAGAATTTGCCCATATTGACTTTTTATTTCACCTAGGACAAACTTGTGCCGAGAAAGATAAGCTCATTACGCTTCCTTTGATAACATTTATGACCTTTCATGGTGTAGCACAAGGAAGTGTGAGCCAATTAAAGATAGCTTATTTTTAGAGTCTGTTTGATTTTGACCAGTGGTGAGGGAATATAAACTAAACACTGTCATAATGCAAATGGATTTGACTTACGTCCAAGCTTACTATATTGAATCCAACAACAATATCATATAGAACATGTTGATCTTTTAGGTTGTGCAATCTCATAAAAATCAAATGCATCCAGAAATAGTTATGATCATGTGAATATTGATGACAAAAAAGCACCATTCCTGGATTTGTTCATGCTACCAGTACCTACTATCACTGTCTGTGCTGTCTATTAAGGAGAGGGTTAGTTATGACGTTTTGGAATGGGGCTTGGCATTTAAACAAATTTATAATAAGGAATGAGGAAAATAATGTGGTTGATTGTGGTGTTTTTTTAATTGCAATTGGAATTGTTCAAAATAAAAATATAATACGAAGTTCTCTTTGGAGAATTGGGCACATGATGCTCTTCTGTATGATAATAAAAATGCTGTTCTCTATTTACTGAATTGTAGGAATGCACATTTTTATTACAATTTAATTGGTGAACACCATCAGTCTGTATGCTGGTATAAATCACTGTTTTACGGAGCATGGTCATTATTATTAACTTACTTCTCCACCGGACGCGGTGGCCGAATTGGTAGAGCGCAGGCTTCCCATGTGGAAGGTTGGAGTTTGAATCCCAGGCCAGTTAACCCAATGACTTATCAAATTGATACTTTTTGCTACCTAGCCTGGCGCTCCGCATTAATATGATAAGACAAGGAGGTAGCCAGGTCAAAGAAAGTGGTTGACAACAATGGCAAGGAATACACCTTATTCCTTCCTTCCAAGCATGTCAAAGGACAAGACGAAGATGTTTGGAGGACAGCTCCAGTACTTGTTCAAGCAAGTGGAGACAGGGAGCAAGTGTGGCCCGGCCCTGTTCAAGAAAGCCAGGCAGGATTTTCGGAACTGCCAAATCGGACAGCGGGGCAGCCGCTTCATGACTGGCGAAGGCTATCAGGCCAGAGGAAGGTGTCAGAGGCAGTCCTTCGGCTGGAACAACGGGAACCAGTCCTTCAAGAGGGGCAACACATCGCAAAAGCCGTTACCCCGTCCTGCAAACAAGTAGCAACACAGACTACAGTGAGCGCATTTACCGTGGGTAATTGAGCTAATTGCTTGTCGGAATGGAGCGGGATCATGGACAATTTAACTCTCCTCAGCCTGGCCTGAGGGGTTTGTACTGCTTATGGAGGAGCCTATGCAAAATCCAGTTGCCTTACAGATTTGATGCTTCTGAGAGGGAAGCATTGAATGAGGAAGTCTTACGATTTTGTGAGAAAGGGGTGATAGAGCCAGCACTGCATGTTCCAGTCGAGTTTATCTCAAATACTTTTTAGAGACCCAAACCTAGTGGGGACATTCGCCTGATTTTGGATTTAACAAGGTTAAACAAACTGGTGGAGTATAGGCACTTTAAGATGTTTTCAATAGGCACAGCTAGAGATTTGGTTACACACGACTCCTGGCTGGCCAGCGTTGATTTCAGAGATGCATACTATACAGTCCCAATTTACAAACCTGATCGCAAATTTCTCAGTTTTATTTGGACGGGTGTGCTTTATGAGTTTACTTGGATGCCGAATGGCCTAGTCTGCGCTCAACATATTTTTACAAGATTATTAAACCCTATTTTCTCTCACATGGCTAGGAAAGGACATTTACTTTTCCCTACATTGATGATTCGTTTATTGTAGCACAAACACATCATTGTCAGATAGTAGTAAATGAGCTCTGTGCCACTTTTCAGAAGTTAGGTTTCTACATACATGCAGAAAAATCAGTGTTAAAACTTAAAAAGGAATTGAAATTTCTGGGGTTTGTCATTGACACCACAGCGATGACCATTTTATTAATGACACAGAAAGTCGAAAAATTTACAACTATGGCAAACCAATTACTTAGTTTGGATAAACCAAAGATAAGACAGGTGGCAGTTTTGATAGGGCTGCTGATAGCGTGTACTCCTGTGATTCTATATGGCAAAGCCCATATAAAATCTCTAGAGATAGATAAGAATTTAGCTTTGGCTAGGACTAAAGGCATATGACCATTTCGCAAGAGGGTCTACAGGATATCATGTGGTGGCTTTCACACATAGTCAATTCACCCAACCCCATTAGAATGGGCGAACCCAATACGACAGTTACGACTGATGCTTCGCTAGAAGGATGGGGGGCTCATAGAGACCAACAAGTGACATCTGGGCGATGGATGGAAGATGAAATCTCTGACCACATAAATGTACTAGAGCTTAGAGCCATTTATTTAGGGTTAGGTAGTCTAGTTCACCTCCCGATAAATCATGTAAGGGTACTAACGGACAATACAACAGCTATGGCGTATATACGCAATATGGGAGGAACTCGTTCCAAACCATGTAACCGGTTAGCCAAACTAATTTGGGACTGGGCAGAGGAACATGACATATGGCTAACAGTAGCGCATATCCCAGGCAGTCAGAATACTTTGGCGGACAGGAAAAGCAGGCATTTCCATGATCATCTAGAATGGTCGTTAAATCCCAGTATTTTCGATTTCAATTGTCAGGCATGGGGCACGCCAGATATTGATTTGTTTGCATCACAAAACAACAGGAAGTTACCGATATATATGTCTTGGCATCCAGAACCAGAAGCCTGGAGGATCGACGCATTTTCTATGATTTGGAATAATAATAATAAATTTTGTTACATATTTCCACCATTCAGCATTATCAGCAGAGTGGTCCGGAAAATCAAGATGTATCACTCGCACGCAGTACTGATAGTACCGGAGTGGGACACAACCATGGCTAGCAGCAGTGAAAGTAGAAGCAAAAGACATGCTCAGGTTTCCACGAGAAAGGAACAACCCACAAAATCAAGGACCACTAACAGTCCACGGAGACATGTCAAGGACCATCCCCCCCTTTTGGCATTCCTTTTTTAAGGAAACATTTAGAACAATATGGATTAGACAAAATTACACAAGAACGACTTATTTCACACGCCTGGAGAAAAGGAACGGTGAAATTATATACAAGCTATTTAAAGAAATGGGGCATTCATTGTTTGCTTAAAGGAGTTAAGCCATTGCAACCTACAATAGCCCAGATTGTAAGAGTTTGAAGAATGTTAGAAGATGAAGGTTGGGATTTGGTGCAATTAATGCAGCAAGATGTGCACTTTCAATCATTCTACCAAGGAGAGATGGACACACGATTGGGAAACATCAGGTAGTGCACTGGTTTATTAGGTCGGTATATGAGAGAAGCCCACCTAAACCCAAATATAATAGGTTTTGGGATGTGTGAGTAGTGCTTAAGTTATTCAAATCATGGCCTAGTAATAAACATTTACCAATGAAGGAACTAGGATTTAAGTTAGCAGTGCTATTACTGCTCGTGACATGGCAAAGAGGCCAAACAATTGTAGCATTGTCTCTGGTTGGACCAGAGATAGACGACAAGGAGGCAACATTCGATTTGGAGAATTACTAAAGTCGAACCGTACAGGGGACCAACTGTCCACGGTACATGTAAATAGTTTTCCAGATGATCGACGTATTTGTGTAGTGTCAGCCATTCATCATCATCATGCTGTTGGTTGCGATGCGGCAAAGACTGCTTTCATTACTTGACTGCCGCTCTCCATTTAGCTCTGTGCTGTGAGAGTGATGTCCACGAGTCGGTCTTAATGTCTCTCACATATCATGAAAGCTGCCTGCAAAAGTGTTGAAGTGCTGCTGGCTTTTGCAAGTTACCAGCGGCACTCTCTCGGGGAGCAAATAGAGGTTTCACACCGGCAAGAACATGTCAAGACAGGCGCAAAACTATTTGTCCCTGCAGTGGCTGGTCGGGAGATGTTGGAAGTTCCATAAATCAACCGCCCTTGATGCTGCCACAGTGACATGGTTTTCTGTTTAGAGTTTGCTCCCTTAGCCTTCGGTTCTGTCAAGAACCTGTACCACAAGGCAGTGGTTTACAACTCTGCATGGCAGGGGCGTCAAACTCCCTGAGGTAATGCAGAACCTGCAATACCTGCATACCAAGGTGTCAGCCATTAGGGCGTATATATCCAAGTCACGTGGAATAAGGAATTCCAGACAGCTTTTGATAAGCTCTATTAAGCCGCATGAGGCTATTTCGAGAGACACACTCGCAAGATGGACCATCAAGGTACTTAATGGGGTGGGCGTCAATACTGGACGCTATGGATCCCGCTCAAAGAGGGGGGGCCATGGTCTCTAAAGCAAGACAATTAGGAATCTCAGTGAAGAGAATCCTGGCGCATGCCAGCTGGAAGACGGCTAGATGGTTTGCAAAACATTACAACAAAAGACTAGAAAAGTCAAGCAGCCTGGCGACTAGCTTACTCACCAAATAAAAAGACGGGTGAGAAACACAAAATTCTATTTTGCTACTAAAACATTTTATGTTGAAGAATAGTAAAAAGGATAAAAATGAGATTACATAAAGGTGCCCCTGGGCTATGAGTAGCCAGGGGCGTAGTACCGAGGTAAAATAGTATAGTTATACGAATCTTAACAGATTGGGTTGGTTCGTTTATTCGACTCCGGGCTGCGCGATAAATGCCAAAGGGAGCCGAGCGACTCCCACCCAAACCAATCAAGCTGTCTAGGAGCACAAGGTGGCTGCAACCCTCATGTCGTCCATAAACCGGACAGATAAGTTTTTTTTAGATATGCGTAAACTGTCTCGGACACCCAGTCCCCCCGTACCTTAATTTCCTCTACCGTGGCCCCACATAAGGCTAAAAAGGTGCAGCCACCTCGGCGAAGTGAATGTGATGATAAGTCGTCGACATCCATACCTGCCCTTGCTGCAAAGGTCTTTAGAGTCTGCTGGTAAATAGCATATGTCATCGGTGTAGAGTCGCCCGACCCATCAGGAAGCCTGAATGCTTCCTCTCCGGGTCCAGCGGGGAGCTGGGTGAAGTGCAGTTCAACCCAGTGGACTGCACACATCCCAGGGTCGGCACAGCGAGCAACGGGGACTTCCAATAGTCTCTCAGCGAACTGAATGGTCTTACTTTTTCTAATCGTTATCACCATGCCCCAGTCAACAAATTTAAAGTCCCCCCTCCGAAGAGTTGAGTCCGAGAGGGTGACCTGCGCCTTCCGCAGAAGGGCTCTAAAGGAAAGTAGTATAGCCGCCCTCCACGATGTATGGCCCGGGGAGGAGCGCAGCATAGCAAATATCTTCCTGATCATAGAAGGAAGCAGGGGCCTGGCCCGGCGTGGGGCATCCCCCTTGACCCGCTTAATACCCCTTAGTGTAGAAGAGATAATGAAACTGTTGTAGTCAATCGGCTGAGCACCAGTCTGTTTTAGAAAGTAGTTTAAACCGCTCAGGTAATTAGTGATTGAGCTATACTTCATAGAGCGGGCGAGCCAAGTTGCGTAAAGGGCGACTTGCTCATCCGAACATGGCACAGCACAGGAGCCCGAGTAGAACTAAAAGTCTCTACAAAGTCCAAGTATCTCTTGACTTGGACAGCCCTTGTTGTTACCGAATTTGGCGCGTAGAACTGCTCCTGAAAGCTCTTTTGCTCCCTTCTCAGCTGAGACCTTTCTGTAAGAGAATAGAGTATGAAACAGTTTAGCCCTACAGCAGAGCAACCCCTCCGGGTCAGCATCTAAAATCCTGGTGTTGCTAGCACTGTCATCGAGGCGGCTCAGGGAGTCACAGATAACGTTATCATTACTACGAATGTAAACAGACTTGAACTCAAAATTCCTCCCCACCGCCATCAAAACAATCTCCTGAGATAATACATGATCCCCCCAGATCTCGATCTGCCTGTGCTCAAGGCGGCCTGAACGACAGCACTATCAGTAACCATAACGACAGTTGCATCAGCCCAATTATGTGACCACCTATTGCAGGCGGCATAGACCGCAGCCATCTCCCTAATATTTATATGAGAAGAAGCTACATGGCCCTCGGGACTCACGTGATGGTGACCCACGTAGCCAGCAAGCAATCTATCGTCCGCCTCAACAAAAGAGCCGACCAGCCAGTCGTTACCGAGAAGAGCACCAAGGCCCCATCCAGATGCATCACTGTAGGAGGCAATGAGGGGGGCAAAACGGCCCAGAATTTTGGCCTTGCCATTAAACTGGGCGGAAAATGTGATCCACCATTCGAGATCTTCGCGTACCCCCTTAGTTAGCCTAACCCTATGGTGGCCCTCCTTGAGTGCTGCCGACATATCGAATATCCTCCTAGTAAAAGTTCGCTCGCCCCTGATCACCTTTGCACAGTGGGCTAGGATTCCACCAACCTGTTCGAGCTCCCTCTTTGAAGCTTTCTTCCGATCCCTCATTGTTCCCAGTGTCAGTCTCATTTTATCCAACTTATCTATAGGATGGGTGAGTTCCAACTTGTCCGAATTATTGATGATTCCAAGGAACCGAACTCTCCGTCCAGTCTTGCTCACCTTCTTATAGCTGACATAAAACGCCAACCTGCGGATAATGCCTAGAACTAACCTCTGGGCCCGCATGGCCTCAAACTCACTCCGACCTAAGACACAGAAATCATCGAGGTAATTAATGACTCGAGTAACGCCGCCCTCCCTTACAGCACATCTTACAATAAGGTCTGAGATTTTAGAAAATATGTAAGGGCTAGAGGAAAGGCCCATGCTAAGTCTATTGTCTAGGTAATAGGCTCCGTCATCACCAAGCGCCCTAGCGATAGCAAACCCCTGACGAGGCCTGTCTCAAGGATGAATGGAGACAGCTCTATAAGCATCCTTAATGTCTATGGTAGATAGAAAATCATCTCTCTCCATGCAGTCTGTAACGTTATCAATGCTTTTATAGCTGGAGGTAGTGGCTATGCCATGTGTGTACTGGTTGACAGAATTCCCTTTTGGCCTGCTACAATCGACGACGGTCCTACCACCGCCATCGTCTTTCGGTACGACAAACACCGAATGTGTGCACTGAGGCTTGTCGTGGAGCCTGGATATATTCCCATCGGCTAGCTCTGCGTGAAACTTCTCAAAAATTATCTCGCGCTCCCAGATGTTCCTAGCCTTCCTCTCCCTGGTGTTATAGGAGGTAGCACACTCATCATTTATTACCCTGAAACTGAATACCACTCCTAGCAATAGAAATATAGCGCCGGGATCGTTATCTCCCCTAAAGAATAGTTCTACAACAAATCTACAAGGCTTCAGCTGGGAGCGGTTTGCTGCAATAAAGTGGGTACAGTCACAATTGCCCTCAAAACATGATCGATATACTTCAAATTGGGATTTGTTACCGTCTATCCGCTCTGACAGCGATACCAATATGTGATCTCCCACATCCCGAATGTGCAAATGACCCTTGGCATCTTCTATATTAATGGTGCCCCATAATGTAAGTTTCTCATTCCCTCCCTCCTGTACATTGGAATAAAAACTATCAGCAATGGTATCGATGGGGACGGTTTGGTCGCAGTGACCATCGGCTCGAGTGTCAATCACCCCTCCGTCTGCCATGTCACTATTGACAACCATGTCCTCATTAAGGTCCACTTGTGTCTCTCCGTCATGAACGGTGCTGCCGCTCTCTGCGGCGATGTTGGTCGATGTATATGTGTCATCGCATGTGTTGCTGCTCCTACTCCTAGCGTGTATTTGCCTCTGGACACTAACTAGGGCACAGTCCTCCTTGTTGCTTGCCCTAAGCTGGCGACCTAACCGTTCAGCAACATCTCTGTTGACAGTCTCCCTGTCAACATCAACCCCCCTGATGACAGTCTCCCTGTCAACAGAGTCCCCGATCAAAACACCTAATTTGTGTTGGCTCGAGGGCTCGTGCTCCGCTGCCACAGAACTTGCTCCCGCAAGTCTTGTGAACTCTTCCTCACAAAGTCACTCTTTCCACTTATAGTGTTTGTGCCCCTTTCCGCCGCACTTCGAGCAGGTGTGCCTGAACCTGCACTCGTCCTCCTTGCGGTCGCATCCAGCGTCAGAGTTCCCCGCGTAGCAGGAGTGCTTTCCAGGTCCCGAAGGCGATTTTCTCCTCGATCCCGTTGAAGTTCCGTAGCCAGTCTTTCGTTGCCTGCGGTTCTGGTCACTGTAGTGTGACATGCTTTCGCTTTGGTACTTCGACGCGAAAGCAGCGAATCCCAATGTCTCGGCTAACTTCCTGATCTCAAAATCATACTCGACATGAGCGACGTCCTTGTAGTGATCATCCCTCGCACGATTGGTGATGAACTTAAGATGTTGTAAGAACGCCTTATAGTCTTGGACGGACAAGTCCGCTAAGGTGAGGCACCAAGAAGCGTTAGCGTTAATAAGTTCGTAGCAGTTTAGCTTCCTCACGTCCTTTCCCCCCAAAGTGTGTTTCTTGAGAGACCAATTACTCCGTCTTCGTCTGGAAGTGCTGCTATCACTCCGCGATCGTGTCGTCCGGCGTCCCTTGAACGTCTACGCGAACGGCCGTATGAAGAGTGGCCGTCGTCTTCGCTGTCCCTCATCTTCAACTCTGGTCTTGTATCGTCCAGAATCGTGCGAATGTCTTTAGTCAATTTGCACTTCACCGTGTTGTCTTCGCGATGAGGTTCGTCCAGAGCGAGTGGATGACCGGAACTCCTCCTGTCCCTCTCGATCTCAAGACCCCTCAAACGGTCCTGCAAGGCCTGCAATCTCAACTCCGCCTCCAGATCAGCGATCGCTTTTCTCACTGCTTGCTCCTTGTCGTCATATGACAAGTCCGCAACCGAAGTCGTCCCTTGGCCCGAATCGTCTTTCGTCTTAGCGGTGGCCATCTTGGTTGTACTCCGTGTACGCACTGTAACACGTTCCCTCCGGTCGTCACACGCCTCCTTGTCATCCTTTTTGTGGTTGAAGCCGCAGTCGCTACAGTATGGTAGCGGCATAACAGTCGGTCGTCCGTTGGCCAAGGTTTATCAGGAAAAGGCTATCATAGTCACTCGTGGTCGTCCGCTGGCCCTCTTGAGCGTTGAAGTTTGTGTGTACTAATTATTCAGTCGAGCCAACATTAATTCGAAAATGAAGTCGTCCGTTGGCCCGATCAGGCGATCAATGCTGATCGACCGTTAAAGTTCGGACGAGTTTGAATCGATCGTTTAAATTACTAGCCGATAGCAATATCAATGTGCATTCAGTCTAAGAAATAGCCCTGAAATCGACCGAAATAGTCATCACTTGGCCCAGTTTAACGGTTAAGCAGAACCCGCCAGGACCGCAGCAGGGCCAGCGGACGACTGCGATTGGACAATATTAAGTCGAGTAGAATCAAAACTAATAAATAATTCTCCGAGCGTTTATATGTATATAATAGATTATATATAATATATATAAATTGACACACTCTTAATTAGTTAATTTTTAGTCGTGCTTTTAATTTTTTACTAACCATTTATTGGTGTTTCTCTACAGGTGAGTCCAAGTAGCCCAGCTAGTTCCAGTCATGTATACGGTAGGTTTATGGTTTACAGAATGCTGTCGCGGAAATATGGATCTACCAGAACTTTCTGCATGCATGTATTCATTCATGTATGCACATACATACATGTTCACAATATACACACGTGCTAGGCCCCTGATAAATTACTAAGAATGTCGCAAATGTGACACACACAAAAAAAACAATGTAATTGAGGGCTAGCCACTAACAGCTAAGATGACAAGGTAACTACCAAATTGAGACTGTTGCTATTCAGTGATGAAAACAAGCTTTCATGCAACTTACTCGTTATGGGCAGGGTAAATAAACCGTCACAAAAAAATTATACATACATACATGTACATACATACATACATACATGTACATACATGCATACATACATACATACATACATACATACATACATACATACATACATACATACATACATACATACACACATACATACATACATACATGTACATACATACATACAGAACAATGATACATTCATACATAATTTTACACATGATTATAGGGTAAGAGGTATTGGTCCATTGTATTAACTTAGCAGGAGATCAGCCGGAAGCGGTGGCCGAATCGGTAAGAGCACAGGCTTCCAGTGCCAAAGTTCGAAATTCCAGCCGAATCAGAACTGGTTAGCTCAGTATCAGGATAATGTGACTGAGTGGGAGACCAGGTCATGGTGCTGACAGCCAAGTCTTCCAGTGGGGCAGCACTATAATTATAACGTCTCCGTGAGTGTACACTGTCACAAGTCGGTACCCGTGTCGATATGACTTTCGATGTTGCCAGGACTTTAAACAATAACTAACAAACAAATCCACTACCCTCATTATTATCAACCTTAACCGGAGAGACAATTGGTTTTTAGCTCATATTAATTCGCTGGGACAGGCAGCTGCACTCTTACCCCAACCATACTTCAGCACTAAACAGCGACCGGGTGCAGTGGCCGAATCAGTAGAGCGCAGGCCTCGCATGCGGGAGATTGGGAGTTCGGTTCCCGGTGGAGTCAAACCAATGACTTATAAAATTGATACTTGTCGCTTCCTAGCCAGGCACTTGGCATTAATAGGATAGGGCAAGGACCGGTTAGCTCAGTGTCAGAATAATTTGACGGAGTGTGATATTGGGTTATGGTGCCAGCGGCCTGATTTCCCAGTGGAGCAGCACTATAAAGTTGCTATGAGTATGCACTGTCATGAGTCGGTACCCGTCCTGATATGATCTTAGATGTTGCCAGGATGTAAAACTTCAACAACCAACCAACCACGAAACAGCCTAACACTGTAACAGATGCTACCAAATCGTTTTGTCCTATCAGGTGCAGATAGGCTCTACGTTATATTAAAGTTGTATAGCCTGATAATTTTGAGTCGCGCCATATTAATTTTTTTAGATAAACATCGTTGACAGATATCATTGTAATCCACATAACATTTGTTTAAAGCAACCTTTTTTTAATGGCAAACTTTTGAGATAATTGAATTGAAAAGATGCTAATTAATGTTGGTCATCAAAAGTCTCTCACCATTTAAGATTTCAGCCGTAATAGGTACTAACTAGTTAATTGAGTTAGTATTCCCTCCTGTGCCACAGCAAATGCCTATAAGTAGGTATCCCAAGTGCCTTGCCAATCCACCAATAATCTGTGTGTGGAGGCTTAAAATTCATCATTTTCAATCTGTTGGTGTGTTCTAAGTTTTTCACCAATTGAAATAAAACCTAAAGCAAAATAAAGCTTCATATTTCTTCTTTCTACTAGTACCATCTACATTAGCATATGCCTTTGATCAGCTACAGAAAATCAATGCTTTGTCAAGTCCATTTATGTAGAAAATCACCTTTTGTTTCAACTAACTTATGCATGAAATTTTACACTGCTTCTTCAAACCTCTGATGCCCATTCACCAGAGCTAGCATCATCATGCCAATGATATCATTTTGTTGCCAATACTACAGGCCATATAGTCATATTTTGTCCTTGAATAAATTCTTTTCCATCTATTTTAAATTTTAATTTAAAATGTTCAATTAACCACCATTTCGGAACCGAATAATGGATAACTTCGGGTTTTACATGAAAATAAAGATCCTTTTTTTCTTAAAATAAAGAAGTTACTCATGATTCTTAGCAATGCACGGTGTGAAGGTGTAAATTTGAGACAAAATAAATGTTGGCTCTACTTAAGAATTGAATGCTAAAGTTGTTATGCAATGTGCCAGTTGTTATGCAATGTGCCATAAACACACTGCCCACACACACACAGGGTTTGAAAACTTTTTTTTTTAAACCATTCATATCTATCAAATTGTATTGTATGTAACGTAAACAGAAAGAGCATGTTGAAGGTAGTACAGTGTGAAAATTTCATGCAATTATCTTGTACGGGTGCTTTTCTGTACCAAATAAGCCTGTTCAAAGTTGGGCATTTCCTTTTACCGGATTTTATCACTTGTCAAATTGAGCTCTGGACCATTTTAAACCAATTTTTTTAAGCTTTTCCCAAGCATATGTAGTCCTGAAAAAAAATAGCAATGACAAGACTCATCAGTAGGTTAGGGATAAATCAGAATAATTTAATATGGGTGCCAATTTTTTCCACAACCAAGCACCCAAAAGTGGTCCAAAGCAAAATTTGGAAATTGGTGAAATTGAGGAAATTGTTATTTCACGCATTTTTGAAGATGTATATCTTGAAATGTAACCACATCAGACCCCTGGATCTTTGTATTCTCATTGTATAGGCCATGGATTTGAAGGAAAAAATACAGAAAGTCTGATAGGGTGGTTACTTTTAATTCTTGGGGCCATCAAAAATGCTATCTTTTTAGTTTTGGGTGACCCAATTAAGTAACAACCTAAAAAAGTCCATATCTTCTTTAATATTAGAGCGATTTTCACGAATGAAGTGTCATTTTATTTCAAATTAAATATACTAACAGGTGAAATCCATTAAATCAAACTCCAAACTATTTTTGAAAATCACTTGGGATACCTACTATAAGTGCAACAGTATCCAAGTTCCATTATCAAGAATCAAATCTAGATAAGTGTTTGGGTTCATACAAATTTAAGCCTTTATTGGAATATACACCTTCAAAGAAAACTTACTCAGTGAAAGGAAACATCAGCATTCAAGACACTACATAATAAGCTGTTCATAACCTCTTAAGTCTTATGCACCTTTAAAGAAAATTTACTCTGGGAAGGTTAGAGATCAGCATTCATAACCTCCAATCTTACACAATAGTGTAACGGTATCCTTCAGACATATCATATGAGCTAATACACTATTATAGTTTATACTTGTTGATCGTCGGTGCGAAAATTATTTGGCTTTTATTTCCAAACCGGAAGTTTACGTGTTATAGATAATTTTTCTCGCGTTCGATTATGATTATGCGATATTGATTTCCTTTTCGTCGACACCCGGGCTCGAACCACCCACAAAAGCGAGAGGGTTTACCTACAAGGTCAGTGGATATATCATGTTTTATCATGTACGCCTACTTACAGACGGCTCCACCACAATCAGCCTAATGTAGGCTAGCGGGGGTGGCTATTAGCTTGATTAATTCGGACCCCTAACGTATGGCGCTTTGGTGTGACTTTGTCAAGTTATTCCACAGTGGGTGATTTGCCCGCAGGGAGATGCCAGAGCTGTAAGATGAGGCTTCCCGCCTCGCCCAGTCTCAGTCCGGGCCCAGGCCACCAGAGGGCGGGACGTGTAAACGCAACACTGTGTCGCCAGCACATATATATGGCAGAGGTGTAGACTGCTTTGTGGAGAGGTTTTTGCCAGGTCTGTTTTTCCACCTGCCTGGTGACCCTGGCTGCTGGGAACCTCACAGCGCAAACGCTGAGATTTGTGAGATTTATCATGGATTACCTGCCATAGCTACTTACGGAGACTGGCTTTGTAATTCAACCTGACCCTTCCTGTGTGTCGATAATATTTCATCGTTAAGTTTACGGAGTTGCCAGGGATCCGCTTCCCGGCCATAGCCACTTACGGAGACTGGCTTCATTATTTTACCTGACCCTTCCGGTGTGTCGATAATATTTCATTGGTAAGTTTACGGAGTTGCCTTGGATGAGCTTTGCTGCCACTCCAGCAATCTAGCCGGGTCTGAACTGGAAGTTCATTGCAGCCTTGCATTGCCTGTCCTTGCCTGTCTCACAGGGTGGCAGTACTGGACATTGGAGTTGACCGTTGCCACTGAAGTCACAACTCACAAAGCAATGCCTAAAGTCACTCATTTGTTCGCTTTAACATTAAAAAAAAAAATATATATATCATACCAGAGAAGTCAAAAGGAATTATTATATTAGCTTGCATAGTGTCGATGGATTGATTGGATAACACAAATCATTTATGAACAGTGTTCCCCCTCCCACAGCAATTCCCTGTCGTTGTGAGCAGCTCTGAGCATATCTGAGCAATTGTCAGGACTTTCAAGAGCTGCCAATCCAACTTCCAAGCAGCCTCGGAGTGGGGGGAAGAGTCAGGCTTTCGGGCAATGGAGCCTTCCAAGCTGGACCATCTGATGCGCCACTACAACGAGTGCACCTACCACCTGAAGCCGACAAAGAACGTGACCTTCGGTGACCGAGAGATGCTGCTCTGCTTCATGCAGCACTTCCCGGACGACATCACAAGCATTGCGCAGCTGCTCGGAGACCGACGCGGGGTGATCCGCGTCACCTTCCGACAGAAGGCTGGCGTCAAGAAGATGGAGGAGCTCATCATGCGCAAGAAGCTGCTCATCCAGAACACACACCTGGGCAGCTGCGACATGGACGGCCAGTTCATCCTGGTGCTGCTGGAGAACGTGCCCAGCTGCATACCGGAAGTGGACGTGGAGGAGCAGATGGGCAAGTACGGGCTTGTGTCCGGGTCGTCGCGCGAGCTGTACGAGTTCAAGGGGTGTCGCATCGAGAACGAGAAGCGCCGCGTCATGTTCACGCTGCTCTTCACGCATGTGACCCTGCCTGCACGCATCCGCATGGGCGACTCAGTGGTATTTGTCAAGGTGCTCGGAGCAGGCATGCTGAACAGCGACGGCGGGTCGGACAGGGACAGGGACCCCTGTCCGGGGCCGGGACTGGGAAGCCACCTCGTGCACGGCAAGATGGCCTCACGCAGCGGTAGCCGGGAGGAGCTCGATGTGCGGGACGGCAGCCGCAGGAGCTCGCACGCGCATAAGACTATGTAGACTGGGGGGGTGGGGGGTGGGGGGGGCACTGTTGGCTGGACATGGGCTTGTTGTGGAAGCATGGCCATTCCGCCGTCTCACTCATCCAACACATCAGGTGCAACACACTGTAGTACTAGTAGCACAGCAGTATATTTCTGTGTTGGAAGTGAACTGTCTTAGGCCTCCCCCACCCCTCCCCCCCCCCTCCCCTCCCCTCTTTTTTTTGTTTTTTGGGTGGCTCTGATTTCCACGATTTTATGTAAAAGAACAGACGGGTCCCCTCACAGGTTCAGCACTGCCAGAGAATCGCGGAAAGATTTACTGGAAGTCAGATTTCCGATTGTTGTTGTCGTTGTTGTGAAAGATGACTTTCTTTACTGATATTTATACAGAATCGAGTTTATAATATAACCACATTTGAAACATTCGCTTTACTCTGCCACACCGGAACAGGGGTATATAGGCTTCAGCCCAGCCTGCTGTGAATGCATGAGGCACATAGATTCAGTCTCTAACAGCCAGGGTTAGTCTACGATCTTAAATACCAGGTGAGGTGTTTAATGACCATTATCTACTCCCTGTTTACCTGGACCCTAGCCCGAGTCTACAGGGTTGGAATGGGTGGACAACTGCTACTTGAAATTAACATCAAGTGAGATAATTTGTGAACGTCAGACTAAGCTGTACTGATGTATCCGTGTGTTGCAGCACTATAACGCTGCCATCAATGTACGTTGGCACAATTCGGAACCACTACCAGTCCTCACATGACCTCAGAAGTTGCGAGGAATTAAGTTCCTGTTCTGGTGTGGAACTGGACGGACCATTTTGACAGGATTTCGAACTTTTCCTCATTTTCGAACTTTTCCTCACTTTAGTCTTTACAGTTTACTGTGTCCCGGTAAAAAATAAAAATGTTAAAGATCATTCGATACCCGATATCGTTATACTTATAGACTGGATTATGTGATGTGTACATTGCTTTGAAACTAATAGTCCCCCCCCCCCCACACATGAAGTGAGTTCTGAAGTGAGTGCATTTGCGCTGCATTTAAGAATAACAT
Organism: Branchipolynoe longqiensis; assembly: GCA_030323885.1. Taxonomy (NCBI): domain Eukaryota; kingdom Metazoa; phylum Annelida; class Polychaeta; order Phyllodocida; family Polynoidae; genus Branchipolynoe; species Branchipolynoe longqiensis. The sequence continues at coordinate 101,795,529 of CM059188.1, read as the reverse complement.
TTCTGCCAGCAAATCAGTTCTACATAGCAGGAATATTGCCTCTGATGCGACAATTATGGAGGCTATGTGCATTGAGGAACAGGACTTACAAAACCGCAGACGCAGACTTACAAAACCACCCGCCTAATCTGAAGCCATATTGACTTGGAAATAAAGCTAAGATTCCATATATATGGTATGTTTTATGTGAATGCGACAACAAATGGCAAAGCGTGTAAATATGTCCGATTGCGAACACGAACGTGAATGTGAATGCGGCAAGTGGATCGCTCCATGGACCTGTCAGTGTGAATGTGAATGCTGCTGCATTTGCCATATAGCAAACAGGAACTTTGACTTTCCATCACAAATTCGAAGCGAAAAATCCCGAAAATGGCATGGGTATCTAATTCGCATTCGCATGCTGCATATGGCGTATTTGGAATCTTAGCTTTAGTCGTTTTAAAAGAGCTATTTCAACCATTTATATATTTGCTTATTAGTAAAAAAAAAAGTGATGAACAAACACTCCGTTAAATGTGTTCATTGTAATATTTAACATGTACATATTTCAACAACGTATGACTACCTCAAGTCATTAAACAGTATATCTTTTAATTTTAAGCAAAACCCTTCACCTTTGCTACCTATTACACCGGTAGAGAGTATCAGTTATGCTAACTCAATTCACCGTTGGAAAGAATCAATTATGTTTAGTCAACCACCTGATAGCCAACATGTTGCCGAAGAGAGACATCCCTGGTGAGCAGTGGTAAGCTGCATTACTGTGTCCTTGTATATGGATTCTCCGAATATTACCTCAGATGTATTTCCCCCCACTCCCTCCCTCTCACTCCCTCTCACCCCCTCTCACTCCATCCTATTCCCTCCCACCTGGGTATGGTGTCCTTGGGTTATCCACCACACGTCGATCCATACTTTATGTACGTACGCTGATATTGGATGGTGTGTCGCCCAAATGTGGTGCTCCCGAGTCGTAACGAACATAGATGGAGGGAGGCTGGTGTAGTGTGGTAGCTTGCCGTAGGTGGCGCTGATATCAGATTAAACAGAGTCGGAAGAGTAATAACGCCATGGTTGAAGGATCATATTGGTTTATTTATATCCGCATAATAAATCATGCTTGACAGTGGTTTCCCCAATATTCAGGAAAGGGATGGCGGGAATCGGTAGAGCTGGTATGAAAGGGATGGTGGGAATCGGTAGAGCTGATATGAAAGGGATGGTGGGAATCGGTTAAGCTGGTATGAAAGGGACACCGGGAATCGGTAGAGCTGGTATGAAAGGGATGGTGGGAATCAGTAGAGCTGGTATGAAAGGGATGGTGGGAATCGGTTAAGCTGGTATGAAAGGGACACCGGGAATCGGTAGAGCTGGTATGAAAGGGATGGTGGGAATCGGTAGAGCTGGTATGAAAGGGATGTGGGAATCAGTTAAGCTGGTATGAAAGGGACACCGGGAATCGGTAGAGCTGGTATGAAAGGGATGGTGGGAATCGGTAGAGATGGTATGAAAGGGATGGTGGGAATCGGTTAAGCTGGTATGAAAGGGATGGCGGGGATCGGTTATGCTGGTATGAAATGGATGGCGGGAATCGGTAGAGCTGGTATGAAAGGGATGGCGGGAATCGGTTAAGCTGAAAAGGATGCAATCGGTAGAGCTGGTATGAAAGGGATGCGGGAATCGTAAGCTGGTATGAAAGGATGGCGGGAATCGGTTAAGCTGGTATGAAAGGGATGGCGGGAATCGGTTAAGCTGGTATGAAAGGGATGGCGGGAATCGGTAGAGCTGGTATGAAAGGGATGGCGGGAATCGGTTAAGCTGGTATGAAAGGGATGGCGGGAATCGGTAGAGCTGGTATGAAAGGGATGGCGGGAATCGGTTAAGCTGGTATGAAAGGGATGGCGGGAATCGGTTAAGCTGGTATGAAAGGGATGACGGGAATTGGTTAAGCTGGTATGAAAGGGATGGCGGGAACCGATTAAGCTGGTATGAAAGGGATGGCGGGAATCAGTAGACCTGGTATGAAAAGGGATGGCAGGAATTGGTAGAGCTGGTATGAAAGGGACGGTGGGAATCGGTAGAGCTGGTATAAAAGGGATGGCATGAATTGGTAGAACTGGTGAAAACTTATAAGGCAGTATGTGCAAGTTGCTGCCAATGATTGGCGGACTTACTGAATAAGTCAACTTACACTACCAACAGATGGTGGAGATACCATCCCTTATGTTATGTAGCGATACCCTTGACAATGGATACTATTAGTTAATTCCGGACCGTATAGCTGGTCCTAAAGCAATGCCTAAAGTCAGGCCAGATGCTGTTCAGGCCAGATTACGGATATTAAGCCTCTCTCATCATGGGAATGAACTCCCTGTGTTGTGGGTAGGCAACACCTGAAGGTGTGGCATCGCCATTGGATTACATGCATTGTCACGTGTATCACCATCCCTGACCTTTAACGCTGACCACATTCACGTAATCATCTAATTTACACTGAGTAGTAAACCATTACGCACACCGAAATGCTCCTTGTATGTGTGTAGAAAGATGGCAGCTGTGGTGACTTAATTCTGGCCCGTATAGCTGCTAACCGCTCAGGCCAGATTATGGATATTAGGCCTCTCTCATCACGGGAGCTAATTCCCTGTGTTGTGGGTAGGCAACACCTGAAGGTGTGGCATCGCCATTGGATTACATGCACTGTCACGTGTATCACCATCCTGATCTTTAACGCTGACCGCATTCATGTAGTCATCTAATTTACACTGAGTAGTAAACCACTGCGCACACCCGAACTGCTCCTGGTATGCACATAGAAAGGGGGCATCTGTGGCGACGATCTGCTTATATATGCGGGGCTTTAACCAGGCCGACACACCTAGCAGTCAACTCAGTGCCTGTCGGAGGAGTTGTCCGTTATCTGCAACTCTGGGCTGGTCGCACCCGGACCGAATCGGTAGAGCGCAGGTTTCCCGTGCGGAAGGTCAGGAGTTTGAATCTCAATCAATGACGTACCAAATTTATACTTGTCGCTACCTAGCCTGGCGCTCGGCATTAATAGGATAGGACTTGTAGGATTGAGTTAACACAGTGTCAGGATAATGTGACTGTGTGGGGAATCGGGCCATGGTGCCGACAGACTGGTCTCCATAGTGCAGCAGCACTATGAAGTCGCCATGAGTGCGGACTGTCACAACGCGGTACCCGTCTTGATATGACCTTAGATGTTGATAGGACGTAAAACAACAACCAGGCTGGTCGCTTTAGATCGGCCGGCGTCTCGTCAGTTATATAGCTAAAGCCCTGCTTCATTTCTCCGGTCCGTCCTGATGTGACCTTATATGTTGCCAGGACGTGAGATTCCAACAACCAACCAGCCCTTTCTCCGGCTGCTCTCGCCGTTCCCTCCCTTCTCTCGGCTGTCGGTCTGGGCGTCTGGTGATGGCGGCGGCGTGTGTTTGTTGGGGGCGGGGGCGGCGGCAGATGATGATTATTATGGAGAGTGCTGGTTTTTTACTGATGACCAGTGGCGGGTGTGTGTGTGGCGCCGCGGGGGGCGGGGCGGGTGGTGAATGTGCAAATCACCAACAGGCCGGCTCTGCTGGGAGAGTGGACCCTGGTAGTTGCGCACTTATCAATCGGGACCTGCCGGACGCCGGCGTCCAATCAGAACGCGCTGTCAGGTCTCCAGCCGGCTGTCATTGGCTATTGATGTTCCTTAGCGCTGCCCTTATTGGATATAGACCCCATCGATCTTTCCCCGCCCCCCCCCCCCCCCATCCTCATCTTCATCCTCATCCTTTTTTTCCCCCTTAACAAAAATTAAAATTAAAAGAAAAATTGTTTGTTTTTGGGCCCACCTAAGGACCTTAAAACGACCTTGCTTCTTTGCCCCTGCGGGCAGCTTGCCTGGTGGCACAGTGACTGGAGAAGCAGTCACATATGTGCGTACACCCTCCCACTGGGCCCATTACATTGGAGATTGCTTGAAGCTGTATCACCACAGTTAAGTGCCACGTACTGCCTGCTGCCACACTGGTTAGTTCAGTGCCAGGACTGCCGACACGGCGTAAAGCAACCAACAATCAATCATCAATAAGTGTCAGGATAATGTGACTGAGTGGGATATCGGGTCATGGCGCTGGCGGTCTGACTTCCCAGTGGGGCAGCACTATAAAGTCATCAATGAGTGCGCACTGTCACAAGTTGGTACCCGTCCTGATATGACCGTAGATGTTGCCAGGACGTAAAACTCCCAACAACCAACCAGCCTTCTGCCGAGTGGGACCATGGTCAGACAGGTAATACGTTCTGTAATAAACAGACTCCTTCATTTACATCACTTATTAATCACTTTGTTTGTTGATAATTGTTTATTGTTAAATATAGTGTTGCTTATGAATGACATCTCGACCTGGGGTAACTTATCAAATTTAAACTTGTCGCTTCCTAGCCTGGCGCTCGGCATTAATAGGATAGGACAAGGACTGGTTAGCTCAGTGTCAGGATACTGTGACTGAGTGGGATATCAGGTCATGGTGTGGGCAGCCTGATTTCCCAATGAGGCAGCACTATAAAGTCGCCGTGAGTTTTTCCTGTCACAAGTCGGTATACATCCTGAAATGACCTTAGATGTTGCCAGATGTAAAACTCCAACAACCAACAATTTCAACCTGGTGTACAGTAGTACTAGTAGTAGTACATGTTTCCCCCAGACTGCTCTGCAGACCAATACTGTCCTGACATAGCAGGTGTCCTGTCAACAGAAAGGCAATCAAATGAAACAAAAGCAGTTTGTACATTGTTCACGCCTGACAAGGGCATGGCAGTGGCCGAGTTGGTAGAGTGCAGGCTTCCCGTGTGGGAGGTATGGAGTTTGATTCGAAGCAAACCAATGACGTACACAATTTAAATTGCTAATTGTCACTAACTAGCCTTGCGCTCGGCATTACTAGGATAGGGCAAGGACTGGTTAGCTCAGTATCAGGATAATGTGACTAAGTGGGAAATTGGGTCATGTATGCCTGATCTTCCAGTGGGGCTGCACTATAAAGTTACCATGAGTGCGCACTGTCACAAGTCAGTACCCATCCTGATATGACATTAGATGTTGCCAGGACGTAAAACTCCAACAAACAAACAAATGGCAGGGGTTCACATGGATCGATGATTATACAGTATTCAGAGATGAAAGACCTCCGCGGTTTCGCGGATTTCCAGGATTTCTTATATTCACCAATTAATGTGAAACAAAATTCCAAAAGATGGGATGTATATGACAACAGTTGGGTGGTTCGAATCCCGTTCTTATATGACCTTAGATGTAGTTAGAACATAAAACCTAGGCAAGGATGTGTTAGATATGGGCGATAATGCAAGCACAACAAGGCTAGTTGAAACCTAACTTCTGGTATTTTTCCTCGATTCCCTGACAATGCTAAACCTATGGGAGAATATCCGCATTTCCACTTTTTTCCCCGGAGACCACCTTCATCCCTGAGTATTATACAGTTATACAGCGCTTGGCGCTACCCCGTTTCACGCTGATTCGCTGTAGCAGAGCAACTACCTCTCTCCACCCTCCATACATGGGAAATCAAACCAGAGCACCTAATTAGCATATTCAATATATGGCAATCAAACCTGGGGCCATATGCAGGAAGCGGTGTTATCGAGCCAAAATGCGTTTAGAGGGGATTTCTGGTTTTGCGCCGAAAAGTCGGTATGCACGAGTCAGTGATGGGCCTAACACCGCGCGTTTAAGGTCCGCAACACTAACCCCGTTTCATATGACGTTTACGGGCGGTGTTAGCGTAATGTTTTGGCCAAATCTATTAAATGCTATCATATTTAACAGAATTAGATACGCAGTAAGTGAAATTTGATTAAATTAACCCTAAATTCGAAGCAATATTAACGCTGACGCCGTAACGGCGGAGATATTAAAAGTTATATTTTCGAATCGACGAACGTAAAGTAAACAAATCGTCGCCGTCGCGACCGCCGCGTCGACGTCGACATCCATACTGGCCGACGTCTACGCATTGGCGGCAATGTATTAGCGATTTGTTTACTTTACGCTCGTCGATTCGAAAATATAACTATTAATATCGCCGCCAATGCAGCGGTAGCCTTAATAACGCTTCGACTTTAGGGTTAAATTGATAAAATTTCACTTATTGCGTATGTAATTCTGTTAAATATGATCGCATTCAATAGATTTGAGCCTAATATATGGCTACAAACGCAGAGGGATTTCCCAAATCTATTAATAAATTCACGTTTAGCTACAATGTACGTGTTACGCGCTCCTGCATACGACTTGACACAGTTCCCGACGTCGGTGATAGGTAAACGGTAATAGGCTCTAACACGAAACGCCGCTAACACTGACACCTGCATATGGCCCCAGGGTTCTTTCCGCTGCTCTTGCCCACAGGAGCCGTCTAACTATAACACAATTGACCATTGAGACTGATTTACCTACTCATCCATTTTTATTGACAATTACAATATTATTTAACACATTAGTTTCACGTTATCTTGACAATGCCAGGTTATTATCCTATATTTATCTTCCTTAATTTTTTTTAATTAACAATTTTTTAAATATTTTTTTTACACAATGGTGCACATCTGCTTATGCTGTTATAATGACCCTAGGTACTGCTGATTCGTCAGTGTTGCATTTTTTTAGAATGTATAGATCTAGTAGATCAAGTACTGACAACAAAACTATCGTAAAGCCCCAACAAATAACATGTCGAGATGGGAGGAAGGAGGTTGGATGTATTTATGTATGTGTAGTGGTCTGCACTGACCTCTCAGGCAAGTAACCACATAGACAGGTAGGCGTGGGTAGTGTGTTGATATCAGGGAGCCTAGGTGGTGTAATGGTTAGCACACTGGCCTGGAATGCAAAGAGATGTGGGTTCGAGTCCCGCTCTAGGCGCAATATTTCCCATTTTCATCACCCCCACGACACTGGTTGCCGTGATCAGGATCCTGTACAAGCTTTGCGCTGTATGGTTGTTGAACCTACCCTGTGTATGTATGTGTTAGTGCATTGCCTGTATGTATGTAATTGTAAGCATTACAAGACTTACAATTCCAGGGGGACGAGTGTAGTGGTCTGCACTGACCTCTCAGGCAAGTAACCACATAGACAGGTAGGCGTGGGGAGTGTGTTGATATCAGGGAGCCTAGGTGGTGTAATGGTTAGCACACTGGCCCGGAATGCAAAGAGATGTGGGTTCGAGTCCCGCTCTAGGCACAATATTTCCCATTTTCACCACCCCCACGACATATGTATGTATGTATGTATGTATGTATGTATGTATGTATGTATGTATGTATGTATGTATGTATGTATGTATGTATGTATCATGCACATAGCTTCACTGCACAGGTAGTTTCTCATGCAGGGCTCTAACCAAGGGTCTGTGGCCGACTATTCTGGCGCTGATTGTCCAGTTCTGCTGATTGTATAATTGACGTGGTGTTCTTAAATAATTAGTGTATGTATAGTGTGTGTATGTATAGTGTGTGTATAGTGTATGTATGTATTCAGCATTTGAAATAAGAGCTTATTCGAGCCAAGTGAGAATAGGCATGGACAAGCAAAATATGGCATGGGCTTTTTCATTGGACCGTTTTGTTTGCTGAAAATGTCATTTACATTATTTATGACATTTGTTTTGTTGATTTAATATATTTGTGTACTTGTATTGCCATAACCATGGAGGTTAACTGAGATAATAAGGGTAAGTACTGTGGACGAGTGAAAATTCAGACCTACAAGTGAAAAATCACACCAGACTTGTCCAATGGACAAGTGAAAAATTTGGCTTATTTCTATCACTAGTATTCATGTATTAGTGGCCATTCATAAGCGGTCACTTTAAGTTTAAGCTGGGCACACTAAAGCTAAGATTCCATATATGCGGCATGCAAACGCGGCATCGATATCAATGGGTTTTTTGGTCTATCTTTCTACAAATTGTGAAAGAAAGTCAAAGTTACTGTTGTTTTCTATGGCAAATGGGGCAGCATTCGAATTCGCATTCGCATCCGCACCGATCGGTCCTCGTAGCAATCCACTTGCCGCATTCGCATTTGGACATATGGAAGCACTACTGTGCCTTTACATGCTTTTCAACTTTTTTGTCGCATTCGCATACCGCATATATAGAATCTTAGCTTACGGTGAAGGAGTATGCTGGTTATAAGGCGTATATTGGATTTCTAGACTGCTAGTGCCATGCACAGCGACTCCCAATGGCGAGATGCTGTTAGGCACTAACTGTGTTTACTGCCGGGCTCCTCCCCTCGCCCATCAGCCTGCTATTTATGTGTAATGAGATCTGCGAGATGGGATGTGATGCTGCATGCATAAAGTCACCCTGGACCCCCCACCCCACCCCACCCCACCCTGCCCATGCATCACTGGTTGTGTTGCTCGCTCATATAAGCTGACCAACCCTGTTGAAATGGGGAGTTTAGTGGACAGATTGGCAATGTTATGGCTGGCCCTGCTGTACTAGATAGATAACCCACCTGCTCTCCACCCGCCCTGAGTGTGAGCATGAACCACGGTGATCTGATAACATAGGTCTGTCAGTAGACGGCAGTGGACTACCAACAGGTGGCAGATGTATGGAAGATGAAATCTCCGACCACATTAATGTACTAGAGCTTAGAGCTATATATCTAGGACTATGCAGTCTGATTTACATTCCTAAAAATCATGTAAGAGTTCTAACAGATAACAAGACGGCAATGGCTTACATTCGTAACATGGGAGGGACTCATTCCAAACCATGTAACAACCTGTCAAAACTAATTTGGGAGTGGGCAGAGAGATACTAAATATGGCTTACAGTAGCACATATTCCAGGCAGTTAAAACACTTTGGCTGACAGGAAAAGCCAACACTTCCATGATCATTTAGAATGGTCATTGAATGACAACATTTTCGAAATTCATTTGTCAAAAATGGGGCAAGCCGGACATTGATCTCTTTGCATCACGCAACAACAAGAAATTACCAAAATATGTGTCTTGGCATCCAGAGCCAGAAGCCTGGAGAGTAGATGCATTCTCCTTAATTTGGAATAACATATTCTATTACATATTCCCCCCATTCAGCATTATCAGCAGAGTGGCCAGGAAGATCATGATGGATGATGCATGGGAAACATAACCATCGCTAGCAGCGATAACATCAGCAACAAAAGACTCAGTGTGCTTCCCAAGGGAAAGAAACAACCTTCAACATCAAGGACCACTGACAGTCCACAGAGACATGTCAACAACACCCCTTTTGGCATTCCTTTTCTAAGGAAATATTTGGATTAGACAAAATAAGTAAAGAAAGAGTCATGTCACACGCCTGGAGAAAAGGAACAGTTAAATTATGCACAAATTACTTAAAGAAATGGGGGCATTTATTGCCTTTAAAACCTACAATAGCTCAAGTGTCACGCTTTCTGAGAATATTAGAAGACGAAGGACTAGGATTCGGTACTATTAACGCAGCGCGGTGTGCCCTCGCCATTATTCTACCGAGAATAGATGGAGAAACAGTTGGGAAACATCAACTAGTACACTGGTTTATTAGATCGGTGTACAAAAGAAACCCACCAAACCTAAATACGATAGGTTTTGGGATGTATCAATAGTTTTCAAACTTCAAGTCATGGCCTAGCAACAAACATTTGTCAATGAAAAACCTAGGATTCAAATTAGCAGTCTTATTATTGCTAATTACAGGACACAGAGGCCAAACCATTGTGGCACTGTCATTAGATGGACTAGAAATAGATAAGGAAGAAGCTACATTTGATTTACAAACATTACTTAAATCAAATCGTACAGGGGACCCACTGTCCACAGTACATGTTACTAGTTTTTCGGAGGATAAACGGCTATGTATAGTTTCAGCCATTAGGGCTTATATATCCAAGTCATGCGGAGTTAGAAACTCCAGACAACTATTAATAAGCTTTATACGACCACATAAAGCTATCTCCTGAGACACTCTCGCAAGGTGGGACTATCAAGGCGCTTAAACAAGCAGGAGTCAACACAGGATGCTACGCGTCTCACTCAACGCGTGGAGCCATGGTGTCCAAAGCAAGACAATTAAGGATCTCAGTCAAGAGAATTCTTGCACATGCTGGGTGGAAGACGTCACAATGACTCAATATCCCACTCATTCACATTATCCTGACACTGAGCTATCCAACCAATGTTTGTGTCGTTGAAGACATGTTTTACATTGTCAACAGGATGCAGCGGTGAATTTGAACTACGTGGAATTATGTGGTGATTTGTTACGGGAACCCACCCGGCCGTCTGGATGGGCAACATATGGGCGGGTCCGGGGACTGCTTCCACAACGCAACTATCCATCACGCCATCTACCGGGCGGGGCGTAACGAAGACGAATGTCGCCAGTAGTCAGCGCCACTTCCGGCGGCACCACCACCACCACCACCACATCCACTGCCACCACATCCCCCACCACCACCCACCACTACCACCCGCCACTACCACCAGGACCTCCTTCTCCTTCTCCTTCTCCCTCTCCCTCTCCTTCTCCTTCTCCCTCTCCCTCTCCTTCTCCTTCTCCTTCTCCTTCTCCTTCTCCTTCAACTCCTCCTCCTCCAACTCCTCCTCCTTCTCCTCCTCCTCCTTTAGGACCCACGTCAATGGTATCAAATTCAATGTCCTTTTCAACCTATTTAGGACCCACGTCAATTGTATCGAATTCAATGTCATTTTCAACCTATTTAGGACCCACGTCAATGGTATCGAATTCAATGTCCTTTTCAACCTATTTAGGACCCACGTCAATGGTATCAAATTCAATGTCCTTTTCAACCTATTTAGGACCCACGTCAATGGTATCGAATTCAATGTCATTTTCAACCTATTTAGGACCCACATCAATGGTATCGAATTCAATGTCCTTTTCAACCTATTTAGGACCCACGTCAATGGTATCGAATTCAATGTCCTTTTCAACCTATTTAGGACCCACGTCAATGGTATCGAATTCAATGTTCTTTTCAACCTATTTAGGACCCACGTCAATGGTATCGAATTCAATGTCCTTTTCAACCTATTAAGCGTGTATTTTGTACTTCCCTTTAAAAATGATTCCTTAAAGTTGCAATGTCCGATGGTTTTTAATTTCTGTCATTTTTTCTGAGATAAATATATTAAATTGAAGGTTAACTTTAATTTGAAATAACTTTTATTATTTTAAATGGCTAAGTTTTGATATATATTCAAAGTGCAAACATGTCAAATTAGTTTTGGCATACATGCCAAGACACTCTATTTTTTAGTCTATAGGCCAGTCAATGTTTCTATTAAATTTCCTCAGTATTCCCTTATATGTAGCACCAAATGCTTAATAACTTCATCAGTATCTAAGGTAGATATGTAGATTCAATTCTAGATAATTGTTTTGGTTTTGAAAATTTGATGCGGCATCGTGCTATGCAGCTTTAAGTGGCACGTCTTTTTATGCTTGACCAGTATATTTGTTTATTAACCAGATTTCATAGAAATAAATATCTCGAAATATTTTGATGGTCCACCAAGAGCGAATCGGCATATTGATGTCATGGCAACAAATACTATTAAAAAATTAACATTTATAAAAGATTTTAAATGTTTTGCGATACGGAATTAATTTAGTTATGTTTCTAGCAAACAGTATATATGTTTGCACCATGTATATTGAGCAGTTATTGTCAGATATGGGCTTTGGGGCTCAAAGTCTGGGATACGTATCGACCGAGGTGAATATGTATTTCAGAGGCCCGAGGATTATTATGGAGATAAATAATATTACTAATAAAATTATGACCAGTAGAGGCTGACCTTCAAATATACACACACACACACACACACACACACACACACACACACACACACACACACACACACACACACACACACACACACACACACACAAAATACACACACACACACACAACACACACACACACACACACACACAACACACCCACACACACACACACACCACACACACACACACACACACACACACACACACACACACACACACACACACACACACACACACACACACACACACAACACACAACACACACACACACACACACACACACACACACACACACACACACACACACACAACACACACACACACAACCACACGAAACTCGCCCCATCACCCCCCCCCCCCCCGCATAAAACAACAGCTTAATAAAACACCCGCGGCTGTTGTATGTCACATAGATATTGTGACCGGACGCGGTCGTCTAATCGGTAGAGCGCCGGCTAGAAGGTCGGGAGTTCACTTCCCGGTCTATTCAAACCAATGCCTTTAAAATTGATACTTGTCGCTTCCTAGCCTGACGCTCAGCATTAATAGTATCGGGCAAGGACTGGATAGCTCAGTGTCATGATAATGTGACTGAGTTAGATATTGGGTTATGGTGCTGGCAGCCTGATTCCCCATTGGGGCAGCACTATAAAGTCGCCATGAGAGTGCGCACTGTCACAAGTCGGTACCCGTCCTGATATGACCTTACATGTTGCTAGGACGTAAAAGAACAACAAACAAACTGTCACATAGAACTTGCGCACATAGTGTTTCCGGTGGGACGACACATGATCAGGGCTACATGCAGGGTGGGACAATAACTTGAATAAGGACTGCCCGGGGCACCTAGTTTACTCGGTCGGGCAGGTCGGATATGCTTGAAGTGTAAACATTGCAAATTAATTTTGGCTAGCTTGTCAAAACTCTGACCCCATAGGGCTTCAGCTGTCGCAAGTTCTATTAAATTTGTTTAGCATGCCCTTCTGTGTAGCGACAAGTACTTACAGTTGCAGAGTCCGATGGTCTTGAGTTTCTGACATTTTTATCAGATAAGTATGTTAAATTGATCATTATTATCTACCTTAGTTTAGTTTGAAGTTACTTTTAATTGAAATGGCTACCTTTTGAGATATTTGAAATTCAAACATGTGAAAATAATTTTGGCAAGCACACCAAAGCTCTGATACCATAGGCTTCTGCAGTAACAGGTTCTATTAAATTGACTCAGTGTTCCCTTCTATGTGGCAACAAATACTTAATATGTGCATCAGTATCTAAGTTAGATATGTAGAATCAAATCTAGATAATTGTTTTGATTTTGAAAATTGTATGCCTCATCGGACTATGCAGCTTCAATAAGTAGGCCACAGTGTTTAAGTTTACTCAGTCGGTCGGTTTACTCAGTGATCTGCTCGAACGGGCAGGTAATTATTTTTCTAATCTGCAGTAGCAAATTTCATTTTCAATTGGCTGACTTGGGCTTGCGCAAGTAGTTTTGCCACTCGGGCAGTTAGAAACAAATTCAGTCACTTGCCCGATCGGGCAAGTGGGTGGGTGGGTGGGGGGGAGTGACTGTCCTATCCTGACATGTGTTCCAGTAACGTGGCCCTACTCTCGGATATCCTGGGGCCGATGTCAGGTAGCTGGGCACCAACCAGCGGCAAAGTGACTGCACCTGCTATGCACCTGGTGAAATGGCGATCAGGTCATATCTGACCGACAGTGTGCGGGATTTTGTGTCGTTGACAATATATAGCACTGGTTTTCTGGGTATTTGGATATTAAATTATATAAAACAAAAAATACTAACGGTAATAGACGAGATCACCGTTCCGATGGCGTTGGCAGCAAAACAAATGCGTACATCCATTGAGTTAGCCGAACTTCGATTTTCATTCAAAATTCATAGAAATACATAAGAATTTGGCATAAACATATATGCACACATGCAATATAATGATCTGATGAATATATCTAAGAGAAAACTAGCCATAGTTAAACATTTTGAGCTAAGAAACATACAATTCCACACAAAAACAATCAGTCACTTTAAGGCTAATATCCATAGCACCATTATTAATTCTTGACTCTGGCTATGGCTCTAGCACTAGTCTGAGTGCCAAGATTTGTCTAAATTATCTAAATGCACATGGCATATGATGTGCTGATTATATTGATGTAAATGCAATGCTGGCTAAACGATTAATATCTTAATTTATTATATATATTTTTTTAGTTGGTATTCTATGTTTCAAAGAAGAGCTGAGATGAGCTGAAACTAGCACATTTCATAGCTGCACCCACTGTCTTAGCATTAGCCATGTGCTTCGCGAGGGTTTGTTTTTCTTCCACGCATCCCACAATGCACCGCGTGGCTGGAATGGCGATGTAGTCTATACATATTCAATATGTATTACCGTTAGTTAGTTTTTTGTTTGTTTTACATAATTTAATATCCAAAGAGCCGAAAAACCAGTGCCTCCGCGCTGAAAAAATAGCTTTATTCGCTGAATAAAATTATCCCCCCCCCCCAAAATAACAAAAGTGAGAAATACTTTATTTCTTAAGAAGAGCTTGTCTACTATTTGTACTAAGCAGTATATGAAACAAGTATTATATTTATATTAACATATACACGTGAGTGAGTGAGTGAGTGAGAAGTGTTCAGTTGGGGGGTGGGGGGGGATGAGCTCCCACCCGCCGTATGCATTGCGCTTATTGATTCCAAAACGAGCAATCGATCACCCGTGCTGAGCGACAACATGACGAATCATTGGGATCTGATCGCTGCTACGTAGAAGCTTTTCGGTCTATATGGTCCTCGCGGATACTGCATTCCAATGACTTCACTACCGGAAGTGTCTGTCACTCGAAAGGGCGAAAATGGGGGAACTAGCGATACACATATGTGAATTTGTAATGCAAAAGTTGTTGACTAAAAGAGGAGTCGAACCCAGGTCGCTGGCATATGTGATGCACCTCGCTGTGAATATGGCATATGCTGCTGACACGGCGTAAAGCGCCAATCAATCAATCAATCAATCTATGGGACGCAGTGTGCTGACCACTGCATCCAACAGTCCCGCATATCCATTTAAAAAATGGGGGGGGGGGGGGGTGGCCAGCCATAATACAACAAGCGAAATATGAGTCATTGGGCATCAGTTCTAAACCGGCAACTTAAATATAAACGCATGGCTGGAATATACCTCCATAATTATGGTTATGACCTCAGTTAACCCGAACTATATCTAATATACATTATGTAGGCAGAAGTCAATTAGGTTTCAAAGTAGCGGAAATTAGCTTGTCATTTAGACTGCTCCGACAACACGTAATCTATTGGGCTGCTGTCATTCCCCCCTCCACACACACACTCACAAACACACTCACTCACTCACTCACTCACTCACTCACTCACTCACTCACTCACTCACTCACTCACTCACACACATACACACACACACACACACACACACCGCATTTAAGACAATGATCCCACGTCTGGATCATCGGCGCTGTCAGCTGCAGCTTTCTCTTGCTGGTCATTTCCTACGGATAGCTAGCTATGTCGAGAGCTATGTAAATCTATGGCAAGATCTGTGTAAATGTACCCCCTCCTGGGTGAGTGGAAATAGATATATAGGCTGAAGATTGGCCAGCACCGCCGCCATTCCCCCCTACTGGATTAAGCCTTAGTCTCACCTCACCCAGTAGTAAGCCAGGTTTATACACCCAAATTGTCATCTCATAATAATGCATCGACATACATGTGGGTAACTTGCACTGTAAGGTGTCACCCAAAGCTTTATAACATTTTCATGGTTGTATAAAGCGTATGACTGAGCGATGGGGTGGGGGGGGGTCTGTCAAATACAACTTATCATTTAATAAAAAAAAAAAAACTTTCGGCAAACCTTTTAAAAACACACACACACACACACACACACACACACACACACACACACACACACACACACACACACACACACACACACACACACACACACATACACACACACACAAATGACGTTTGGACATATATTAAATTAGATTTACCAGGGCCTTCAATATAAACGCATGGCTGGAATATACTTTCATAATTATGGTTATGACCTTACTTCACCGGAACTATATCTAATATACATTATGTAGGCAGAAGTCAATTAGGTTTCAAATAGCGGAAATTAGCTCGTCATTTAGACTGCTCCGACAACACGTAATCTATTGGGCTGCTGTCATCCCCCTCCACACACACACACACACACACACACACACATACACACACACACACACACACACACACACACACACACACACACCACATTTATGACACTGCTCCCACATCTGGATCGTCGGCGCTGTCAGCTGCAGCTTTCTCTTGCTGGTCATTTCCTACGGATAGCTAGCTATGTTGAGAGCTATGTAAATCTATGGCAAGATCTGTGTAAACATACCCCCTCCTGGGTGAGTGGAAATAGATATATAGGCTGAAGATTGGCCAGCACCGCCGCCATTCCCCCCTACTGGATTAAGCCTTAAGCCCCGTTCACACGGGCAGAGTTTAGGCCGACTTGGATGAGGCGAACTAGATGAAGCGAATTAGTGGCGCATTCACACGGACCGAGTTTGAAAGTGTGTCGCGTCCACATGGGCAGTACTTGGGCCGGCTTAAGCCGGAAATCGATATCTGCGCATGAGCAAGTCCATACTAACCAGCACCAGTTTCGGTTAGTCGACCGGAAAATAAACAAACTCAAGTCTCGACTGCGCATGCGTGTGACGTCCTTAATCCACCTCAAGTAAGTCGGTTGCGTCCACACGAACAAGATGGGCCGACTTAAGCTAGTTCGCTTCATCTATACTACCGCGTGAGGTGCTATAGATGAACCGATCTAGCTGAATCGATTCAACCCTAAATCGCTTTAGCATAGCATCCACACGGCGAATGTGACCCGAACTAGACAATGCGATTTAGATGAAGCGTTTTAACTCGCCAGTGTGAACGGGGCTCTAGTCTCACCTCACCCAGTAGTAAGCCAGGTTTATACACCCAAATTGTCATCTCGTAATAATGCATCGACATACACGTGTGTAACTTGCACTGTAAGGTGTCACGCAAAGCTTTATAACATTTTCACGGTTGTATAAAGCGTATGACTGGGCAATGGGGGGGGGGGGGGGGTCTGTCCGATACAACTTATCATTTAATAAAAAAACAAACTTTCGGCAAACCTTTTAAAACCACACACACATACACAAACACAATAAAAAAACCAAACTTTCGGCAAACCTTTTAAAAACACACACACACACACACACACACACACACACACACACACACACACACACACACACACACACACACACACACACACACACACACACACCAAAATCCCCAACAAATATGCCTGTCTTGATGCTTGGTTCCATCCGCTTCTGTTGCCCACATTAAACCCCAGTCACACTACGCCTGTGTTCGCTTGCGATCATTTCGCAACTGTTTGCGAGCATTTTGTGACCACCATAGGACCATTTTGTGACCACCATACGACCAGTTGCTGGCCATTTTGGGTCATTTTGGTTGCAAGGAGGTTGCGCTCTGAAGGGGGCGTCTCGTCTCGAGGGGGATCGGGGGTCGGTGTATTGCGCCACCGGTTCGGATGCAATATCCTCCTCCTCCTCCTCCTCCTCCTCCTCCTCCTCCTCCTCCTCCTCCTCCCCTCCTCCTCCTCCTCCTCCTCCTCCTCCTCCCTCCTCCCTCCTCCTCCTCCTCCTCCTCCTCCTCCTCCTCCTCCACCTCCCTCCTCCTCCTCCTCCTCCTCCTCCTCCTCCTCCCCTCCTCCCCTCCTCCTCCACCTCCTCCTCCTCCTCCTCCTCCTCCTCCTCTTCCTTCCCTCCTCCTCCTCCTCCTCCTCCTCCCCCTCCTCTCCCCCCTCCCCTCCTTCCCCCTCCTACTACTCCCCCTCCTCCTCCTCCCCCACCCCTTCTCCCCCCCCCTCCCGCTCCGCCCCATCCCTCCATCCTCTCCTCCCTCTCCTCTCCTCTCCGCTCAACTCATCTCATCTCATCTCATCTCATCTTATCTCCTCTCTCCGCTCCACCTCCCGTTCTCTCCCTTAACCGCCCTGCCCTTCCCCCTCCTCCTCCCCCCTCCCCTTCTCCCTCCTCCTCCTCCTCTCCATCCTCCTCCACCTTCCCTCCCCCCATCTCTTCCCCCTCATTTCCCCTCCCCTTCCTCCCCTCCCCCTCCCCCCTCCCCACCAACACACTCAACAAACACACCCTGCCGGGGTACCCCAGGGGACAACGGAAGTGGGCCGCTATTGTGTAGACGTATAGATTCCACGGTGTGCTTTATGTAATTGGAAAATCGGGGAGAGCCTGCCTCGTTCTGGTGCCACCCACCCAGCGCCACACAGCGGCGAACAAACACGCGCACATTCCTACACGAGCACGTGGACAAGACAGATCCGATATCACTACGAAATCCCGTCCATACAGCCTTCACAAATGCTATTTTCTTTTATGATTTCAATCTGTTGGTTTTTTTTTGTTAAAGATTTATACTGCCTATCATGGATAAGTCTGAATAGACTTGTTTTCACCATTATGTCACAGTCACACTACGACGACAAGGGGGTGACGACAGCCCGGCGACTGGGATTTTGTGAAATCCCGACGACATATGCAAATTCGGGTTAAGTTGGACGACAATCGGACGACAGACGGGACAACAGCGGGACGACAGTGTCTGTGTGTGTGTGTGACTGTGTCTCTGTGTGTGTCTCTATGTGTGTGTCTGTGTCTGTCTGTGTGTCTCTGTGTGTGTGTGACTCTGTGTGTGTGTGACTCTGTGTCTCTGTGTGTGTCTGTGTGTGTGTCTCTGTGTTTCTGTGTGTGTGTGTCTGTGTGTGTGTCTCTGTGTGTGTGACTCTGTGTGTGTGACTCTGTCTCTGTGTGTCTCTTGTCTCTGTGTCTGTGTCTCTGTGTGTGTGTCTCTGTGTGTGTGTCTCTGTGTGTCTGCAACAGAGACACAAAGAGGAGTAGAGACACACACACAGTGTGAGTGTGAGTGTGGATGTGGATGTGAGTGAGTGTGATAGTGAGTGTGATAGTGAGTGTGATAGTGAGTGTGAGTGTGAGTGAGTGTGAGTGTGTGTGGTTTATCACACACACAGAGACACACACACAGGGACACACACACAGACACACACACAGACACACACACAGACACACACACAGAAACACAGAGACACACACACAGAGACACAGAGATACACACACAGACACACACACAGCAACAGAGACACAAAGACACAGACACACACACACAACACAGAGACACACACAGACACACACAGACACAGAGACACATACAGAGACACACACAGAGACAAAGAGACACACACACAGACACAGATACACACACAGACACACACAGACACACACAGACACAGATACACACACAGACACAGAGACACACACAGACACAGAGATACACACACAGAGACACACACATAGAGACACAGAGACACACACAGACAGACACACACATAGACACAGAGACACACATACAGCTGCTATGGAGAGAGAAGCGACGACAGCTTAACGACAAAGACAACACCTTAACGGCAAAGACAACACTGTATCGACACTGTACCGACACCATATCAACAGGCGAGCGACATCGCCTGTCGTCGAAGTTTTTCAACATGTCCAAAAAGCCGACGACAACCCGGCGACAGTGGAGAAAACGGAGCTGACGTGGAGGGGTCGCGGCGACACCCGACGACAGACTGGAAGTCGCCATCGCTGGGCTGTCGTCGCCGCTTGTCGTCGTAGTGTGACTGCAACATTAGACAGTTGGTCGATTGAAAGCCTGATGGGATTTTTTTAACGTCCCACACCACATATACATGATATGAGAGCAACCGGCCAACTGCTGTAAGTAGGTACTCCAAACAAAGGACTGGTTACTGATGCTGACTGGCCACTAGAAAAATAGGAGACTTGCTCTCAGCACACTACCCCTATGTGAACTTGGTGTGCTGCGAGTGAGTGCATCAGAGCTAAAAATAACTACTTTAACAGTAAAGTAGAGATCACTGGCTTTAGTTTCGTATCCATTACGGCCGATTTCAGGCGGGGGGAAATTGAGGTTTGAAAACTTTGGAACGATCATAAAACATGATTTTACCAAATAGTATTCATGAAAAATATATTACCTAGAAAAATTCTTTCTCTACAAATCTGTGTAGATTGTTAACCACCATTTAGCACTCACTCTCAGCAGTTTGGACGATATGCTGGGTATGATAATTAGAGCAATCAATTTTTTAAGACTGTTTACATGTGGATATAGCTTAAAGCCAATGTAATCACATTATAGATATTTGCATTCTGGTCATTTTGATACAAAATTCAAGTCAATATCTCAAATAGAACCAGAGATATTAATTTTCTAAAGATTTTATCAAGGACAGTTAGTGAAAATCACACGATTTGCCATGTTTGATGTCAAATTGCTCATCAAATATTTATTTGTGTGGTCTGAAAAAAATTGAGATTAGAATTTGTATTAGAAATAATAAGTTAAAAGAATAATGATGTGATTAAAATGTAATTTTCCTTCAGCAGGCAGCCTCAAACATCAGGATTTCAGCATTTGCAGAATCCTGAAAAATGTATGTAGATTTAAGGGCAAAAAAAATTAATTTAAAAATTCATAACTCGGGGACTAATTTTCCATTATTATATATATTTGTAATCAGAATGATAAGAGCGTTCTAACTGTACCATTTACAAATTGACTTCATGAAAAAAAATTCAGTTTGGAGTACCTACTGTAAGTCACACACACACACACACACACACACACACACACACACACACACACACACACACACACACACACACACACACACACACACACATATATAGACTTGCTTTTCGCCCTCGCCCCCACCCCCAAAAAGGCTTAATCATTAACAATGTAACGTGGAAACCAAATACGTGGCACACAAGTTTCGGAGAACAATCAATACTGCAATACTGTGGTGTCCTCTGTGGCGGGGTGGTTAGAGTGTCTGACTTTTTTCTAGGTCTGACTCCTAATCTGTAGTTATATGCAGCGGTGGAAATCCAAATTAGCAGTGGTGAAGGCATGAGTAATCGAACTACCGACCTACAGATTAGTCCTGAGTAATTCTGATGAAGAATGTTTAATTTTGAAGCAATTGAGCTGAAAGAACCAAAAATACTTTTGACAAGTTTTCCAAAAGTCCTCTAGCTATGATGTGTATTGACGTCTCGCGATGACCATGTGATGAAGGATGACCTAATTCAAATGTAGCCTGGTATCCTGGTATTTTCCACTGATGGCTAATGAGGCCACAAGATTGACCTAATTGGTTAATGGTGTTCTTCCTTTTATGGCTGTGGCAAGGTAAGTATCCAAGGGGATGGGGGAATAAATTCGCTGATTATACTGTATTTGTTTTCACAAATCCTTAGCTAATGCACCAGTATCTAAGTTGGATATATAGAATACAATCTTGATAAGTGTCTTGGTTTTGACAAACAAATTTTCATCGGACCATGGAACTTTAAATACGCGAGACTTGAGATGAGTTGGAGCGTATCCTGCCCCGGTTTGAATGAAATGCCCAACAGGCTGATGGTGGTATGAATAAGCCTGTGGGCTCGTGCCTGCTGTATGTATAATGGCCATGTTGCAGCGCCATCTTGGGAGATCTCGGGAGATCTCGTGAACAATTGCCACATGCTTTGTTAAAAGAATAATGATGTGATTAAAATGTAATTTTCCTTCAGCAGGCAGCCTCAAACATCAGGATTCCAGCATTTGCAGAATCCGGAAAAATTTATGTAGATTTAAGGGCAAAAAATAAATATTAAAAAATTCATAACTCGGGGACTAATAGACCAATTTTCCATTATTATATATATTTGTAATCAGAATGATAAGAGCGTTCTAACTGTACCATTTACAAATTGACTTCATGAAAAGAAATTCAGTTTGGAGTACGTACTGTAAGTCACACACACTCACACACACACACACACACACACACACACACACACACACACACACACACACACACACACATATATATAGACTTGCTACCCGCGCTCGCCCCCACCCCCAAAAAGGCTTAATCATTAACAATGTAATGTGGAAACCAAATAAGTGGCACACAAGTTTCTGAGAACAATCAATACTGCAATACTGTGGTGTCCTCTGTGGCGGAGTGGTTAGAGTGTCTGACTTTTTTCTAGGTCTGACTCCTAATCTGTAGTTATACGCAGCGGTGGCAATCCAAATTAGCAGTGGTGAAGGCATGAGTAATCGAACTACTGACCTACAGATTAGTCCTGAGTAATTTTTATGAAGAATGTCTAATTTTGAAGCAATTGAGCTGAAAGAACCAAAAATACTTTTGACAAGCTTTCCAAAAGTCCTCTAGCTATGACGTGTATTGACATCTCGCGATGACCATGTGATGAAGGATGACCTAATTCAAATGTAGCCTGGTATCCTGGTATTTTCCACTGATGGCTAATGAGGTCACAAGAATGACCTAATTGATTAATGGTGTTCTTCCTTTTATGGCTGTGGCAAAGTAAGTATCCAAGGGGATGGGGTAATAAATTCACTGATGATACTGTATTTGTTTTCACAAATCCTTAGCTAATGCACCAGTATCTAAGTTGGATATATAGAATACAATCTTGATAAGTGTCTTGGTTTTGAAAAAAAAAAGGAATTCATCAGACCATGCAACTTTAAATACGCGAGACTTGAGATGAGTTGGAGCGTATCCTGCTCCAGTTTGAAGGAAATGCCCGACAGGCTAATGGCGGTATGAAAAAGTCTGTGGGCTCGTGCCTGATGTATGTATAATGGCCACGTCGCAGCACCATCTTGGGAGATCTCGTGACCAATTGCCACATGCTTTGTCAGATACACTCCAAGCAGATTTCTACTTGCTTGTTTAAAGTTGCATAGTCCGATGGTTTTGAGTTTCTGACATTTTCTGAGATAAACACATATGTTGATTGGTATTATGTACCTTACTTTATCTTGAAGTCACTTTTATTTTAAATGGCTAACTTTTGAGTATAACCATGCCAAATTAATTTTGGAAAGAATGCCAAGAACTCTGACACCATAGCATTCTGCAGTAATAAATTCTGTTCAAGTGTGGCAGCATTCCCTTTTATGTTGTGACAAATGTTTAATAAGTGCATCAGTATCTAAGTTAGATATATAGAATCAAATCTAGATAATTGTTTTGGTTTTGAAAATTTGATGTTTTCATCTGACTATGGACCTTTAAGTTGCATAATTCAATCAAAACATCAAGTTTTCAGAATTAAAAAACTTTTACCTAGATTTGATCTTACATATTCTGGTGCACTCATTAAGTATTCATTTCGGTTTTTGGTACTCTTTTGATATGCTCGAAAATGGATCAACAAATCCTAGACATTCACAACATAGATCCAATGTTTTCACTTCAAAGTTAGCCATTTAAAATCAAAGTTACTTCAAATTTAAGTAAAATAGATTATAAGCACCAACCACAATGCGTGTATCTTTAAAATGTGCGGAACGTAAAAACCATCGGATTATGCAACTTTAAAGTTGCATTGGTTTCTGTCATTTTGTGAGATAAATATATTAGGTTTATCATTATAACCTGTCGACTTTGGTTTGATGTAACTTATTTTAAATGGCTAACGGTGGAGATATTTGAAGTGCAACCATGCAGAATTAATCTTGGCAAGCATGCCACAAGTCTGACACCATCTGCAGTAACACTAACAGGTTCTATTAAATTGCCACATTATTCCCTTCTATGTGGCGACAAATGTTTAATAAGTGCAGCAGTGTCTAAGTTAAATATGTAGAATAAAATCTAGATAATTGTTTTGGTTTTGAAAATTTGAAGTTTTCATCGGACTATGCAGCTTTAACTGATGGGTATGTTAGTGCAGGGCCCATATGTATGAGCCAATTTTTAACCCTACCAGGGTTAAAGGCGGGTCCCGGGTTATCTAACCCCGGGGTTCCAAATGTGTCGGGACGGATGTATGTGACCAAAGCGCGTGCGGGTTAGCTAACGTTTCAGTTATTTATAGATTTGGGAAATCCCTCTGAGTTTGTAGCCATATATTAGGCTCAAATATATTAACTGCTATCATATTTAACAGAATTACACACGCAATAAGTGAACTTTTATCAATTTAACCCTAAATTCGAACCCTTCTTAAGGCTACCGCCGCATTGGCGGCGATATTAATAGTTATATTTTCGAATCGACGAAGGTAAAGTAAACAAATCGCCTCCGCATCGACGTCGCTTTCCATACTGGCGGCGGTTTGTTGACTGTACCTTCGTCGATTCGAAAATATAACTATTAATATCGCCACCAATGCGGCGGTAGCCTTAAGGAGGGTTCGAATTTAGGGTTAAATTGATAAAATTTCATTTATTGCGTATGTAATTCTGTTAAATATGATCGCATTGAATAGATTTGGCCATAATTGGTGCCTAACCCCACCTTTAACCCTCCTTTCACATGGGGTTAGTGCAGGCGACTTTAAACTCGCCGAGTTAGTTTAACCGCGACACATACATACAGACTTTTCGCCACTAACCCGGGAAATCCGCACGACGGAGGGTTACGACCGCTAACCCGGGCTCATACATATAGGCCCTGGTGCTTGGAAAGTAGGCCTACATGGAAAAGATGGGCTCTCAGAAGTAAAGAGAACAGTCGTACTTTGGTTAGCCGCTAAGCCCTGCCAATAATAGTTTAGCTATGTGCATACCCTAGCGGCACAAGGGAGCTCTAATCTTACGGTCGGAATTGGTTTCGAAATAAAAGGACTAACCTAGATTTGACCCTACTTAGATACTAGTGCACTCATTAGAGAAATTATATATACAGTAAAACCTCTCTAAATCGACCAACCTTTGGGCCGATTTTAAGTGGTCCATTTAGGGAGGTGGTCGATTTAGGGAATTAGGATATGTATTGTTGGGACCCAAATAAAGCGATCGATATAGGAGGGGGGGGTCGATTTGTGGAGGTGGTCGGTTAGAGAGGTTTTACTGTATATATTTTTTTTCATGTCAAATTTGTCAAGAAGAAATCTGTAAAAATTGATTTCCAACTCAGTCGCACTTTCCTGAAACTAGTCCAACCAGTTCTTGCCCTGTCCTAGTAATTAATGCTAAGCATCAGGGAAGGTACCGACAAGTACCAGTTTTGTAAGTATTTAGTTGACTTGGTTAGAACTTGTGCTGGGGTAGATATGTGAAGCACTAGGCTATCCCATTCGGTGGCATATATATTATAATAAAGAAGGTTAGCCAATTTTGTTTGTTTGTTGTTGTTTTACGTCCTAGCAACATCTAAGGTAATATCAGGACGGGGGGGTTAGCGAATTTATTTCACCATTCCCCACAGGCGGAAGGAGTCCTCGTGACTCTGTGTGTGTGTGTGCGTGTGTGTGTGTGCGTGTTCCTGTGCGCGTGTGTGTGTCTGTCTGTATGTATATCTGTGTATGTATGTATGTCTGTATGTATGTATGTCTGTATGTATGTATGTATGTATACATATGTATGTATGTATGTATGTCTGTATGTATGTATGTATGTATGTATGTATGTATGTATGTATGTATCTGTGTGTGCCTGTGCCTGCATGCTGTGCTATATTCCGTGTACGTGCCGATGTGCTTACAGCTCGCCATGTTCAAACAGGATCAATGCTTTAAGCGGTGTTCAAACTCACCACATCCCACACTACACACACCACACCTTACTCCCCACATTCCACACCTTACTCCCCTTACTCCATACCCCACACTTCACTCCCCACACTCCACTCCCCACACCTCACATCAGGTCATGTTGTCGGCGACCTGATCTCCCAGTGGGGCAGCACTATAAAGTCGCCATGAGTGCGCACTGTCACAAGTCGGCACCCGTCCTGATATGACCTTAGGTATTGTCAGGACGTAAAACTCCAACAACCAACCAGCCAGCCATGGGTAATGCCACTTTTTATATGGCAGGTTTGGGGCATTGCCCGTGGCCTCTGGTGGCCTAGATCTGCACACTGGAAAACACTGCTTAGAAATAGAATTGCCGCTGGGGTTTGCTTCACCGGTATATACTATCTATGCCATGCCGTTAAAGTTGCATAGTCCGATGGTGTTTTAGTTTTTGCCAGGAATTCCCGTTTAGCGGCGAAAAATGGCATGCACGAGTCAGTGATAGGCCTAACACCAGAAGCTTAAACTAGGTTAAGGTAAACCAGGAAATTGCTAGTTTACAGCGGTGTAGGGTATCAAATCTATTCAATCGTGTCATATTTAACAAAGTTACATAGGCAAATAGTGAAATTTGATTAAATTAACCCTAAAATCGAAGCGAGATTAACACTGCCGCCGCAACGGCGGCGATATTAATATTTATATTTTCGAATCGACGAACGTAAAGTAAACAAATCGCCGCCGCATCGACATCGCTTTCATCCGCCAGTATGGAAAGCGACGTCGATGCGGCGGCGGCAATTTATTAGGCCCAAATCTATTCAATGCTATCATATTTGACAGAATTAAATACGCAATAAATGAAATTTGATCAATTTAACCCTAAATTCGAACCGATATTAACGCCGTCGCCACCTTGGTGGTGTTATTCATATTGTCGAATGGAGGGATTTCCCAAATCTATAAATAACTTCACGTTTAGCTATATTGAAAGTGTTACGTGCTCCTGCATACCACTTGACACAGTTCCCGACGTCGGTGATAGCTAAACGGTAACAGGCTGTAACACCAAACGCCACTAACACTGACTCCTGCATACGGCCCCAGAACCATAGGCTTCAGCAGTAATAGGTTCTATTGAATTGGCTTAGTATGCCCTTCTATGCAGCAACAAATGCTTAATAAGAGCACCAGTATGTACGTTGGATATGTAGGACTAAATTTAGATAAGTGTTTTTTTGTGTTTTTTTAATTTGATGTTTTCATCGGACAACGGAGCTTGAACGCGTTTAAGTGTATAGACCATGGCCACTAACTGATAAGCAAGTTAGTGCCATGTTACTGACTATATCACTGCAAAAGTAACACCTTCCTCAAATTATTCTATGCAAGAACAATTTGTTTGTTTAGGTTGATCGCGAAAATGTGCCACTCTATGTCTAAGCCACTCATTCACGGAACATGAACCCATCTAAAATAACGCTACTTAGAATTTAACAATTTGTCATTAGTTCCACAGATTTTGGTGTGAATGCGCTTCTTCAAGTTATATGTTTGAATATTGGCATTGTTGCTTGGAGAAAAATTGACAAGTAGTGTACTAGGAACTTGCACCCTAACCCACATAACACTAACCTGATAGATTGTGTCCATTGTGGCACACGCAGCTATTCACATATGGAACACCACGACTGTGGGTATAGCTGGCCATCTCTTTAAATATTAGTATTAGTAGAAGTATTAGTATTAACAATTTTAGAGGTGATGGCATAGCTTCCATCTATTTAAATTTAAAATAGATGGAAGCTATGCCATCACCTCTGCCAATTTAGATTTCCACTGCAGTGCATAACTTACAGCGACATCAAAGGCCGGTTGCTCTCATACCATGTCTATATGTTGTGGGAGGTTAAAAATCCCATGGGTCGGTAAAAGTGTAGGCTCGGGCTTTCTATCGACCACATGTCTATTGGTGAAAACAAGACTATTCAGATTTATCCATGATAGGCAGTACAAATCTTCAAGAGAAACAAAAGGGGATGGGGGGGGGGGGGGGTGAAGCTAATGATATTTATCAGATGGATTTTCCTGTGTGTGGAGTGGAAGGGATAAACCCCGTCCTGCTTTGAATTTATTGGTCGCTTATGTGTTAATGTACCTGCAACTGGTTTAACTGGCCCCCCCCCCCCCCCCCACACACACACATGTAGGCCCTTCATCCGGAGTAGGTATTGCAAGGTCATGTCTTACGCCCCTCCCCTTTGAATATGGAGCTCGAGATATTTACTGTGAGTGTGGACAAAAGAGCGCTACGTGGAGTGTGACAATATTAATAAACAGGGATAGCCCAAATGTACAATTGTTTGCGCGTTACTGGCCAGTATTGCAGGTGTGAAATAGAGAAATTGTACCAAGTTACATGGTATGTTTTTTATTTAGATAAAAGATTCACTCGGTACTTGTAGTACACGGGTGAACGACAACGTAGTGTAAATACGGGCGAAAATAGCTTTAGTATGGAACAGGAAGTAGAAACTGTGGTTCCATGATCAAATGACTACATATATTGGCACAGATTTGGTGAAATGGGAGAGAATGCAAAAATCCAAGATGGCGGCCATAGAACGTCATTGATTTCAATTTTAAATCGTATTAAACTAGTTATTTTATTATATTTTTCAACTCAAAGGTAGCAGGTAAATATGAAGACATCTACAAAGAATAAGTGTTGCTTCTTAGATTGTGAAATTAGGCTCTCATTTCATTAACCTGCTTTTTCGACCGTTTTTATATAGGGTTGGTATTCACCCGTGTACTGCGAGTACCGGGTGAATCCTTTATTTAGTTTTTATTATATTGCCGTTTTATTATGATTAATAATACTCATATATGAGTCTTTTAGACAAAATATATTTAATGTGTATGTTTGTATAATGTCTATTTCAAGAGATGAATATTGGAGGGGTTGGTTCTACAGGGGGGATCACTTCCCGTGTGGGAAGTCGTGAGTTCGATACCTGGCTGCGTCAAATAAGAGATTTACAAAACCTACTTATCACCACCTTTTGTGGTGTTCGGCATTACTACTAAATACTAGGATATGGCATGGACTGGTTGACTCAGTGTGAGGATATACTGAGTGGTTGGTATGACGTGTTATGGTGCCTATGACATAATACTCCAATGGAGCAGCACTATAAAGCCATTGTCCATCCTGATATGACCGTAGATGTTGACCGAACGCAATTCGGTAGAGAACAGGCCCGTGCAGAAGGTCTGGAGTTGGAATCCCAGCTGAGTCAAATCAATGACTTATAAGATTGATAGTTGTCGCTACCTCGCCTGGCGCTTGGCATTAATAGGATAGTACATGGTCTGGTTAGGACAGTATCAGGATAATGTAACCATGTGGGATATCGGGTCATGGTGCTGATGGCCTGGTGTCCCAATGGGGCAGCACTAAAATTACCATGAGTGCGTACTGTCACAAGCCAGTACCCATTCTGATATGAACTCAGATGTTGCTAGAACGTAAAACAACAAACAAGCCGGAGATGTTTCTACCGCACACAGCAGCAATGAACCAATTTGAATGGAGGAAATGGGATGCGTGGACAGGGAAGCATGTGACTGGATCGTAGGTCACACTACTCACCTGTCGGCGTGATACAGGTGCGTGGGCGAAGCAGTGGGGACACGTCAGTCACGAATATACGTGCCTAGATCATCTATATTACTCTGCAGTTATTCACATATTGGTGGGTGTTGTGGTTTCAGGGAGGAGGGACCAGTGTAGTAGGTTTGGATTAGCTGACGGACTTCCGGGTGTGGCAGGTACACTTTGGACACCATGGGCGCAATCGATTAACACGACCAGGGCGATTCGGGTCATCCCAGTTGCTAGAATTTCAAATCGAACACCGCGAGTGGAGTTGACAAAAATATGTGCCGTGTGCAAAACGACCTGACCCCAGTAACCCACCTCTTGGCTGGGGTTTGCCAGGAATGATGACGTCACATTTGTGCTGGTACCGTCCTGCAGGATAATAGCTACAAGTACCAGTCATACATGTTTTTTTGTTGGTAATAACACAAACTAATGAAATGGAAATATAACTAAACTATGCAATCATAAAATACTTTAAATCCTATTTTGCTGTAGTTATATCGGTTATTAACTACAACAAAAAGTGTTTGATTAAACCACCATTTTTTCCACCCCGAGCATTGAGAAAGGTAGATAAAGAATTCACCCGGTACTCACAGTGCACGGGTGAAGACCACCCTTATATAAAAACAGTCGAAAAATCGGACTAATGAAATGAGTCGTTATGAGAGCCTAATTTCACAATCTAAGAAGCAACATTTTTTCTTTGTATGAGTCTTCATATTTCCCCGCTACCTTTGAGTTGAAAAATATAATAAAACATCTGGTTTAATAAGATTTAAAAGTGAAATTGACGGTGTTCTGTGGCCGCCATCTTGTCTTTTTGCATTCTCTCACATTTCACCAACTCTATGCCTATATATGTAGCCATTTGATCCTGGAACCACAGTTTCTAGTTCATGTCCCATACTAAAGCTCTTTTCGCCCGTATTTAGACTACGTTGTCCTTCACCCGTGTACTGCACAAGTACCGGGTGAATCTTTTATCTAGGACAAAGGTATTCGACTCGAGTCTGTAGGATGTGACCCGAGTTGATTAATCGATTACACCCCATGAGCTCATCAGTGCTTGTTCATGAACACTCCTGGCGTGTTCAACAATAGCTATGGCATGATGTGGTGGATATTATTAGATAATATAAACATTGATGTCAATCTTCCGCAGTTGGTGACGTGTAGATTGATTGATTGTTGGAAGTTTACGTCCTCACAACATCTAAGGTCATATCAGAATGGGTACCGACTTGTGACAGTGCACATTCATGGTGACTTTATAGTGTTGTCCCACTGGGAAATCAGTCTGCCTGCACCTTGAGCTGATATCCCCCCACCCAGTCACATTATCCTGAAACTGAGCAAACCAGTCCTTGGCCTATCCTATTAATGCCTAGCGCCAAGCTCGGAAGCGACAAGTATACATCTTTAAACCATTGGTTTGACCCGACTGGGAATCGATCTCCTGATACCGCGCATGGGAGGCCTGCGTTCTACCGATTTGGCTACCGCATCCGGTTCGGTGACGTGTAGTGGTTGACACTGCTTTCTAAATGTCGTGAGGACCGAGCTTGGTAGGTCTGGCCTTGGTTACGTGCACCATTTATGTGTCATGGGATGCACCACTCAACCGACCACCTGTAGTCATGCTACTTAAAACTAAGGCCGCCGCACCCTATGTGGGAATTTGACTTGAAGCCTGCTAATCAGTGAGCGCCAAATTTTTAGGCTGATTTGCGAGAATTTAACCATTTTTAAAGTATAACCCCTCCCCTTAAAAAAAGAAGAAGTTAATCATAGGCCATTGCTGAATCGAGAACACTGCTGACCGATTGATGTTTGACAGGAAGCCTCTGACAATCTTGAACCGTGTGTAGTGTGAGGCGGTCTTTACAGAAACCGCCGCTGCCACCTGATGGATTAGCGCTCCGTCTCCGCCTAAAGGCTGCATTCCATATACGCGTAATGCGTAATGCGAATGCGACAACAAATCGAAACGCCTTGAAACCTATGAGCTACATTCCATACACACGTAATGTGTAATGCGAATGCGTCAGAAATCCATTATCCCGATCGCTCCATGTAGCGATCGGTGCGTAATGTGTAAAGGTGGTGCGAATAGAAAAGCATCAGTCGCATTTGTCCATTGATATAAGGCTGGAGGAGGCGACTGATAATTACGGACAGCCGGTCTTCATGAGAAATATGAAAATGGGACGGTGCAAACATGTAGGTTTATGCAGCGGACCTGTTAGGAAGCAGTCTTCAAGGTGGTGCGACCAGAAAAGCATCAGTCGCATTTGTCCATTGATATAAGGCTGGAGGAGCCGACTGATAATTACGGACAGTCGTATCTACACGACCAAAGGCTAACTAAATGACCAAAGGCTAGCCCCCAGTCTTTATCCCTGTATCTACACAGATAGATAGACACATGTACTTTTTATATACTTCACTGCATAACGCATAACGCAATATGCATTACGCGTATATGGAATGCTGGCATTCGCGTAACGCATAACGCATTACGCGTATATGGAATGCAGCCTTTAGTCAGTGATGGCCGTTCGGAATGTTCTACCATATATACAGGCACGAGTTGTAGACTACATTTTATATCACGTCCCGGGCGCGGTGGTCGAATCGGTAGAGCGCGGGCCTCACATGCGGGAGATCAGAAGTTCAGTTCCTGGTCGAGTCAAACCAATGACATAAAATTGATGCGTGTCACTTCCTAACCTGGCGATCGGCATTAATAGGATAGGGCATGGACTGGTTAGCTCAGTGTCAGGATAATGTGACTGATCGGGTCATGGTGTTACTGTTAGCAGCCTAATTTCCCAGTGAGGCAGCATTATGAAGTCACCATAAATGCACACTGTCACAAGTCGGTACCCGTCCTGATATGACCTTAAATGTTGCCGGGACCTAAAACTCCCAACAACCAACCTCTTTATATCACGCCAGCGGGTACTCCGTCAGTAATCTGAAACTGGCCCTACTGTCACAACATGGCGATAATGCAGTGTCTGATACTAGTGATAGGCCAATCATGGCATTTCGTGTCTCAATGTAGACAGCTGTATTGACAGGCCTCCTCTGTGCTGACACACAACTAAATGGTGTATGTACACAATGGGGTGGGTGGGTACCTATCACATCTACAGGTTCATTGGAGATAGATATGCGGGTGGGTCTAGATCTACGTTGACAGCATACTAGACGGGATGGCCGAATGAGTTGAGCATCCATCTCCCATTTTGGTAGATCGTGGGATTAGAACCCTGGTCGAGTCAAATCAATGACTTAAAAATTAATACTTGTCGTTTCCTAGCCTGGCGCTCGGCATTAATGGGATAGGGCAAGGCCTGGTTGGCTCACTGTCAGGATATTGTGACTGAGTGGGATATCAGGTCATGGTGCTTGTGATCTGGTCTTCCAGTGGGGAAGCACTATAAAGTCACCATGAGTGCGCACTGTCACAAATTGTTACCCATCTTGATATGACCTTAGATGCTGCCAGGACGTAAAACTCCAACACTCCAAAAACCCTGGTATACAGCAACACATGTTTAATAAATGCATCAATATCTAAGTTGGTATGTAGAATGAAATCTAGAGAAGTGTGTTGGTTTCTAAGATCCTTTTATCATGGCATTTGGTGTCTCAATGTAGACAGCTGTATTGACAGACCTCCTCTGTGCTGACACACAAGTAAATGGTGTATGTACACAATGGGGTGGGTACCTATCACAAATTAACAAATTTGCACATTAAATAAGAAAGTCCAGACATCATCAATGTGGGTCACAAAAGACAGGCACCACGGTACATGCACAGGGACGGGCGGTGAGAATTCATCACGATTGAAATTAAGGCCTGAACTGTCTATTTCCTGTGGCTTCTGTTTAAATACTGCTGTGTTGAAATGGGGGTGCAGGAACATGCCCTTCTGGTAAGAATCCCTCGCCCTGTGGGTGTTCTAGAAAATACCTCCAGCGTCAAAACATCGCTGAATGAGGTCACGGCGTCTCTAGGCATGTACTGAGTTTAAACTGAACACATATGGAAATTAAGGTGACTGCCAGTCTGTACCAACTAAAGCTAAGATTCCTTCTATGCGGTATGCGAATGGGAGGATTCCTTCTATGCGCATGCGGCACATGACTGGCTATATTTAAAAAATAAAAATAAACAAGTATACTCCATACTGCACTGTATATGGCCTAATATGGCATTTATATCTATGTAACTCTTTGTACGTCACATGGAGGTTCCTACCTTTATAATTACCAAATTATAGATAAGTATTCATATTTATGTGGCTATGGTTACGAAACCGTAACCCAACCACCACCACTACCATATGTTTCCCCTCTGCACCCTTGTGTGTGTCCATTCCGTAATGCTCAGTCACCTCTCCTCGTCTAAACCTAATGGACAAGTGCAACTGACGTTTCTATTCGCACACCGCATGCCGCACCGATCGCTACAGGGACCGATCGAGTTGTCGCATTCGCATTCGCATTCGCATACCGCATGTAAGGGATGTAGTCCATTGACTTCAAGGCGTTTCAATTTTTTGTCGCATTCACATACCGCATGCCGCATACCGCATGTAAGGAATCTTAGCTTAAAGCCCAATCCATGAAATGCAACAGGATGGATTACTACTCTAGTTGGGTTGCAACCAAGGTGTTGTAAATACTGCATAAACAAACAAACTACGCGATGTCTTAAAGTCTATACGTCGTAGTCACGGGAACTGTACTCCGACAAATGCTCTCCAAGCACAACCTTGTTTAGTTTTTATGTTTAAAGAACCAAATATGTGTTGGGAGAGTAGGGGACTGGGTCAGTTCTGAGGCTGGGACTAGCTGGCAGCTGTTGTTTAAAAAAAAAAAATGGTTGGGCGAGTGGAGAGAAGGGAGAGTAAGGAGAGTAAGGAGAGTAAGGAGAGTAAAACTGGGGTATTTTCAATCTTCTTTAGAGTAGTTCAATCAGGAAATATATTTGCATAATATAAAAATATATGTTAGTACAATTACATTGCATAATTCAATGAGAAACAGATATAGAGGAAAAACGTTTTTTTGTTGTTGAATGTAAAAAAAGGTTCTGGAGTATATGGGGTTTTAACCCACACCACCAAACAACTTCAGATTACAAGTTCAACACTCTAACCACTAGGCCACAGAGACCACACATAATGACTACTTTCAGTTCAGGCTATTTGTGTATAGGATGTCACATATATACAAGGTATGTATGTATGTATGTGTGTGTGTATGTTTGTTTTGTTTGTTGTTTTAAGTCCTAGCAACATCTAAGGTCATATCAGGACGGGTACCGACTTGTGACAGTGCGCACTCATGGCAACTCTATAGTGCTGCCCCACTGGAATACCAGGCCACCAGCACCATGACCTGATATCCCACTCAGTCACATTATCCTGACAATGAGCCAACCAGTCCTTGTCCTATCCTAATAATGCCGAGCGCCAGACTAGGAAGCAACAAGTCCGTTTGAAATTTGTCAGCAAAGCTGCGAACACACTGGATGCGTTTCTGGCGGGGGCGTCAAGGCTCATGCATACGTAAAAAATCTAAATGTATGTAATAAAGAGAAGCCGAACATATACATGCATTTAGATTTTTGACGCACGCGTGACGCAAAACATACATTTACATACATACATGACCAGACGGGATGGCCGAATGAGTTAGAGCATCCATCTCCCGTGTTGGTAGATCGTGGGGTCATGGGTTTGAATCCTGGTCGTGTCAAACCAATGACTTTAAAATTGATACTGGTTGCTTCCTAGTCTGGCACTCGGCATTATTAAGATAGGACAAGGACTGGTTGGCTCAGTGTCAGGATAATGTGACTGAGTGGGATATCAGGTCATGGTGCTGGTGGCCTGGTCTCCCAGTTGGGCAGCACTATAAGGTTGCCATGAGTGCGCACTGTTACAAGTCGGTACCTGTCCTGATATGCCCTTATATGTTACTAGGACGTAAAACAAACAAACACACAGGGGGATTTCTTCTTCAATTTAAATCCACAATTGGTGGGACTGTATCAGTGAGAATACTGTAGTATGCTTTAGAAGCGTGTTACAGAGGATAAGCGCCCCTGCAGGAATTTTCTTTTAGTGTGGATGGAATTTCCATTGAGGTTATTTGGGGATGTATACTCTTAACAGCAATAGGGATGCTTTGTCACTAATAATAAGTTGGTGGCTCTTTTTAAAACATTTTTATTTTTATTTTTATTTTTTTACATCTTTTTGCCACCCACATAATTCACTCAGACTGGCTGTTATTAACCTTACAAAACAAAAGAACAATTGTTGCGGCCCTTTGTGTGGATAAGTTAAGTGTGATCCCAGTTGTATGATGACACGTAGCATAAATCCTTTTAAAGCTAAGTAACCATATATGCACTCCGGGTGTTTTAGTAACTTGTTGTCACCATCGCCAAGTAATCGCTGAGAGTTACTTCCATTTAACCCAAAACTGGTTTAATTTGCAACCTCTTCATCATCGGACACGGTGGTCGAACCAGCAAGAGCGGAAGGTTGGGAGTTCGAATCCCGGCTTGGTCAAACCATGGACTTACAAAATTGATGCTTGTCCCTACCTAACCTAGCGCCCTGCATTACTAGGACAGGGCAAGGACCGGTTTGCTCAGTCTCAGGATAATGTGACTGAGTGGGAAACTAGGTCATGGTGCATGTGGCTTGGATTCCCATTGGGATCGCACTATAGTCACCTTGGCTGAACACTGTCACAAGTCAGTACCCATCCTGATATAATCTTAGATGTTGCCAAGACGTAAAACCTGAACAAATCGAGGGTTTTTGATTATCCGCCTTTAAATATTTGTTAGATATTAGGTTAGTCATTATAGCGTACAGTACGTTAGTTTGAAGTAGCCTTTATTTATAACTTGGGCCATATATTAAACAAGTTATTTCCAAACTTGTTTTTGTTCAGGTGAAAATATCATCTAATTGTTCTTTTCGTCAATTAGAACTTATTTATTTATTTTGAAGGGGGTGGGGGTGGGGGCAGGTACTTTTCTGTTTACTTTTCGCGGATCTTGAAGTGTGGTCGCTATGGTAACAGCGCTGTGGTTAATGTAGCACAATCCTAACTCTGACACACCATTCACCCCTCACATCGCATGGACTTCAAACGCGGCGTTAGCATTACGCCATATTCACAGTCACTGTCACATGTCTTGATAATATAGTTAATTCCACGAATTACAAAGGCAGTAAGCAGTGCCATTCCATAATAATAGGCGGGATGGCCGAATGAGTTGAGTGTCCGTCTCCTGTTTTGGGAGATCGGGGGTTCGTGGGTTCGAAACCTGGTCAAATCAAACCAATGACTGAAAGATTTATACTTGTCACTTCCTAGCCAGGCACTCGGCATTATTAGGATAGGGCAAGGACTGGTTGGCTTAGTGTAAGGATAATATAACTGAGCAGGATATCAGGTCATGGTGCTCACAGCCTGGTCTCCCACTAGGGCAGCACTATAAAGTTGCCATGAGTGTGCACTGTCAGAAGTCAGTACACACCCTGATATGAGATGTTGCTAGGACATAAAACAACAAACAAGCAAACAAACAACCATAATAGCTTCTGGTTTCTAGATCATGAAAACAGCGCAGACATGATAAACACCGTGGGTGTGTTGATTACATACATGCTGTTGCAATTTTATAGTCCAGTGTCAGTTTTGTTATGGTAGTTGTGGTGATGTTATTAAATGCCATCCATAAACCTGTCTGTTTAATACATGCTTATTATTACAGTTGGTCTGTTTGTGGGTTTTTTGGACTTGTTACACTGCGACCAAACACTCACAGTTCTGGAGTTATTTAGAGCCCTGAACATAAATCTAGGATATCATGACTTTGTTCAGTGGCTAGCGATTCGGCGTCTGGTGAACTTAGTTGAACCTGTGCAGATGAAGCAGTGACCGAACTGTCAATTGAACCTTACTCTCAGTGGGTCACTCACTTTACTTACACCCAACTCCACGTACTGATATGACCTTAGATGTTGCTAGGACGTAAAAAAACAACAAGCAAACAAACAATACACCCAACTTAGCACAATAGAAACGAGGCACCTGCTTCATTATCTCTTTTGTTGTTTGTTTGGGTTTTATGTCCTGGCAACATCTAAGGTCATATCAAGACGCGTACCGACTTGTGACAGTGTGCACTCATTGTGACTTCATAGTGCTTCCCCACTGGGAAATCAGGCCGCCAGCACCATGACCCAATATCCCACTCAGTCACACTATCCTGACACTGAGCTAACCAGTCCTTGCCATATCCTATTAATGCAGAGCGCCAGGCTAGGAAGCGACAAATATCAATTTTAATGTCATTGGTGGACTCGACCGGGAACCAAACTCCCGACCTTCCGCACGCGAAGCCCACGCTCTACCGATTCACCCACCGCACCCGCTTTATTTCTTTTGTGGATAGATGGTAACCTTGATAATCCTTAGAAAATGCATAGATAACAATATTTTTAAAATCACCCAATTCAACTAAGATAATAGTATTATTATAATATGGTTACGGCTGTATTTTCCGATGAAGCATCAAATTTCAAAACCAAAACAATTATCTAGATTTGATTCTAAATATCTAGCTCAGATACTGATGTACCTATTAAGCATTTGCCACATAGAAGGGAATACTTCAAGGCAATTTAGTAGAACCTGTTACTGCTGAAGCCTATGGTGTCAGTTTTGGTGTGCTTGCCAAAGCTAATTTTACATGTTCGCACTTCAAATATCCCAAAACTTAGACATTTAAAATAAAATTTACATGAAACTAAAGTATGGTAGATTTTAATGGCTAACTTTTGAGATATTTGAAGTGTAAACATGCACAATTAATTTTGGCATGCATGTCAAAACTGTGACACCATAGGCTTCTGCGGTAACATGTTTGATTAGATTGCCTCAATATTCCCTTCTATGTGGCGACAAATGTTTAATAACTGCACCAGTATCTAAGTTACATATGTAGAACCAAGTCTAGATAATTTCTTGGGGTTCAAAAATTTAATATTTTCATCCGACTATGCAGCTTTAAAGACTCATGAAAATAAGATGTTGATTTACGGTAACTGGGTGAGTCTTCAACCCACCTTTGCCTCTCACACATGAATGCGCGCGTCTGCCCGACACTGCACACTTGTCAGGTTTACTTAGTTTAAACTAGTTGAAATACAAGTAGCAAACCAAAGCAGTGAGAGCTATGCCCTCACACCAATATAAACGCAGTCATCCATAAGCAAGCTCTCGCCGCCTAAGTATGGTTCAGTACCAGCCAGGCGCCATCTGCCCATTTACAGGGTACCAGTATTAACTGGACATAGACAGACAGGACATAGACAGGCAGGACAGACAGACAGGACACAGACAGACAGGAAATAGACAGACAGGACATATACAAACAGGACATGGACAGACATGACATAGATATACAGGACATAGACAGACATCGTCATAGACAGACAGACAGGACATAGACAGACATGACATAGACAGACAGGACATAGACAAACATAGACATAGACAGAGATGACATAGACAGGCAGGACATAGACACACAGGACATAGACAGAGAGGACATATACGGAGAGGACATTGACAGGACATTGACAGGACATTGACAGGACATAGACAGGACATAGACAGATCAGGCAGCAGTGTTGCTAGAAGTGCGAACAATGTTGACTTCATTTGAGTAAGAATGGATGTGAGTGGGGGGACTACTGCTGCGATGTCTGTCATGCAATCGGAATGTCCCCTCTGCTGGGAAAATTCCCTTCGACCCAAGCTTCTCTAAGCAAACTTCGCCTGGTGAGTCACGTGCTCTCGTCCCAAGTCTCGCAAGGTGCGTGGTAATGAGGACTGATGTACAGCGTAGATCAGAGCAGCCTCGCCAGTGTTACTGTCAATTCACCTGCCATTTCCACCCGACATTAACTGCTCATTGTGTAGGAGCTGATAGTAAATTAAAGTGAAGTAAAGCTTATTAAGTTATTTAATTTAACAACGCCTCTTTTAATGGTATCATCGGCTATTGGACATCAAACATATGGTCATTCTGATATTTCTTTGGAGGAAACCTGCTGCCGCCACATAGGCTACTCTTTCCGATAAGCAGCAAGGGGTCTTTTATATGCACTTTCCCACAGACAGGGCAACACATACCACAGCCTTTGGTAAGCCAGTTGTGGACCACTGGTTGGAACGGAAAATAGCGCAAATAGCTCCAAATGGGTCCACTGAGCAGGATTGCTCGGATTGGAGCTGATAGTATCTGGCACGAGTAATTAAAATAGTGTGAGGACACACCAGTTCTTCCATCTCTTGGTTGTCCATTGGTGGTGACATCAATTGTTGTGAACTCATCGATAACTGATGAGTCCAATTTGTGCTCGGATTGTGCGGTGGCACATTGGACTTGTTTTCTGTAGCTGCAGTCGGAGAGTCTGGTGGGTGAAGGAGACGATCTTTCCTCTGTCGAAGCTTTTCTTTTGCTTGAGCTATATGATCAGTTTAAAACCATGCTGTTCCTTTGCAAATAGAAGCACGCCATGAACTTCTGTCCTAGACCACTATTTCCAAAAGGTTCCAGTGTTGTGATTCCACCAGCTAATAATATGGTTAATATGCAAATGTATAGAAATTGCATGCAACAAAATAAATTGAGAATTTTGTTGGCGTTATTTTAAGGTAAAAGGTTGCCGCTGTCCCTACCAAACAGCCTCTGTTCACAATTTCCATGTGCTTGGCTTCTCACCAAATGGTAATGCACAAAGAACTGTCAGGTCTTCCCTAGCCACAGGTAAGGTAATTGCCCCCCGCCTCCTCCTCCACCGTAAGACCAGACGGGATGGCCGAATGAGTTAGAGCGTCCGTCTCCCGTGCTGGTAGATCGTGGGGTCGTGGGTTCGAGTCCCGGTCGAGTCAAACCAATGACTTTAAAATTGATACTTGTCGCTTCCTAGCCAGGCGCTCGGCATTATTAGGATAGGCAAGGACTGGTGTGCTCAGTGTCAGGATAATGTGACTGAGTGGGATACCAGGTCATGGTGCCGGCGGCCTGGTTTCCCAGTGGGACAGCACTATAAAGTCACCATGAGTGCGCACTGCCACAAGTCGGTACCCATCCTGATATGACCTTAGATGTTGCTAGGACGTAAAACAACAACAAACAAACAAACAAACAAACCTCCACCGCGCCCAAAAACAACAGGCTGTGGGCTGTACCCGTTGGACTGGGCGCGGTGGCCGAATCGGTAGAGCGTGAGCCTCGCATGCGGGACATCGGGAGTTCGGTTCCCGGTCGAGTCAAACCAATAACTTATAAAAATTGATACATGTCGCTTCCTAGCCTGGCGCTCAGCATTAATATGATAGGACAAGGACTGGTTAAGTCAGTATCACGATAATGTGACTGAATGTGTCATGGTGCCAGTGCCTGAATTCCGAATGGGGTAGCACTATAAAATCGCCATGAGTGCACACTGTCACAAGTCGATACCCGTCCTGATATGACCTTAGATGTTGCCAGGACATAAAACTCCAACAACCCACCAACCTGGAACACTTCCTTTACCAGCGAAGTCTACCATAACAACCTCGGTCAGACACTGGGCAATGGTTGCTGGACTAGTTTGTTATAGTTGCGGGTTCCATTTGGGAATTTGTGGTAATTGTAAAATGGTGTCTCCAGTCTGTAGTCGACTAAAAATTAAGAAGAGCGTTTTAAATAAGTCGTAGACGGTGGATGAATGTTCAATGAAAGGTGCTACAGTGTGAAGGATGGTACAACAGGATATATTCCTAGTTAGTGACATCTGAACTTTAATTGCCCTCAGCTAAGTTTCATATACAGTAAAACCTCTCTAAATCGACCGACCATGGGACCGACTTTAAATGGTCCATTTAGGGAGGTGGTCTGTTTAGATAGTTAGAAAATGGTTACAATGGTATTGTTGGGACCCAAATAAAGCGATCGATATAGGGGAGTGGTCGATCTGTGCAGATGGTCGGTTAGGAGGTTTTACTGTATATATAATGTAAATCAGTGTAAATTAGGTTATTTCATGATGATTCAATCGGATTATAACGAACAACTTATTACTACAGTGAGCTCTTTAATAATAATAATAATGATAATAATAATAATGATAATAATAATAATAATAATATTGTTTAATTGGTAACGCGTAGTGCAATTATACAACCATGCGTTGCAACTCAGAAAAATTGACCACCTTTGCTTTGCAATAAAAAAAAGTTTAAAAAAAGTCAGTGTGACTTATTGTGATATGCAAATGAAGCAATTTTTACAGCAGCAAAAACAAACAGAAATATTTAAAAAGAATGAACTTGCATTTGACATTTGTGTCAGCTGTAATAATGGATTTCCAAAGATCTAGATCCACCTGCACCTGCCCTGATCAATACATACCTAGGCCCCACCCCGCCACTCGGCCATATCAGCTGCTGATCAAATATTCTAATATAGCACGGTGATGTGGCCACGTCACGGACGTAGCACCTGCCGGATATGGTTTTAACAGAATAACGATATGTAGGTATGTATGTATGTATGTATGTATGTATGTATGTATGTATGTATGTATGTATGTAAACATGTATGTATATGTGTGTGTGTATGTATGTGTGTATGTACAGATGAACCTCGATCCAACGGACACCGATGCAACGGATTCCGGATCCAACGGACACAATCCGCTAGAGTGAATATTAGGGAACAGTATCAGCGAGGCAAGCAGTTGAAACTTGACACATTTTTTAAATGCACTTCCCACGATTATTCGATGTTGTTGTTGTTTGTTGTTGTTTTACATCCTAGCAACATCTAAGTGATCATGGGTAGCACTTTTTATGAACCTTAGTTCTGTATTTTGTGTTTATTTTCGTACCCCCCGGACAATTTCGTCGCTGCAACGGACAAACGGCTTTAACGGACAACTGCTCCCCCCCTATTAGTCCGTTGGATCGAGGTTCATCTGTATATGTTTTGACTCCGGGAATAGCACGCTCCATACAAGGCCTTGAAAATCTTGAAAAGTCTTGAACTTCATTTGCCCCATGTCAAGGCCTTGTAAATCCTTGAATTTAACCTATTTTGGGTAATTAGTCTTTAAAAGCCTTGAATTACATTACACTCCCCCCCCCCCCCCAGTGATCTAAATTACTCTGAAATCACAATTCGCCATTGTTGTTTTCCCCCTGAAATCCAAATTAAGATAGTCTTGAATTCCTATCAAGAAAAGCCTTGAAATAGCCTTGAATTCCATATCTTCACATGTGTTCAGACCTTGGAATGGGGTCTGCTAATACCGGGGATCGAACGTAGGTGTCTGCTATGCTTGAATAACTCGTTCAGTCCCTGCTGAGATCTGTGTTCAACATAGGGTGAGGGTCCAGGTATTAGTGCCATATCTGGGCTCTTGGAAGTTGATTCACTGTACATACACAGCATGACAGCATTAATACACTGCTGGATGGAGCGGGACGTAGCTCAGGCGGTAGCTTGGCCACCTGTGAAGGTGTCGATAATCCTATCGATCCTGCTCAGTGGATCCATTTGCACGTTGGGCTATTTTTCCATTCCAACCAATTGTTCACAACTGGTTCACCAATGGATGTGGTATGTGCTATCCTGTCTGTGGAACAGTGCGTATAAAAGACCCATTGCTGCTTATTGGAAAGAGTAGCCTATGTGGTGGTAGCAGGTTTCCTCCAACGAAATATGTCAGAATGACCATATATTTAACGTCCAATGGCCGATGATAAAAATCAATGTGCTCTAGAGGCGTCGTTAAATGAAACAAGCTTGACTTTTTAATACGCTGCTGGAGAAGCACGACCCCAATTCAAATTTTATGGCACCGGTTATCATGGCTGACAAATAAGTGCTCCACCTTCCTGAGACCATGTGATTTAGTATAGTCTTCAGCAGTCTGAGCAGTCAACTGGAAAAATGAACGACGAGTGGTTGATAGAATTATGATGTATTCCTCCCGGACCACCAGTAACCTTATTCTTCATGCCATCGAAGAACCTGTTTACAAACATTAGATTATTACCAAAGGTTATGTATATATATATATATATAATGCATTTGATTGTTTTCCAACACAGTTGACAAACCTGCCTTTATTTTGACCATAAACATCTATGGCACGTTAGAATGTCTAAAGCTATGAGTCCATATACAGTAAAACCTCTCTAAATCGACCGACCATGGGACTGCCTTTAAATGGTCCATTTAGGGAGGTTATCGGTTTAGGGAGTTAGAAAATGGTTACAATGGTATTGTTGGGGCCCAAATAAAGCGATCGATATAGGGGAGTGGTCGATCTGTGGAGGTGGTCGGTTAGGTAGGTTTTACTGTATATGGTATATGGTATGCGGTTGTGAATGCATATGAGGCAGGGTTCGAAATAGGAGCTTGTCTGCTTGTCCAGGACAAGTGAAAATTCAGACGGACAAGCGAAAATCACACCAGACTTGTCTGTTGGACAAGTGACAAATTTGCCTTATTTCTATCCCTGTTATATATATACCGTATATGTCCCAATAATTGCGCACTGCGCGAGTGCAGACACATGGTTGCGCATATATTTATTTCCTTTATCATATTTTGTTTTATTGTGATTCCGACATCAAAGTTAAAGAATTTCATGGATTTGTTTTTGTTGTGCCTCTGAAATAAAGTGGGATTGCCTTATTTTATGTGCATTCAGTCAGAATATGATCGTAAATTTTGATTTGTTTTTGTTGTGCCTCTGAAATAAAGTGGGCTTGTCTTATTTTATGTATACTATTATGTGAGTTTCACTTGTCCGTTTGAATTTACACTTGTCCACCGTACTTAACTTAAAGTTGCATAGTCCGATGGTTTTGCATTTCTGTATTTTTTTCTGAGATAAATATATTAGATCGATCAGTAGTATCTACTTTACATTAGTTGAAAGTTACTTTTATTTTAAATGGTAAACTTTTGAGATATTTTGAGTGCAAACATGTCAAATTAGTTTTGACAAGCTTGTCAAACTCTGACACCATAGACTTCTGCAGTAACAGGTTCTGTTAAATTGACTCAGTATTGCCTTCTACGCAGAAACAAATGCTTAATAAGTGCATCAGTATCTAAGTTAGATATGTAAAATCAAATCTAGATAATTGGTTTGGTTTTGAAAATTTGATATTTCATCGGACCATGCAGCTTTAAGTGTAAGTACTGTGGACAAGTGTAAATTCAGATGGACAAGTGAAACTCACATCAGACTTGTCCGGTAGATAAGTGTATTTTTTTGGCTTATTT
The DNA here is from genome assembly GCA_030323885.1 of Branchipolynoe longqiensis. Lineage (NCBI taxonomy): Eukaryota > Metazoa > Annelida > Polychaeta > Phyllodocida > Polynoidae > Branchipolynoe > Branchipolynoe longqiensis. The sequence goes on along the minus strand of CM059188.1, from coordinate 101,750,758 downwards.
CTATCACTGATGTATCCGGCGACTTTTCAATGGAAACAGTACATTTAATTTGCTAGCTTCAGGAGGCAGACTACGATTGTCCCAAATTGAGGAGCCTCGTTTCCGCACACTTGCCAATGCGCAGTTCTGAATTCGGCATCTTTGAAAACAGAGCTGAAATCGATGGAGCCTTCTTTATTGTTTAAGAAGTCTTCGGAGTAGGGCAGGTTATATGCAAGTCGCTATATGGGTGGCACGCATTATGTTTGTTACAGTTGTTTTATGACCTGGCAACATCCAAGGTCATTTTAGGACGGATACCAACTTGTGACAGTGTGCACTCATGGCGACGTATCCATAGACTGCTCCCTTGTGGCGCTAATGACCTTTGTGACATTGTGATGTGCCACGCGTAGAATGGACATGTTCATTCTTTATGTTCCCGGTCACAAGGCACACGGAACAAGGGAACACACCATAATGGAACAGTATATGGATACACAGCCTAAGCAAAGCACAGGTTCATTGTCTGCGTGGTGCGTCTGAAGGGAACACACAACAAGGGAACAGTCTTTGGATACACATCCTTATAGTGCTGCCCCACTGGGAGATCAGACCACTGGCACCATGGTCGGATATCCCACACAGTCATATTATCCTGATACTGTGCTGACCAGTCCTTGTCCTATCCTATTAATTCCAAGCACCAGGCTAGGTAGTGACAACTATCAATTCCATAAGTCATTGATTTGGCGCGGCTGGGATTTGGACTCCCTACCTTCCACACGGGAAGCGTGCGCTATACCGATTCGGCCACTTCGTCCGGTGGCACACAGCATGAGTTTCATCGTAGCCGTCCGTCCTGATATGACCTTAGATGTTGCTAGGATGTAAAGCAACAACAAACAATAATCTTCTCAGACGGGCTCTAAGAAAGAGTGATCCGCCAAAACGCCAAGAATAATCTCCGACAGAGTGGCGGCTGTTCTGCTTCACTAACAATCACCACATCAAAATGGTCCGCATCAAAATAGTTTATTTAGTTTTATTATGAATCGTTGACTTTGAATTCGCACTCATTTTATGGGGACAAGATTCGAACGGAAAGAACTCATGTTTATGCAGAAATAATGTGTACTTACAGTAGCCCAAAAAAAACAACAACAAAAAATGAGTTTATTTTGAGGAAGTTTACCGTGTGTGTGTAGTGAAACACTCCTCAGCCCTCGGCGGTGACTCTTGGGAAAGATGCACTGGTCCCAGGCTTGTCGTCTGCTGAACAGAATAGGTGGTCTGCAGTTCGGTGGAGTAGCGCCGATGTACCAGTGTGGCCTGGAGGTGACGTCACGCAGGACTGGGAGAGTATTGGGCCCAAGCCTGCTGCAGCATCTCACATGGGTTTGTCGACTGAGACATATTGCGTCTTTTTTTGTGTTCTAGATTCTATATAAAGAAAAACAGTTGCGATGTGTATAAACACAAGTGTAACGTAGCAAAGAATATGACTAGGTCGCGCTTGTTATGTCAATATAAGACCACGTGATTTGGGGGGGGGGGGGTTATTTCTTGTGGGGTTGTGTGCGTGTGTGTGTGTCTTTCTCTCTTTCTATCATGCAGACCCACTTTAGCCTAGTTGAAAAGAATGCCAGCCTACAAGTGATGGGGACACAGGTTCGCGCCCAAACATTTAAACAAATATAAATAATTTACTGATTGTTGCATATAACTAACATGCCTACAACACTTTGTAAGCGGTATCCTGTGCACAGGTTTAGATATGGAGATACAATTTTGCAAGCTGAATCTGGCCGGCGAGCAGTTTGACACTGTGGGGTGGTCTTTAAAGCTAAGATTCCATATTTGTGGTATGCGAATGCGACAAAAAATGGAAAAGCATGTAAACACAAGGTGCTTCCATATGTGTGAATGTGAATGTGAATGCGAATGCGGCTAAGTGGATTGCTCAATGGACCGATCGGTATGAATGCGAATGACATGCCGCATACCAACATATATGGAATGTTAGCTTTATAGTGTGTTGTCATTGTAAAGAGACTCAAACTGCAGTGGTATGGCCATATTTCCCCATTCATCAGGTTTGACCAGAACCATATATCGAGGCACAGTGAAATGGGGACGAAAACAAGCCGGACAAAGGAAGAGGTAGGAAGACAACATCAGGGAACCGACGGGCCTGGAGTTTGTAATCTCAGAGTGCAGTGGAGAACAGGGAAAACTGGAGAAACTTGGTTACCAAGTCATCTGTGGTGCCTCACAATCCTTGTGTTTAAGGGATTGATAATGATTGGTTGGTTGTTGTAGTTTTATGTCCTGGCAACATCTAAGGTCATATCAGGATGGGTACCGACTTGTGACAGTGCACACTCATGGTGACTTTATAGTGCTGCCCTCACAATGACCTGATATCCCACTCAGTCACATTATCCTGACACCTGTCCTTGCCCTAATCTAATAATGCCGAGTGCCTGGCTAAAAAGCAACAAGTATACATTTTTAAGTCATTGGTTTGACTCGAACGGGAATGGAACTCCCGAGGTCTGCGCTCTACCGATTTGGCCACCGCGTCCGGTGATTGTGGTGATTGTGGTGGTGGTGGTGGTGGTGGTGGTGGTGACGGGGATGGTGGTAGTGGTAGTGGTGGTGGTGGTGGTGGTGGTGGTGGTGGTGGTGGTGGTGAGGGTGGTGGTGATGGTGATTTGGTGTTAGTAGTCCATCGCCTCATCACCATATCCGTCTGCACATCCATTATACATTCTATCTCACTCACGGCTCGCTCGCCACAAAATGTGATGCAAGCCTAACTCCGCAGATCGACTCGGATGTTGGCGACATGGCCATTACCGGTTATCTCGCTCTTGCAGTTAGCCGCGTTTAAATTGACATTTCCATTCAATTTAATGGCATTCCGATAAGAGTTGGTGAATGGGCACTGCTGCTGCTTCTGCTGTTGCTGCTCTGACCTCCTTTTGGGTTTTCCATTTAGCGCTGTGTGAAATTGATTCCAACAATACTTCTATGTTGGGGTTAATTTCATAGATATGTTCTGTTAAATGTACTCCAAAACCTACATTTAAAAGAATTATTTCTTTTAGGATTATTGTAGGATTTACAGTAAAACCTCTCTAACCGACCCCCTCCACAGATCGACCACTCCCCTATATCGATCGCTTTATTTGGGTTCCAACAATACCATTGTAACCATATTCGAACTCCCTAAACAGACCACCTCCCTAAATGGACCAATTAAAGTCGGTCCCAAGGTCTCTACTGTAGTTTATTTTGAAGATGGGGAGGTTTCAATGTGGCATCATTCATTACTCGTCGTGGGTTCGAACCCTGGTCGAGTCAAACCAATGACTTGAAAATTGATACTTGTTGCTGGCACTCGGCATTATTAGGATAGGGCAAGGACTGGTTGGCTCAGTGTCCAGATAATGTGACTGAGTGGGATATCAAGTCATGGTGCTTGCGGCCTGGTCTTCCAGTGGGGCAGCACTATAAAGTCGCCACGAGTGCGCACTGTCACAAGTCGGTACCTGTCCTGATATTACCTTAGATGTTGCCAGCACATAAAACAACAACAAACAAACAAACAAAACAAAAACATTACTTGTTGCCTTCAATTATAAAACATTGTTTCCGTGTAGAAGGCATATATTATAACACCGTCCAAATGTATCATATCAGAAGAAACCTATCTAACTTAGATACTGGTGCGATTATTAAGCATTCGTTACCACACAGAAGGGCGTGCTGAATCAATTTAATAGAACCTGCTACTGCTGAGTTTTGGGATGCTTGCCAAAATTAATTGTGCATATTTGCATTTCAAATATTTCAAAAGTGAGCCATTTTCTTGAAGATTTATACTGCCTATCATGGATAAGTCTGAATAGACTTGTTTTCACCATTAGACAGTTTGTCGATAGAAAGCCTGAGCGTACACTTTTACCGACCCAAGGGATTTTTAACCTCCTACACCAGATAGACATGGTATGAGAGCAACTGGCCTTTGATGATGCTGTAAGTTATACACAGCGGTGGAAATCGAAATTGGCAGAGGTGGGGGCATGGGGAATCGAACCACTGACCTTCAGATTAGGAGTCTGACCTAGAAAAAAAGTCAGACACTCTAACCACTCCGCCACAGAGAACACACATTTAAAATAAAAAGTTACTTCAAACTAAAGTAAGGTAGATTATAACACTCAATTTAATATATTTATCTCAGAAAAATTTCCAACACTCAAAACCATTGGCTGATGTAACTTTACGTAGGACAGTGCTAGTGTTGAGTGGTAGGCTGCTAGTGTCTGGATCCAGTAGTTTACTGATGACTGTGGCAGAGGGAACTTTATACCCTTGACTGAGCATGTTTGCTGATTGTTGCTTGTACATGGAGTACTTTGTCAGTGTCACAACCACCCCCTGCCCCCCGCCTCCACCCCCTTTTAGTCATGCCTAGCACAGTTGTTGCTGGGTGGTGTGGTGTGCTTCTGATTGTGGCTAAGTAGCGACTTGGAGCTCAGTAACAAGCGCAGGGTTCATACAGGGCCTGGAAAATCTTGAAAAGTCTTGAACTTCATTTGCCCCATTTCAAGGCCTTGAAAAACACTGAATTTAACCTATTTTGGGTCATTAGTCTTGAAAAGTCTTGAATTGCTTTAAACGCTCCCTACTGATCTAATTTAGTCTGCAATCGGCATTCGAAATGGCGATTTCTGACTAAATCCAATTGAAAATAGTGTTGAATTGCTATCAAGAACAGCCTTGAAAAAGCCTTGAAACAGCCTTGAATTCCATATCTTCGCATGTGTTCGAACCTTGCAAGCAAATTGTCTTTTCCAACACGAGGCACCTCGCACAATGCAACAGCAGTGTGATGGCGATTTAACGACACATGGGCAACAAAGGCCATATTCATGTGAACATCAGGCACTGTGAATTAAGTGTAAAAACTCAGCCGGTTTAATTTTAATCCAGAAGTACTTGCATCCATCATCCATAAATAGAAACACTGCATGCATTCTTCACCATTGATAACTTTCAGACAAAACTAAAAAATTGATTTTGGTGCACTTGTGAAGCTTCTCCCTCGCTGGTGTCTTGAACATCGAAGCTTTGTGCTCAATGATGCATAGAAGCTATAAATGAATCAAACTCGAGGCCATAGCTCCTGGGCTGTGATGCGCATAGCTAAACCAGGGAGCTGGCAATGATTAACATGTGTAACGCGTCATGTATATTGCGCCTGCCTGTCACCTGTGAATGAGAGACGGGTGCCAATGACAGCAGCACTTGTCCCCCTGTCCAGGTAACAATGTTGTTGTTTGTTGGGCTTTTGCATCCTGCTAACATCTAAGGTCATATCAGGATGGGTACCGACTTGTGACAGTGCGGACTCATGGCGAATTCATAGTGCTGCCCAACTAGGAGACCAGGCCGGCAGCACCATGACCTGATATCCCACTTTGGCATTCTCGACAACAAATTCCAAGTATTTCTAACGAACATCGCTCTGGCACTGGAAAAGGTGGAGAAATTGGTCATGGCAAGTTGTGCGCTTCACAACTGCATGCGTGATAAGGTTGGGCACACATCTCAACTTGACTCAGAGGACCCCACAACTCACACAGTAACCCCCAGTAGCTGGAGAATAGACAGACTATTGAGCCAGGCAAGAATTCCCTCAGGTACCAACTCAACACAATGTGCCAAAACCCAATGAGACAACTTGGTTGAGTACCTGAATTCCCTGACGGGGTCTGTGCCATTGCAGATGGACATGGTATAGAGGGTGGTGCTATTCTGCACTGCATGTGTCAATAAAGCGATATATTCTTTCACAATACATTATTTATATAGTATATAAATATAAACAAACTAAGTATTCTCTTCGGGGGGGGGGGGGGGGCGCTGTTTGCAAATTAAGGGAAACATCATGTCGAGAGTGGGAATGCAAGAGGGAGAATGCAAGAGGGGGAAATGTGTCAATAAAGATATTACTGACAGTTTTGTGTGTGGTTGTTGTTTCTTTAACTAAAGAATTCTGAATGGAATTACTATAAGTGGCAATAAACTGTTGTGAACGAGAAGCAATTTAAACAATTCAAAAAAAGTATCCAAAAAGTATCCATTCCTCACCACCTAGTTCGCTCTTGCTTGGGGTTGGGAGCAGCCGGTTTGTCATACTCTGCCTCTTCTGCACATGTGCTGAAAGAAAGGATAGCGATAGCTGTATCCATCTCTGCCTTGGTGTGAGTGGTTTCCCCTCAGATCCAGAGGCCGCTGGTTTCCTGAAGCGGGTATACTGTGTACGGAGGTTGGTCATCCTCTTCTGGATGGAATCAGCTGTTGAAATATATAAGTAGCCGTTTTAATGCTCCTGTTATGTAAATAGAATAGTACCAGTAAAAATTGTTTCTTTATTTAAAAAGATATGAGAGTTTTTGAAAATCTGTATTTCGGGCCACACCGTTGAGTAGTTTTACTATGGAAGAAAGGGGCCAAAAAGGTACTAATTCTCCCAACAATACTTTCTTGATATTTACTTTAGAAAAATGATATGGCTACCAAGATTATGTTCCAGTCAAGCTCTTTCCATTGGTATCACCTGAGGCTAAGAATATTCCCTTCCCCCCCCCCCCCCCAAATAATTAAATACCCGATGTAAATAAATGTATGTATGGTCTATCTACCATAGTGTTTTATCCCATTGTTGACAAAGTATGCGGGACAGTGTGCACCAACCTATCAATGCTATCAGAAAATAGGGCCTTACCTGACTGTCCGATTGCAGCAGTAATTTTAGCCAACGCAACATTCCTCTTTACTCGGTTTGAATAATAAGCACTGGAGACATCATATAAACATGGCCGAGTTTGCCACATTTCAACCATCACCTGTCCATTCCGCCATTTTTTTTGGTTGTGTACGGACAAAGTCACATGACGATATCTAGCCCTATGATTGGCTGCTGGTAAAAACTGGGACGGGACCAATCGGCCGGTATCACACATATACCGTATAAGATACGACTGAGAGCTCACATATACCGTTTCTCGAATCTCATGCAATTCCAGTCGGAAGCCCTAAAACTGAGTTTTAAGTCACGAATCTCAAGGCTCAGGTGTGTTAGGCGGTCACACACCTAAAGACTGAAACTGACGAAAACCCGAACTTAGTCACGAATCGGGCATTTTAGGAGAGCCCAGTGATACATGCAGTGACGAGTGGTAACAATTGCATGTGTCATCAAACACAATATACAGTAAAACCTCTGTAACCAACCACCATCACCACATATCGACCACTCCCCTATATCGATCGCTTTATTTGTGTCCCACACGATTGCCCATACACTACCATTGTGACAATTTAAAAAAAACTCCCTAAACTGACCACCTCCATAAATGGACCTTTTAAAGTCGGTCCCATGGTCGGTCGATTTAGAGAGGTTTTACTGTATATTCATTCACAATCTGATCTAATCGGAGACATTAAAGCTGATATATATCACACAGATAAGAACAATGGAAAGTGAAACTAACGTATTTAGTCCTATTACATCAGGGGTAATTAAAATACTCGTAAATGAAGACTATCTGAAAGAAATGAACAGCTATGGATGCTAGGGAACATACATATATATATATATATATATATATATATATGTTGAATTTCATGCCACGTATTCAGCCGCTTACACCTTATCATAGGACCAGGCGGGATGATCGATTGAGTTGAGTATCGGTCTACCGTTTTGGTAGATCGTGCGATTCGAACCCACCGGTTCGAACCCTGGTCGAGTCAAACCAATGACTTAAAAATTGATACTCATCGCTTCCTAGCTTGGCACTCGGCATATTAATAGGATAGGGTAAGGACTCATTAGCTCAGTGTCAGGATAATGTGACTGAATGGGATATTGGGTCATGGTGCTGGCGGCCTGATTTCCCAGTGGGGCAGCACTATAAAGTTACCATGAGTGCACACTGTCACAAGTGGATACCCATTCTGATATGACCGTAGATGTTTCCAGGACGTAACATTCCAACAACTAATCAACTAATACATTATATGTCACATATATCGAAGACTGTTTCTATTTGTCCTCATATGCATTTATGTGTATATGCCTGTGTAGCATCCATGTATGTATGCGTGCAGGTATACATACATACATACATACATACATACATACATACATACATACATACATACATATACACACATACATACATACATACATGCATACATACATACATACATACATACATACATACATACATACATCGTACGTACGTACATACATACATACATACATACATACACACACACACACACACATACATACATACATACATACATACATACATACATACATACATACATACATACATACATACATACATACACACATACACACATACATACATCATCATGCTGTCAGTCGCAATGCGACAAAGACTGCTTTCATTACTTGACTGCCGCTCTCCATTTAGCTCTCTGCTGTGAGAGTTGCGTCCATGAGTCGGTATTAATGTCTCTCAGCTTCAGACATTTCATGAAAGCTGCCTGCAAAAGTGTTGAAGTGCTGCTGGCTTTTGCAAGTTACCAGCGGCACTCTCTCGGGGAGCAAATAGAGGTTTCACACCGGCAAGAACATGTCAAGACAGGCGCAAAACTATTTGTCCTTGCAGTGGCTGGTCGGGAGATGTTGGGAGTTCCATACATCAACCGCCCTTAATGCTGCCACAGTGACATGGTTTTCTGTTTAGGGTTTGCTCCCCTAGCCTTCGGTTCTGTCAAGAACCTGTACCACAAGGCAGTGGTTTACGACTCTGCAGGGCAGGGGCGTCAAACTCCCTGAGGTATTGCTATACCTGCAATACCTGCATACCATACATACATACATTCATACATACATACATACATACATACATACATACATATACACACACATACATACATGCATACATACATACATACATACATTTTACCTCGGTACAACGCCTCGGCTACTCGAGGCCGAGGGAGAAAGAAGCAACATCCGGTACAGCAATTAGCATATTCCACTCGTGAGCGGTGGACGTTTGCGAGTAAGTACAGCGTTCTTTTTCTTCAATAACTCCAGAACTTGGGGTTAGTTTATGGAAAAATTTTCAACGAGTGTGTATAAAGAGTAGAACAATATTCTCTATGAATATTAGAATATTGGCGATTATATTAAAGAAGTTATTGGCGAAAAACCGATTCGGGAGCCTGTACGGTAGAGTTGACATCGCCGTGTGGTTTACTTCTGGTCGGATTTCCGACTCGATATTCGCTATTGTTTCGTAGCGTTTTTATGACTTTAAACCCAAGAATAACATACTTCTTGTGTATATCAATATTCTCTATGAATATTAGAATATTGGTGAATATATTAAAGAATATATTGCCGAAAAACCGATTCGGGTGCCGGTTCGGTAGAGTTGACATCGCCGTGCGTGTGGTTTACTTCTGGTCGGATTTCCGACTCGATATTCGCTATTGTTTCGTAGCGTTTTTATGACTTTAAACCCAAGAATAACATATTTCTTGTGTACATCAATATTCTCTATGAATATTAGAATATTGGTGAATATATTAAAGAATATATTGGCGAAAAACCGATTCGGGTGCCGGTACGGTAGAGTTGACACCGCCGTGTGGTTTACTTCTGGTCGGATTTCCGACTCGATATTCGCTATTGTTTCGTAGCGTTTTTATGACTTTAAACCCAAGAATAACATATTTCTTGTGTACATCGATATTCTATATGAATATTAGAATATTGGTGAATATATTAAAGAATATATTGCCGAAAAACCGATTCGGGTGCCGGTACGGTGGAGTTGACATCGCCGTGTGGTTTACTTCTGGTCGGATTTCCGACTCGATATTCGCTATTGTTTCGTAGCGTTTTTATGACTTTAAACCCAAGAATACAGGAGGATACATATTTCTTGTGGAGAACAATATTCTCTATGAATATTAGAATATTGCGGATATATTAAACAATTCATTGGCTTTAAACCGATTCGGGAGCCGGTACGGTAGATTGACTTCACCGTGATTGTCTACTTCTGGTCGGTTGCTCGACTGATTCAGTGATTGTCGCTATTGCGTTAGCGGCTTTTCTTAGGAGTTTAAACCCAAGAATACAGGAGGATACGTATTTCTTGTGTGGATATGTTTATTACATTATTATTAATCGAATGCAGTGAACATCTAGTGGTGTTTTTCGATTTTATGGAATTATTTTATAATTAAAATTGTGTATGTAGATGTTGGTGGTTGCCACATCACAGGTAAGATTTTTGGTTCAACAAGCCGCCCGTTGCCGAACGGAGAGCGATGTTGGCTGGAGCCTCATCTCATTGGGATTTTTCCTCGGTTTCTTTTATGGATTCGCGTTGGAAATTAATCCTGGGTTTCTGTTGTGGATTCCCAATTTTTTAAGGCGTACCTCCGAGTTTCGTAGCATTTTCTCCAACTTGCTGGCGCAGTAGCCGCAGGAGGGAGAAGTGTACGGACCAGAGAGTGTGGGAGGGTACCGATATACTGGTCCCTACCCCTCGTTTGGTTTCGGCTTCCATACCGTTACCCTACGACATGACACATTAGCTTACACGCCTGTGTTGGAACGGTGTAAATACGTTCTCCAACACCAGTAGTTGCCGCCCGTGGCCGAACGGAGAGCGATGTTGGCGGAAGCCACATCACGTTTAAGCCGCCGTTGCATAACGGAGAGCCATGTTGGTACCCGGCCGTGGCCGAGTGGTGAGCGATGATGGCTGTAAGCCACATTTCGTTGTGTCGCCCGTTCCAGAACGGAGAGCGATGTTGGCTGAAGCCATATTATGCTTATGCCTCCCGTTGCCTAGAGCGATGATGGTTGTGACCCCATCAGGTTATCTCGCCGGTTACCAAACGGGAAGTGATGTTGGCGGAAGCCACATCCCATTTAGGCCGTCTGTTACCAAACAGAGAGTGATGTTGGCGGATGCCACATCCTGTTTGGCCGCCTGCTATCAAACTGAGAACGATGTTGGCGGAAGCCATATCCTGTTTAGGCCATCCCTTACTAAATGGAGGGCGAGGTTGGCTGTAGTCACATTTCCTTTTGGCCGCCTGCTACCAAAGATGTGGCCTGAAGCCACATTCCGGTTAGGCTGCTTGTTACCAAACGGTGAATGATGTTGGCTGAAGCCACATCCCGTTTAGGCGGTCTGTTACCTAATGGAGGGTGATGTTGCCTGAAGTTACATCTTTTTTAAGCTGACCGGAGAACGAGGTTGGCGGAAGTTGCATCACGTTATGCCGCTCATTGACAAACGGAGAGGTTTGTTGGCTGATGACATATTACGATTAACCCGCTCGTGACCGAGCGAAGACAGGTTGGTTGAAGCCACATTATGTACGTCCTGATATGAACTTAGAGGTTCTAGGGATGAAAATAAAAACAATTTGTTGGATGGCCACGCTTAAACTTTCTGTTGATGGTTATAGGGTGTCTGGCCTGAGAGATATTTTGGCTGGGTTAGCCATGGGTTGTACTGTTACTAACGGTACCAGTCTGGATATGATATAGATTTTTCTAGGAGGAAACAATAAACAAATAGTTGGTTGAGCACTCTATATTTCAATGATCCTGAGATCTTGGAGTTAAGGGTTGTTTGCTTACGATGGGAAGTAACCCCAAGGCTCCCCTTTTCTGATGATAAGTACTCGTTACCGGTAGTGATGGTTTAAGCCCTCCCTGGTAAAACCTGTGTTAGGGGAGCTATGCAGGCCAGATGTCGGCATGCTGGGCTAGAGAATCGGCTCATGAAGCTAGAGTAATGCTCTCACTCAATATCTCAACAGAATAAGGAGAGGTTGCAAAGCAAACTCAGAAGGGCCATGGAAATGGGTTTTTCCAGGAGGTAAAAATAATGGTAAGGTTTCCATAAATTGATGATTCATTCATTATGGTCCAGTTATAGTCGAGCTGCTCACAGGCAGTTACCGACCAAGTTATGAAACAGACCAAACTTTTGTAAGGTTTATTTCGAATGAACAACTATATGAATTTACTTGTTTACCAAGTGGTTTAGCTTGTGCTTTCCCTTCTTTACAAATTGTTAATTTGTTCGCTCATGAAAAATGAAGGACAGGATGTTCCCGGACAGTGATGATTCATGTTTTGCTGTGCAATCAAAAGCATCTGGTCAAAATGCAGTAAATGGTTTAGGTACCACATGTACGAAGTTAGGAGTTGCTGGAAAGCATACGACAGAACTAAAATGGATTTTGGAAGGCCGTTGACTTGATGAAGAACTTAGATCATATTAATGTTCTAGAGTTGAGAAGCAGTGTATTTAGGGTTAGGTGTTTAGCCGGCATGCCCTAATGCTATGTCAGGATGTTGACAGATAGTATTACAGTAATGGCTTTCATTCGCAACATGGGAAGGACAATGTCCAACTCATATAATAAGAGTGAAATTAAATTGGAATTGGGGAAGCCATATATATTTTGTTGGCATCATGAACTAATAACATTTTATAAAGTTGTTCATGGCATCCCGAGCAAGATTTTTGGCAAGTGGATGTTGTCTCTTTGATTTGGGAGGAAAATAAATTTGATTACATTTTCCTAAACATTCAGCCGAATCGGCAGAGTAGCAAGGAGGGCTTTGATGGTCCCTGTTTGGGACATGCAGCCATGGTTGGAAGTATTAGCCTTAAGAGCTGAGGACTTTATAATTTTCCTACACGTAAGGGAAAAGTTTTTAAGCATTAATGATGCATGGGGATGTGTTAACAACACCCCTTCTGGCATTCCTTTCGGAACACATATTTACAATACTTTGGTTTAGAGAAAGTTACTCGGCATGATTATTTGGACTGGTCATTAAATGATGATATTGGTTCAATAATTTGATTGGTTTGAATCAAGAAAGAATAACAAGGTGTTACATAAATATTTTTTATGCCATCCACAAAATAAATGGTCATTTTTTGGTTAAATACATAAAGTTAAGCCAATGGAACCATCCCTTGCCGAGGTAGTCCGCCTCTTGCGAATGATGCAGGATGATGGATTAGGTTATGGAGCCTTTTATGCAGCTCGATGAGCTTTTTCGGTCATCTTACCAAGGAGTGACGGAGAATTAATTCGGAAACACGAAGTCCTTCAGTGTTTCGGGAGGTCATTATATGAAAGAAACCATCCTAAACCATAGTATAATAGGTTTTGGGATGTCTCAGGGGTATTTAAGGTTTCTTGAAAATCGTCTAGTTAGGGACATCTATAGATAAACAGCTAGGCTTTAAATTAGCTGTATTGTTACTTTGGGTAACCAGTCATAGGGCCCAAGTAATTGTTGACCTTTTTATTTACTGGCCTAGACATTGATAACAAGGAGGCCATGTTTGATTTGGAAAAATTTAAAATCAAACAGTACTGGAGATCCCCTCTCCTTGGTTCTTTTTAATGGGTTCCCACATGACAGGAAACTGTGTGTAGTGTCAGCCATTAGGGCTTATATATCCAAGATAAAAGGAATACATATTTCCATGACAGTTTTGGTAAGCTTCATAAAGCCACATAAGGCTTTATCCAGAGATGCGATCGCCAGTTGGACGATTCACATGCTCAAGTCAGCAGGCTTTGACATAGGACGCTACGCTTCGCACTTTACAAGAGGTGCTATGGTCTCGAGGACGAGACAATTGGGAATCTCAGTGAAGAGAATCCTAGCATATGCCGGCTGCAAGACGGCAAAGTCGTTGGCTAAATATGGCAACAAACGGCTAGAAAAGACAGGCGGGGTTGTAACCCGCCTACTCACCAACTAAGAAGATGTGTGAGAATTTACAAAATTGGAATTTACAACTGAAAAATTACTAGGTTTATCAGATAATAGAGGATAAAAATGAGGCTACGTAAAGTCTCCCTCGGCCTCGAGTAGCCGAGGCGTTGTACCGAGGTAAAATAGTATAGTTAGACGAATCTTACCTTGGTACAGATGATGGATAACTCTTGTTTTCCCGATGTACAAGCCTCGGGTAGTCGTGGGCTAGGGCCCACCCACCACACCCTGCCACGACTATTACGTTTGCTTGTGCCAAAAAGAAAACATGAGGAATTCTAATCATTAAGCTCATTTTTATCCTGAATAATTAGGTGAAGATTGCTGTACCGGATGTTGCTTCCTTCTCCCTAGCCCACGACTACCCGAGGCTTGTACCTCGGGAAAACAAGAGTTATCCATCATCTGTACCAAGGTAAGATTCGTCTAACTATACTATATATATCAATACTTGGTTAGTGTACATGCAGTGCGCACCACAGAGGTTTGATGCAAGTCTGATATGAGTTTCTTCATATACAATCATAGCGAAGCTAGGTCTTATATTCTAAGTTAGAACAAAAGAGCCGCTCCAAATTCTATGTAAGACCTATTTTCTCTATTAGTGTCACCTTTAAAATACCGGGATATGTGAATGTTGATTGAATACTACGTACAAGTAAGGATCTAGGCAATATATTGTTTTATTGTCATTTGTTGAAGCAATTTCCAATGAAGAGGTGATCACTGTAGCAGTTTGATATGTCAATAGTGTTTATCAGTAATATCATCTAACTCTAAGGCTTGAAGACTACTTCTTAGATAACTGTTCACGCACCTTCCATAGTAAAGTAACGATTTGTTACAAAGGGTACGTTATGGATATTTATGAGTTCCATGACAAAAGCTCACAAGACAAAAGCTCACACCCTTAATGAAAAAGGAGATAAAAGCTCACAAGCTTTAATCAGAGGTGTTACCAGAGTCAGTTGTTCTCACCTATCACACCTCATTTCACACCTGAATGACACATATTAGGTACATGATTAATTTTAATTCGTGTAATTGTATTATTACTGGTACCATTGGAAAGATTTGTTTGTTTTGTTGAGGTTTTATGTCCTAGCAATGTCTATTGTCATATCAGGATGGATAGTGACTTGTGACAGTGCACAGTCATGGTAACTTTTATAGTTTTGCCCGACTGGGAGATCAGACCACTGGCACCATGCCCCGATATCCCACTCAGTCGTATTATCCTGACACTGAATTAACCTGCCCTTGCTCTATCCCAGTAATGTGAAGCACCGGGATATGTAGTGACAAGAATCAATTTTGTAAGTCACTGGTTTGACTTCCCGGGATTCAAACTTCCAACCTTCGGCAAGGGAAGCCTGCGCCCTACCGATTCGGCCACTGCGTCCGATTCCATTGGAAAGAACGGGGAATTACTTTTTTTAAATGGTCTTATTTTGATTCTAGGCAAATATGAAGAAAGTTATGGTATGGGTTTATGACAATTCTTTTCCTTTGCTTTAATGGAAAACAAAGAAAAACGTCTGACCAGTCCCTTAAGAAATACATTTTGAAATAGTCCACCTTATTATGCCGGTGACATTTATATGTAGAAAAATCCAGCGGTACATTGAGTGTATGTAGGGGGGGGGGGGGGGGGGGTGCTTGCGCAGACGTGGCGCCCCCCAACGGGCATGAGTGAGAGCAGGATGGTAGTTTGTAGGTTAAGAAGGCCCAACCAGCAGATGACTGGG